>CM050856.1:1585000-1755000 GCA_027580175.1 Siniperca scherzeri | reverse complement strand
AACAGAAATCATCTTTCAGGACCTTGAAGGCTCCATAACTTAACGCACTGAAAGGGGAGTTCTTTTACTTTTGATACTTTAAGTAGATTTTGCTGGTAATACTTTTACTCAGGTAGTTTAAAATCCAGCTTGTACCAACCTGGAACAGTATTTCTACACTGTGGTATTGTTACTTTTAGCCCTGTTAAATCTTCTTCAGCTCAACTCAAATAAAACTGGAGTCCTTGTTATCGGGCCCCGACACATCACTAAGCAAATACTGGCATCTACCGGTGACCTGTCGCAACACGTCGAGCCTGTTGCAGGAAACCTCGGTGACCTGTTTGACAGCAGTTTATGTTTTGAGCAACGTGTCACTGAGCTCGTCCAATCATGTTTCTATCACCTCAGAAACATCGCAACAATCCGATCTATTTTAAATCCTAGTGACGCAGAAACTGTTCATGCTTTTATCTCCTCACGCCTCGATATCTGTAATGGCCCGTTCACTCGTCTGAATCTAAATTAAATAAAGAAAATTAATTGGCAACTATTTTGATCGTTTAAGGTCAAATGTGAAGATTTGCTGCTTTTCTGTTTTCTGTCTTTGTAAAGTGAATACCTTTGGGTTTTGGATAAAGCATCTGAAGACGTCACATTGGGCTCTGAGAACTTAGACCGGCCTTTTTTCACTATTTTCTGACATTTTATAGATCAAACGATTGATCGAGGAAATAATCGGCAGAATAATGAATGAAGAAATATTTGGAAGCTGCAGCTCCACAACACAACGATGTTTTAAACCAGCGATTCCCGAGCAACTGCAAAGTGCTTATGTCGTAACAAAATTACTTCATGAACGAACTTTGATGTTTCTTCTGACGATAATCTGGATCAAGGAGGCTTCCTAAAAACCTTTTATACAATGTGGAATCTGGATCACATACAATCCTTGACACTGATGCTGAAGAGGCCTAACCAGGACCGAGAGGTGGGACCACGTCACACCTGGTTCAGCCTCTTTACATCGGCTCCCTGTTGGTTTCAGGGTTGATTTTAAGATCTTGTTGATTACTTTTAAGGCTCTTCATGGCTCCAGACTGTATCTTAGACCTTGTAATCCCTTATGAACCTTCACGTAGTCTGAGATCTTCGGGCAGGGGTCTCCTGTCTGTTCCTGAGTCCAGGATGGAAACTAAGGGGGACAGAGCTTTTGCCATCAGGGCCCCGAGGCTCTGGATCAACCTGCCCGAAGACATCAGGCTGTCTGAGTCAGAGTCTTCGTTTAAGTCTCGTCTCAAAACACATTTTCATCTGAAAGCAGATCCTGATTTTACCTGAACTGTTTATTTTACTGCTTTTGTGTATTTTATGTGTTTTATTTCTCTTGTTGTGAAGCACTTTGTACTTTGTTTTGACAAGTGCTCTATAAATAAAGTTTTTTATTATTATTATTATTACTTTTACTTAAGCGAAGGATCTGAGTACTTCTTCCACCGCTGACAGTATGACACAAACTGTAGTGTTGCTCTGATTCATTTATTACCCGCATCTGAGCGGTGGCGTCCCGTGCTCGATGGGGGCTGACGGCTTACTGTAACCATACCAAGTATACACAATGTAACGCTGCGGGCAGATCAGCTGTAGCAGAAAGGAAGTTTATTCATGACAAAACTACCGGTGAGCGTAAACATGTGACCTCTCACGGACAGATTCATTAAGTCCAAAGTACATTTTAAGAGCCAAATCATCTTAAACAGAACTATTACTATCTGCTTGCAAAGTAAATGGATGTTAATAGAAATGTATTTTTAATTTGACCTGTTGTTTACATGCAGGAGAGAGAAGAGAAGAGAATTTCTTGTGTTTTTAAAGTTTTCCTCAAGGGTTTTACAATCTCTACATCCAACAACCTCAATCCTTAGACGCTCGATAAAGGGAAGGAAACCTTAAACTGAAAGAAATGGCCGCCACACTGTCCCATTTCACAAAATGAATTGTGTTTCAGCTGTAGTGGCGTCTCAGTGCCGGCAGGGGGCGACCTTCTCCGAGGCGGTGGTGTCTCCGGCGGTGGAGAGCAGCAGTATCCTGCGGGTCCCCGGTGTGGCGTCTCTGCTGCAGTGCGTGGCGGCGTGCTGCGACCTGCCGGGTTACGACCTGGCCTGGCTGTTCGAGGGCCGCTGCTACATCCTGAGCTGCCAGCAGAGGGAGAACTGCCAGCCCCGACAGAGACCCGGGGCCGACTCGGTCCTCGTCTTCCTGCGCAGAGCGTCGCCACAGACGCTGGTGCTGCAGTCCTTGGTGAGAGGAGAGCCGTACGGCCGCCGCTGGAGGCCCCTCTCGCGGTCCTCTGAGGCCCCCGGGGACCTGGAGGCCCTGAAGGACCTCGCCCTGTTCGACGGGCCCCGCCAGGACTTCGCCGACCCCGGCGTGCTGGATGTGGACTATTCAGAGGGAAGCCAGGAGGAGAGGGGATGGCCCGGCTCGGAGGTGGAGACGATGACCGATCAGCCGTCATTGAAGGGACGAGACGGGTTCAACCAATCAGAGGCAGGGGATGGTCCAGAGAGGGGGCCGACAGAGAGCAGCGTGGCCCAGAATAGAGCCTCCTCTGGGGGGAACATCAGTCAGGGAGACGAGGACAAAACCAGGAGTCCAACTGATCCTGCTGCTGCAGAGAAAACAGTGAGTGATTTAAGTTAATCAGGTTAATGAGGATCTGCAACGTAGAGCTCATGTGATCATGCAAGAATACAGGAAGTGAGCGGTGCACGTTATGTAGCTGTTTTTATTTTAAACAAGTAATTTAACATCTTGGACAAATTTTCTTATTCTCTTTACTTCCAAGAGCGAGATGTTCAGTCTCACGTCTGTGTGTTTTTTAAATACGGAGCTGGAGTCAGGACGTGGTTAGCCTAGCTTAGCATAAAGACTGGAAGGAGATGGAAACAGCTAGCCTGGCTCTGTTCAAAGTTCAAAACTGCACCTACAAACACCTCTAAAGCTCTCTGATTAACACGCTGTATGTTGTTTGTTTAATCTGAACACAGTTTGTGGTTTTAGGAGGAGTTACGTGCTGGAACTATTTCTTGACGAACAGCGGTGTATCCATCCGCCCAGTACTCATGTGCAGCATCTCTGGCTGTAGAGCAGTTTGCCAGATACGGTCAGTGAGCGCAGGTTTTGGTCTCTGTGGTACCAAACCCGGCGACCTCACTGTGACAACGAGACTTCAGGAAGCTGCACGCAGTCTCTGCACCGACTGTTCAGCAGGAAGCAGTCGTCGACGCGAAGAGCGAGAAATAACGGCAAACGTCTCGCTCTGTGAATGAACTGTCGTGCTTTGTTTTCTTTCTTTTGTTTTAAAGACCGAAACGCAAAGCAGCGCCGAGTCGACATCACTGACGCTGTTACTGCTACAGAAACCAACGACTGACTCCGCCCAACAGGACCAAATAAGGACTTCACTTCCCACCGCTGCCGCGCCCCACTGGCCAATCAGCACATCCATACAGCCAGGTAGACCTGAAAGTATGATGTCATGCTTAATGTATTTATGACTTTAAAGCCGCCATGTGTGTAGGATTTGAAAATGACTTACTTTGGCGCCCACCAGTGGTCGTGTCACAAAAAAAGACAGAAGTGCACGAGCTTAAACTCTTTAACGTTTGTCTCCCCCTCCTGGCAGTGAGAGTAATTACACAAATGCCGCCGACGCGTGCTGATGACGTGCGCCCGCAGTGAGCCCACCCCAGGCTCGTGTTCAGAAACCGTTACAAGACAATAATCCAGTATTTAGGTAGAGTAAATGTAATAGCTGCGTAGCCTACTCCAAATATTTTACAAAGCTGTCCGGGAGCAGTAACGTGACCCCCCTTCAGCTCTGGCAAACCAGTCGCTGCTGGCTGATGTAAAACGCAGCGCGGGAACGTCGCCACAGACATCAGATTTAAATAACTCGGGTATACTGCCAAACACTGAGCCATTTCCCTGGCGGCGTCAGGCTTAATCAGCGCTGTGTGAACTCGTTTGGCAAGCAGCAACTAGACGGCCCAAACATAGCGGCTTTAAACTTAACAAAATACAGAAAATAACACCTTTATCTTTTCCCCCCCTCCCCCAAAGTCTGAAGCTGGAATTCCTCCAGAAACATTTGACCCACAGTGACGCGTTCTTCCTTCCTTCACCTGCAGATCGACCCCTGATGGTGTCCCTTGGAAACCCTGTAGAGCGGATGTTGCCCGCAGTTAAATTTGATGCTTCAGTTTCTCCTGAACCCACAAATGGTACTGAACACACACACACACACACACACACACACACACACCAGGCCTGTTTTATCATTTGGAGCAAAGTGTGATCAGTGACTCTAAAAGTCCTTAAATGTCGGCTCATTTCCTCGTCGTAGTTTTTTTTCCTTTAATAAGTGAAATGTTACGGAGCCTGATTCTTCACTCTGCGTTAACTATGTCAGTAACGTATTACAGACATAAGTGATCAAATCACATCTCGTCAGACAGCCTCTAACAAGCTCTTATAAACTCTTTTGTTTAGTTTTCCTTCCTCTCGACCTGTAACCTGTTGCTCACGCACCAGGCTGCCTGCTGTGTCCTGCAGTCGCCATAGAAACCGCTCACCTGTAGTCAGCTGATTAGTCGTCTTGGTGAACTCATGGATGTGTTCAGTCTCCGTTCTGCGTGTCACAGTGGTTTTGAATGTACAGTAGTTTGGTTATTTTCTTTTTCTTTAGTCACCGGTTTAATCAGTTTTAATCAATTAGAGCTTTATTTTCTTTTTATTTCATTTTACTCTTTAAAACCTATTTTTATGTGTCTTTAAGTTTCTTTTACATCTTGTCTTGATGCCTTTTTATTTCTTATGTGAAGTTCTTTGGGTCAGGTCGTAGAGGAAGCAGGTTGACGTGTGTGTGAAACCTTAATACAGAGGAGGAGACACTATACAGAGACATAAAGAAAACTTTGAAGTAATAAAAGTTAAGATCAAAATAAATATTTAATGATTCGAAGAGTTTTTATCGCAGTAATAAGGACATTATTTGGGTACTTTTGATGCTCCGCAGTCCTGGTGAAGGCGTTCCAGTCAGCAGCCGGAGCGCCACAGACCACCACCCAACCCCAGGCCAGAGCCAGGACCTCTGACCCCCCCACCACCACCTCCACCTCCACCTCAACTCCCAGCACCAACCCTCCAACCGTGACCGTGCCCTCTGCTACGACCGCTGCAGAGTCTGGTAAATCATAGATACAACAGGGAAATCGCTGAAAAGTCCAGTCCCCTCCCACAGGAACGCGTTTTCGCATTAATGTTAAGAATAAACACGTCTTCTGTAGTTAAATCTGGAACTTGCGTGTAAATAATACGACAGCAGGATGAACGATGTGATCGAGGAGATTTAAACCTGCTGCTGCAGAACAGGGAAAAAATCTTTAAACATTCAGACTTAATACATATTTGTTTTATTCATTAATGATGCGTCTGCTGCTCTTCCATTTCTTTTCCCCGTTAAAGGTTGGGTTTTTGTTGGGGGGGTTGTCCTCATCTGAATCGAGGCTCTAAGGACAGACGGGGTACTTGACTAGATGTCCGTCCTGTCAGTGCTTTCTCTCTGCACAGCGTTTCAGCACAATAAGAAGTCACTGGACTTACGGGCAGACGTGTAAATCCTTCATTAATGCCCCCGGGGATGCACAGATGACATGCAGCCCTACTCCTTTTTTCTGCCACATTAATTTGCTCGGCTCAGTCACGTCGAGCAGCTCCTCTAAACCTTCAGCTGAGGTGAAGTCACGCAGTCGCGTCAGGATACTGAGGTAGAAAACCATATTTTAAATACTCTACAATAATGTTTCCACAAACACACGAGCAGAAATTGTTGCAATTATTCTTTAGCCGAGATTATTTAAAAAGGTAAAATAATATTTCACTCAGGCCAGCAGGGGGGGGGCTACTGCTGCAGTCTGTACATTTAGCTTTAGCTTGATTAAAACTCCAATTACTGCAGTTGTTTTACTGAATTTAAAAGCCAGGGATGGGGCTGCGAGCTAGTTCCAGCTAGACGCCCCAAAGACACGACTCTGCATGTTGCTTCTCCCCAAGTGACGTTTATTTGTTTCCGTTATAGAAACTAACAAAGAATTAAAAGTAGCAGCAGAACTTTAATGTGACAAAATATGAAAAATGTTCAAATGTAACGTACCATATTTACTTTCATTGTCCTTTTTCTTCCGCCCCGTCCCCTCCCTCCCTCCCTGTGCTCAGTATCAGAGGTCAGGGGGTCAAACCGGGGCCCGGTGGCCGTCGTGGGTCCTGACAGGAAGTTGTTCCTTCCGGTGAGCAGCTTGTCGCTGGACGGCAGCGGAAGCACCGATGACCGCGGCATCGTCAGCTACCACTGGGACGCCGTCAGGTAGGACACGCTCGGTTAGTGGAAATGTTTTAACGAAGATGAATCTTCACAGTACCCGCTCACCTCCGATCTTCCCGTCGGGTTTTTTCCAGCGGCCCCCCGGGATTAAAGCTGGAGGGAGTAGACCAGGCAGTAGCCACGGCGACAGGCCTTCGGGTGGGACGCTACACCCTCAGACTGACTGTCTCTGACCAGGAGGGGGCGACAGGAAGCGCTTCACTGACTGTCAGGGTCCAGGAAGGTGAGAGGGTTTCTATTTCACCACGGGCTCTGGGAAACTGTGACTGGCTTTTTATAGACAAAACTATTAATCGATAATGAACATACTGTATATTTACGACCCTAAACCCTAAACCCAGTCCAGATGTGGACTTGAGTCGCACCGTTGGTGATTCTAACACCAAGCTGAATCGTTTGTTAATGCTGTCGTCCTTCCTCCTGCAGCCAGAAGTCTTCCTCCCGTCGCTCACGCCAGCGGCAGCCACACTCTCGCTCTGCCCAACAACTCTCTGGTCCTCCGAGGCTCCGTGACCGACGGAGACCAGACAGAGGTTCGCTACCTGTGGGTCAGAGACAGCCAGAGTCCTGCTGCTGGGGTCAGTACAGACCACTGATACAGGAAGTCTGATCTGAAGGTCGGATTAGAATAAAGTTATATTAGAGGAGAATAGACAATCAGATCAGAGACTGTTAAAACCTTCTGTAGAACCGTCAGGACTTGTTTGTTTAATTTTTAAACAGTTTTCTGGATATTACAGCTAAATTAGCTACATTGCTATAACTGAACTGTGTTTTTATGGTATTCATGTTTACGTGATATAATTAAATTATCTTTAATCAGCAGTAGTTATGATTACCAGAAAATGTCTTTATCTTGGGATAATGGGCCCTAAAAAAAAAAATCTGAGCTTCACTATATTTCATTTCATTTCTTTGACTTTGATCCTGTTTGCAGGACGCGCTGTACGGCTCGGAGACTCAGGCCTCCCTGTACCTGGCCAACCTGGTTGAGGGCACCTACCTGTTCCAGCTGAGGGTGACGGACGCTCAGGGGCGCTCCTGCACCGCCACGGCCACCGTGGAGGTCCGACCAGGTAGGACGAGAACAGAAACTCTGGGCTGAAGGATTCTTTTTATTAAAATTGGACTTTTTAATTGATGTCATTAACCATTACATAACTAATGTGGCGCAGCGATCTGCTGTCACTGCCACGGGAGGAAGTATGTTTTGGCTCATCATCACGCGCCCACCCGTAAACCAATCCATCCATTCGCCTTCTTTTAAATGGCGGCGTGCTGCGAGGAAGTGGTGAGGCCGTCCTTTCTGAGCAGTAAGTTGACCTGCGCCGACTGACCAACTGGCACCCCGAGCGACCGGTCACCGTCACGGTGGATCCGAGTCCCTGCTGACGTGAGAGCAGTGAAGTGTGTCCCTGCTGTGTCTCCGTAGAGCCCGGCGGTGGGGAGGAGGTGGAGCTGGAGATGTTGGTGTCGGTGTCTCAGGTCAGCGTGGCTCAGAGGGACACGGTGGTCCGACAGCTCGCCGCTCTGCTCCACGTCCTCGACGGCGACATCCAGGTCCGAGCGCTGCAGGGACACTCGCACCTCAGGTAGCTGACCAGCTGAGTCCTCTATACAGAGCTGACATTACAGTTCGTGCACATTACACTGCAAAAATGATTATTTTAAGTTATTAAAACAAGAAAGAATTCAGATGATTATATAAAAAAAAAATCTGTTACAAATTACAGGAAATATATTCTTCCACCAAGAAACGCTTCAGTATTTTAGCATCCTTAAAGATGTAAAGTCGCGTGGCTGAATAGTTTGTTTCTTTGCTGTGTGTGTTGGTGTAGCACGGTGTTGCGGTTCTCGGTACGGGGCCCCTCGGGGCCGATCTCTGGCTCCAGGCTGGTGGGTCTGCTCAGAAACCAGCTGCTCAGAGAGAAGAGCGACTACCTGCTGTTCAGAGTCCTGAGAGTCGACACCGTCCGTGAGTTCAAACAGCCCAGATCACCGCTGACTGCAGAGACCAGGTCCAGTCCAGACCAGGACCATCGACACGGAGCAAATCCAGTCCTGTTTCCTCTCCTCCTTTTTCAGTCTGCTTGAATTTTTGTGTTCAAGTCACCGTTCAGTCTGTATTTACGTAACAATCCATTCATCGCTTTAGTTTTGACCTTCTCAATATTCTAATCTCATCGCTCGCTCACAGAAAAATATAAAATTTTATCTCAGACATTCATTTATTTAATCACTGATACCTTTTGATTGATTTTTTGTAAGGATAATTACATTTACAGCTAAAAACAAAATAGTTTCCCATGTCACAGTAACCTGAAATCTACTTTCTGACAACATAAAATATTCTTTTAGCTCAACTTTGTGGATCAGGCCTGGTTGTAACACAAAGGAAGATACAGTAGGAGAAAGTGGTACATCATATGTGCAAAATGTGTTTCAAGCCTCGTAAAAAAAATAAAATAAAAAGTCCAAATGAAACACGTTTTAAATATTAAAGGGCGAAACACCAAAGTGTTTTCCTTTTTTTTCCAAATTTCCACATTTTAAGATCTTAAGCGTCCTAAATATTGCTAAATATTCAGCGTCTTGGTGTCTAGGCGACGTTTTTTAAATGAATCATCGACTCGATTCTTCTGATCTTATAAAATGGATCATGTGACGCAGTTTTGTTTTTAATTTTTTAAATAAGACTTCTTTTTTTTTGTCCCGGTTTCTTTCAGTGTGCTTGCTTCGCTGTTCGGGGCGTGGCCAGTGTGATCCAATCACCAAGGAGTGCACATGCGACCCCTTCTGGACGGAGAACCTGATTCGGCGTTACCTTGGAGACGGAGAGAGCAACTGCGGTAATTATCAGCGCTACTACTTTATTCGTACAAAGTAAAGCCGATAACTTGCTGTCTTTCAACTGAGGGCCCCCACTCCATAAAGCGTTTACTAATAAAAATAAAAAGTTTTTCGTGTCCTCTGAAATTTAACAGAATGAATCCTCTTTCACCTACAGACAGATGACTTTTTAGCTCATATTTGCTCTCCTTGCATGATTCGGAGTTATTTAGATGCAGCAGGTGGTTAGATTTTGGGCTCACTCTGTTCTCGCTGTCAGACTGGAGGGTGCTGTACGTCATCCTGACCAGCTTCATGCTCGTGGTCTTCATCCTGTCCGTCGGCTGGACTGTCATCTGCTGCTGCAAGAGGTGAACGCACTGATCCCAGACATTAACTCCGAGCTAGTCATCCGGGTGACGCCGCATATCTGAACACCCTGTTTGTCGACTGTGTTTAGGAGGAGGCAGACCAAGGTGAGGAAGAAAACCAAATACACCATCCTGGACAACATGGACGAACAGGAGAGGGTGGAGCTCAGACCCAAATTCAGTGAGTCACTTCAATTAGAGCGGCATTGGTTCATAAACACCACTCAGACAGACTCCTCCCTCAGGGCGGGGCTTAAGCAACACAGAGTAGCTTAAATTTCTGAGTTCTCAGACCATTTTCACAATTGAGAATGACTTCCGGATGGGAGCCGAAACGTCTCGATTCTGAAAACAGCGTCCAGACGACTACGACTGAAACCTTTTCTACGATGTTGCACAGCAACATCTACATTTAATGCAGCACTTCTGAACAAAAGTATTACAGATTTAATAAATAACACGCAGGCCTTTTATTGCTCACATATGAGACTAAACTATAAAAATCAGAGAGGTGTGGTGGTGCTTTGGCTCCAGTCTTGAAGGGCTGCTGTAGGTTTTGCAAACCACCAGATGTCACTGTGCTGCAGAGTATAAATAGAAAGAAAGCGTCCTAAGGCTTCATCCGTCCATCACTATTACGCAGAAAGTTTTAGTCCAGAAGTGGAGGCGGAGCAAACTATCAAAATAAAAATGACCAAAAGTTGCACATTAGAAGAATTCAGAACCCTAAAATAGAGCGCAGGAAATGATGGCACCATATATGAAGCATGTTCAGACTCAAACACCTTTCCTCTCTGCAGGTATCAAACACCGCAGTACAGAGCACAACTCCAGCCTGATGATGTCCGAGTCAGAGCTGGACAGCGACCAGGACACCATCTTCAGCCGGGACCGACCCGTCCGCAGCAGGAACCGGCTCAGCGCTCAGGCTGCCCGAAATGGAAATGCCTTTGGCTGACGGGACAGCTCGTTTGGGACGTTTGCGCTCTGGCAGCCCCAAGCGGTAGCGAGATTTAACTTCTTAAAGTTTGAAGGACTTCATTACCCAGAAATCCTGTCCCATTTCAGGGTCAAACTCCTTCGAAGGAGACGAGGACTTGCGGACCTGGGGGACAAACCTGCGACTCCTTACACAGGAAAATATAGGTTGTAACATCCAAATTTGAGCAAAAAAGCGGGATACTTGGAGGATTCTTTATAATAGGACAACCCCGATACCCTGCGTTGGCATATTCAGCCTTGAAATGCAAACTTCTAAGAAAGGATTTGGGAAATCGTTTTCCCCAGAGCAAGATGAGAAGATGGATTGTTTCATCTCTGAGCGTCTAGTGCAGAGGTAGATCCATTATGGGGTTAGCCTAGCTTAGCACAAAGCCTGGAAGCAGGGGGAAACTGCTAGCCTAGCTCCAAGTCTGTCTGATTTACATTTTGTATCTTGTTAGCTAACACGCTAGTCACCAATCCATCCAAGAGTCAGCTGGGTTTAGCTGACTACAGCCAGCCCTAAGCTAACGGGACCTAAGCTAACTCAGAGCTCATTGGACTTAGAAACAAATTCTAAATTGACTGGCCTAGAAGCTAGCTCTAACCTAAGCTAACCAGACCTAAATTCATTCCTTTATCTCAAACTTAACAAATTGTTAGCGTTAGACTTAACTATCCAGTACTTATTGTTTTGACAGATGACTTCTGCTGAAACACGTGCTTGTTAAAGACAAAAAGAAACTTTAATTTCACTGTCATTACTTAAAGTCCTTGGTGTGCAGTTTACAATGTGTTTAGCCTAGCTTAGCATAAAGACTGGAAGTCTTTCTAACAACTCCAAATATGTCTGATTGTCATGTTGTATCTTGTTAGCTAACAAGCTACTCACCAGTCTATCCAAGAATAGTTTTGTTGACGAGAGCCAGGGGTCATGACCTGGAAGCTAACTTTAAACTAATTGGCTCCCAAAAGGTAACTCTAAGCTAAGCTTATTATTGCATCTTCTATCCAGTATTTACTGATGTCTGCTAAACCATGACCTTGTCAAACACAAAAAGAAAATGTCATTGCCTAAAGGGAGTCCTTGGTGTCCAGTCGAGGACACATTTAGCCTAGCTTAGCACAAAGACTGGAGGCAGGTGGAAACTACTACCATTTTCCCTAGCACAAGAGAAAATATCCTGTCTGATTAGCATGTTGTATCTTGTTTATTTAACAAGTGTAGCTACACATGTAAAAAGGAGACATTGTGGTTTTAGCTGAAGTTAGCAGTGGAGCTACTGGGTGGACTGGTAACTAGTTTGTTAGCAAACAAGATACAACATGTAAATCAGAGTTTTTGAAAGGTGTTCGTTGTCCAATCTTGTTCTTTTTTTTTTTTTCAATAGTTTGAAAGCTTTCTAAGCTTAGATTTAAGTAATGTGAGCTCTTCTGTGCTTGTTTACTGTTAAAGGCACTGACTGCTACGGAGGTCCTTAATTCCAAAAAGATGACATTTTTAATATTAGCACCAAAATAATAACTTTCGACCATGCAAATTATCATCTCGTTACATAAAATAAAAAAACTCATCACAAGATGTAATACACAATTTCCTCTTTATTTTCCATTAATATCTATAGTCAGAAATACAAAATTTAGATTTTTCACATTAACTATGACTACAACATTATATTAGAGACACAATCTGCTTTACGAACCCAAAGAACAGAAACTGTCGGTACAGCAACAGTGGACGGTGGAAATCAGATACTGTTGCGACATATTTTACTTCATCACTCTTCTGCACTGGCGAATACGGGCCCTGGTTAGCTTGATCTGACATAAGCACGTCCACTTTATTAGGTACACCTGTACAGTCTCTAGCAGAACAGTTGTATTGTTGTCAAACACCACCTTTTAAAACTACGACCTTCGTAAAGGTGTAGACTTTATGGCAGGTTGTTATAGTGAATTGCAATTGATTGTGCAGGTGTACCTAATAAAGTGGCTGAGTTTTATAAAGCTGGCTTAAAATGTTTCTGAACAAGATCCATAATAACAAGGTGCGTCTCAGTTAATCAAGACATCTTTATTTTAAAAACGGCGAGGTCCGTTCTCCTAATTACGACACCTTTTATATGATAACGACTATTATCGGAAGCCAGCTTTAAAACCCCCGGCTCATGTCAAATAAAGGTGACCGGACTTTGTGCGGCTCAAGGCTGAATAACCTAACAGAGTTGAAAGTTTCTAGCCTGTTAGACCACTGTGACGTCACTGCTGGGTGATGTCACAGTGTCCTGGAGTACATCACTGCAGCCAGGTGAGAAGTTAAACCACTGGAGGTCAGCAAAGACAAGATTTACAGGTGGTAAGTTAATCTTTAATAAACCTAAATTGCTCAACACTGTACGAAATACAAAAAACAACTGACGTGGCACTTATGACGTTGGCAACCACCATTTATTTAGGTTCAGAAAAACAGCTTCTTGTGTTTAAACCGAAATCTACACAGTAACAAGGTATTTATTAAACTAATATACTACAATTAATTAATTACATCTTTTAATGGGATTTATTATCGCCATACAGAAATGTACTGACATTTATATATTTATGTTTTAGCAATACTGATCTCTAACAGATATTATTGAAATGTGTGTAAAGTTTAATGTTCCACAAGACAAATACGCTGTTTAAGTTTTGTAGAAATGACACATGCCCGTAAATTCTTAAAAATGGCCGAATCGCGATAATTATTTTTAGACCCAATTTGAAAATGTAACCCTATGAGATCAATATGTCACAAGCATATTTAAGTATTTTAATTATAAAAAAATACAGTTTTTACATTAACAGGCTTACTACAGGATGTTCAATACAAACAATGATTGTGCTTTTTAATTTATTTCTATCGGTAAATCTCCCTTCGTTATCACAGCTTCTTCTCTTTTAAAGATCTATGTGCTGCTGGAGAAAGTTCACTTGTGCGACTCGTTACTACGTGGGGAAGAAATAAAAAGCTCAATCAGATGATTCAGTAAGAGATAATGCTGCGTTTGTCATGTCTGAGTTATCGTACTTGCGAGTTTCCGACTTGAAAGTCTCGATTTATCTGAAAGCTCAGATCACGGACGTCTCGCGTCAGCAATCATTCAGTGTAATTAGACCCAAATCTAATAATAGAGGTGGCGTTAAATTGTCACTGCACAGTAGTTTTAACCCTCACACAACCGTCTTAATGACGTGAACGTGATTTTACACCATGGTCACAGAGAATACTGGATTCTGATTGGCTAGAGGGTTCATTATTTTTTACATCTCGGCGATTGTCCAATCATGGCTTAGCAACCGTAACTAGGCACAGCAGTTCTGCCCGTCTTTTGGCTTTCTCGCTCTGTGAGAAAAGACGAAGAGTGTGGAGGGTCGTGTCTTTTTTTATATCCTTTGTGTAAACAAAGAGCTAACGAGTAAGAAGTGGATTAATCCGCTCTAATGTGAGCTGCTAACGTTAACATGCCTGGCTAACTAGCTCATTACCTTACAGCAGTAACCGAGTGTTACTTCTAAGGATATTTCTAAGCAAACTAAATTACAATTTTTGGTGTTACAGGTTACATTAGAAAAAGCCCCGTTCAGGACTGGATGATACTATATCAGAGTTTATGCTAACGTTAGCATGCCTGCCCTGGTCTCTCTTTTGATTTGGGGAAGTTTATCCGAGATGACTTTGCCTAACTCATCATGTTCAAATGTTTTTCTCTTGTAAAAGTAAAAAAATATTGTTTGAAAATGTGAACAATAAAGCATAAATCTATGTTATATCAGACTGTTTCTGATTTTCTAAAGCGTCGGCTGGAGACGGAGCTTCCCACCAACTTATGAAGCTAATGTTAATTAGCTTGCTAGCAGCTTTTGTCTACTTCTGTCTTAAATTAAGTTTGTAAAACTGGAAAGATTGACAGAGGTAACTCTTTGTTTTGATTGGTGGAGAGTGGCCATGCTCTGACGCAGTCCCTCTGGCCAATCAGAAGTGTTTAGCACTACACTGCATAACATATCGTCAACATGTTTCAGTATCTCAATTAAAGATTCAAACAAGAAAGATAATTTCCTAATACTATTGGCTGAAACATTTGTTTTATTCTACATTCGAAAAGGCAACAGGAGAAATTAAGAGGACCCTGTTTCACTTCTGCCCCCGCCAGCTAACCTCTCAGATTAGATTTAAGGTTTTAAGTGTAGACCACAGACGTTTTCAACCCGACTCTAATTTAAAGGGTTATTTTGTGTTGGTTGAATTAAATCAATTCAAACCTTAGATCTACACCTTTCATGATTACAGCATTTATTTTGACTTAATTTTAGCGTGTAGTACCAGTGGAGCTGCGGCGTCGCTCCGTCCCGTTTCAGGGTTTGAGGCCTCCGAAGCACATGTACTTGACTTCCAGATACTCGTCGATGCCGTACTTGGAGCCTTCGCGGCCCAAACCGGACTGTTTGACCCCGCCGAATGTGCCCTCTGGGGTGGACAGGAGGCCCTCGTTGACTCCAACTAGCCCCACCTCCAACGCCTCCGCCACCCGCCAGATCTGACTCACATCCTGCGAGTAGAAGTAACCTGAGGACAGAGAAACGGAGCATGTCAGGGCTTAAAAACACTGTCCTGAGATCAGACCAACAGAAGCCCCCGGCTGGGTTCGCCCTCCTTCAGAGTCCACATTTCAAGACCGAATATGTCGTAACGGGTCAAACGGGCAAAGGACAAGGTGTGAGTATGTTTGTGAAAGGGATGAGGTCGCTGGTTTCTGTCAGCATGCAGAGACAATAAGTTGACTTTAACATCATTGTTTTTATATTCTATCACTTCACACATACAGTTCAGTTTTTTTGACTGCGGCTCAGAAGGACGTACTCACCTGCCAGCCCAACGTTAGACGCGTTAGCAATCGCCAGAGCTTCTTCCTCGGTGTTAAACCTGTGAATCAGAAACAAAGCGTTCTGATTGGTCAACAGACATCTTCAGCGCCTGCGTACAACCAGCTGGCGCGGCAGCTTTTCTTCTTGTTTTTAAACGCAGAACATTTAGCCTCTTCCCCCCCCCCATTTTAAGTTTAGGATGTAATATTTTCTTCCACTATAAGCAAAATTATACTCAAGAAATCTTGTAGCTACTTTGACGGAGCTATAATGATTCTCATTTATGTATGTGCAATATTTTCAGTTTGAACATTAAATCCAGTCGCGAACAGCAGACCTGATGACGGGCAGCAGCGGGCCGAAGGTTTCCTCCCTCATGCACAGCATCTCTGGGGTGACGTCGGCCAGCAGAGTCGGCTCCATGAAGGACCCGTCCAGACGCTTCCCGCCCTTCATCACCTTCGCCCCCCTGGACACTGCATCGGATATCTGGTGGACCACCTGGGAGACAGAAGGTCTCGGGTGTTGAGCCCTGCTGCTACTGTGTGCCACAGCTTCATGTCTTATTGTTTTTATAAACAGATACTGAGATTAATATTTATTATAGGAAGGATCCCTTTAACTAATTTTAGTTTTTTGATTTACAGCAGACTGAAGCAAACAATATACAAACGTAAATAAAAACAAAAACAACAACCAAAGAAGTGACCCCAAAGTCTGAGTAATTAAGCACGAGTTAATCACATAACTGATTATACATACATTTTTCCAATATGTACTTTTTGTTCCCCCATTAACTCTCCAAATGTCTTATCAGTTACTTTAATAACTATTTACAAAACGTGTTGCATGTTGTCGTTTTCTTTAACGTTTCAATATTTAATATTTTTCTTCTCACCCCCCCTGTAAAAAGCTCACTTGCTACAGTGTAAATATAAACTTGTCAGTGCGCTCCTCAAACATATCTTTGAGGTCATTGATCATATTGATTGATAATATCTAATATCAGTCAACAGCTAAAGATGGCGTTTACCTTCTCTGCAGCTCTGGTGTTGATGAGCGGCCCCTGGGTGGTGTCGGGCTCCGAGCCGTGACCCAGACGGAGCTCGGCGTCCATCGCTTGGCTCAGCTTCTCCATGAAACGGTCGTGGATGCCGCTCTGCACCAGAAACCGGTTCGAACACACGCACGTCTACAGGAGGAGGAGGAAGAAGAAGAGATGTGTACTACGACATAACCGCTCACCTCAGCGATGAAGCAGCAGCCCAATACATTTGTTTTCTGTCCGCTCCTCATCTCTGCTTGAGGCTACATTAGCCACTACTACCTTTAATACACCTGAATCTCCGAGCCAACGCTCTTTGGTCGAGTTGCATTGTGGGTAATGTAGGCGCCAGGTTTTGACAAGGAAAAAGAATGTGTGGAATAAAAAAAAAAGGCGATACCTTAGGGGCTCCATACAACTCAATTTATGAATAAACTTTTAAAAATATCAGTTTTATAGTGGAGGTCAATGGGGAAACTGTGGGTGCAGTACCGCAGTTGGCCACTGGCAGCAACTCTGACTGACACTGGTTCAGTTCTGTTAACAGAAGCTTTTTAAAAAAGTATTTTTGCAGCACAACTGCACTGTGAGCTTCACTCAGACTCCCACGCTACCTGTCCAGAGTTCCTGAACTTGGAGGCCATGGCTCCGCCCACCGCCTTGTCGATATCAGCGCTGTCGAACACGATGAAGGGGGCGTGGCCACCCAGCTCCATGGACGCCTTCTTCACAGTGTCAGCAGCCAGTTTCAGCAGCACCTGAGGAGAGGAGATTTACTAATTACTCCTCGTAACTAGTGCACTGACAATTACAAAGTGCCGTTCACATAAAATTCAAACTGAGAACTTGTAAACAGCAATGTTCAAATGTTATATTTAGTGAGGAACTCTGGGAACAGAAGTCTCAAAACATCTTCAGGCTAAAGATAGTGTCTAACTGGCTGAGTGTCATTCAAAAAGCACTTCAAGAGCTAAAACTGGTTTCTCCGTCTGAGAAGTTGGTGAGTCAGGAGTCCTCTGGACGACCTCCGAGAGCTGCTCACAGTCAGCTGCTGCAGGTCATGAGTCTCGTCAGCTTTTTAGAAAAATAAAGCAATAATCAGACGTGGAAGAAGCACTCAGGCCTTTTACTTAAGTAAAAGCAGTAGTACCACAGCGCAGAAATACTCTGTTACAAGTGAAATTCCTGCATTTAAAATTGTACTTAAGTAAAAAGTACCAAAAGTAAAAGTGGCTCATTTCAGAATAATATACATGTAATGCTGCAGCTGGTAAAGGTGGAGCTAATCTTAACTACTTATTATATAATCTATAATAATACATGTACTTCAGTGGAGAAGAAGTACTGTATAAAGTAGCATCACATGGAAATACTCAAGTACAATTTTGAGGTACTTGTACTTGTTCCACCACTGATAACAATGAACTTTTAAAAAAAGGTATTTGCTCATATGTGAAGGTATTTTGATCGCAGTTGAACTGATATGAATCCAATCAGCTCCCCGACAAATCAAAACCTTCCAATAACAGCAGAGAGGACGGTCTGAACAACTCTCCACTTCAATCAAATGCACTGGTGTGTATTTATTTTATTCCACATTCACTGACACAGTCATCAGTCGTGATGTCAACCCCACCCTCTCTTACAGACAGCCAGCAGAGGGCGCTGCAGGCAGGACTCTCGGGGTCTAACCTTGCCGGTGGCGGTGGAGCCAGTGAAGGAGATTTTGGCCACCAGTGGGTCGGTGCAGAGCACCTCCCCGACTGACGGAGTCTTCTCTCTGGAGCAAGGAACCACATTAAACACCCCCGCCGGGATCCCCGCCTGCTCTGCCAGCTGCACAACAAGACGTCACAATGTTTAAACCTTTGGTGAAATTATGTCAATTTACAGAAAAAAAAAAGAGGAAAACAAATCCCATAAGGGGTTAAATAGAGAGTATTAAAACTTGGTCTGACCTCAGCCAGAGCGAGCGCTGACAGCGGCGTGTCCTCTGCTGGTTTGACCACCACCGTGCAGCCGGCAGCCAGAGCGGCTCCAACCTTCCTGGTGATCATGGCGCTGGGGAAGTTCCACTGCGGAGCGACACAACAGTTACCAGACTAGCGCATTTTCACTTTTTAAATGACCGGTTCCAGACTTAAAAAAGGTATAATATGTAACATTTGCGCATTAAAATGTCTAAAAAAAACGACATTATCCCAAATGTTTCCAACAATCTTCAAACCCAGAGAAGTCAGTAATTTTATTCAAGGTAACGGTGCGTTTCATTTGGTCGCCTGTCAACGGCGTCACGTCCCCTTTGCCCCCTCTAGTTGCTAGAACTTCTGGGGAAACCCCAGACGAAACGCCACACAGTGAGGAAGGAAGTCGGCGAACGGAACGAAACGTAACGCGAATAAAACTTTAACGCATTTCCTCTCTGTCCGTGAACATGATGTCTGCCTGAGCAACGTCCGATAGATTTTCATCGGCAATGGTGGCTGTTTAACAATGAAGACAACAACTCCCACGATGCCACGCTACTTCACGACATCACCAAACTACGTCTTTTGTTATTGTTTTGATGTGAGAGACCCTTAGCGGCAGAAATTACATACTTTCCGTTTAACAGATTATTTTTACTGTGAACAAATGTACGATGTGGTCAACAATGCTGGGCAAGTTCATTAAAATTCTTATTAATTACGTTACTCCACTAAAGGTGCCTTTAAAAAAAACTCCAAAGCCTTCGTATCCACACATCACACATTCTGTATTGAACACATGTAGAAAACAAGCGGCAAGCGTACGTTTTGGAGTTAATCTACCAACCAACAGCGTGGTTAATGTTCGCCACAGAGACAGAAGTCCCATGAACGAAACCAGGTGATTCCTGAGTGTAGGCTCACCAGTAGCTACCCTAAAACACAGCTTCGACAAACGAAACAACTTTGAGTTACTGGGAGGCACATTTTGTTCTCTTCTGGCAGAAGCTAACACGTCGCGGACCGCTCTGCCGACTGAACACACGCAGATCCACACTACTCATTACTTCGTAGAAAAGGTTTCAGTCGTAGTCGTCTGGACGCTGTTTTCAGAATCAAGACGTTTCGGCTCCCATCCGGAAGTCATTCTCAATTGTGAAAATGGTCTGAGAACTCAGAAATTTAAGCTACTCTGTGTTGCTTAAGCCCAGCCCTCAGGGAGGAGTCTACCTGAGTGTCTGCTGTTTACCCTGCCTAGTTTCACCTGAAACTGACCTTCTAAAAAACTGATGTAGGTCTGAGATTCAACTTGCCAGCTGTTTACCACAGTGTATTAACACCGTGGTCAAGCCAACAATATGCTAATCAGGTATTTAACAGTGATGAGGGAGGTGCAGCCAGAAAACAACAGGCCTGATTACTGATTACTGGGCCATCTTGGAAACTATTAGGGTCAGTTTCAGGTGAAACTAGGCAGGTAAACAGCAGATACTCAGGTAGACTCCTTCCTGAGCGCGGGGTCTAAGCAACACAGAGTAGCTTCAATTTCTGAGTTTTCAGACCATTTTCACAATTGAGAATGACTTCCGGATGGGAGCCGAAACGCCTTGTTTCTGAAAACAGCGTCCAGACGACTACGACTGAAACCATTTCTACGATGGAGCACTCCTGGACGAATGAGGGACTACATCGTCCTATTACTCATTACTGCCCAACACAGGTGATCGATCACCTGCTGAGCTGGATCAGACACATGCTGACGCATCACATCATGTTGTGGTTACTAGATGACTGTTTGGACAGTCGTCTCTCTCGTCTGCTGCGTGATGAAGCACCACTCCTCCTTTCCCCTGAAGCTTAAGAAGCCTGATGTTGTGGCTGATGGGAATGTCATTAGTTATGAAGGTATTTGGTCATAAAATCAAAGTGCAAATTAACATTTTGACCTGATGGTGGCGCTAGATGAAATGTCAGAGGATCACCAAAGTCAGTAGGATTCATCCTGAGGGGAACACGAATGTCTGCACAGAATTTCATCACAATCCCTCCAGTAGTCGTTGAGATCTTTCAGTTTGGACCAAAGTGACTGATGTCGCTAGCGTGGCTAAAAATAAGACCACAGGACGATCCCCTTATTGGCTGCTCACCGGTGTGATGATGGAGGCGACCCCCACAGGCTGTTTGAGGAGGAAGATCTTTCGGTCTTTGGCGGAGACGGGTTTTTTTTTTTTTTTTTTTTTTTTTTTTTTTTTTTTTTTTTTTTTTTTTTTTTTTTTTTTTTTTTTTTTTTTTTTTTTTTTTTTTTTTTTTTTTTTTTTTTTTTTTTTTTTTTTTTTTTTTTTTTTTTTTTTTTTTTTTTTTTTTTTTTTTTTTTTTTTTTTTTTTTTTTTTTTTTTTTTTTTTTTTTTTTTTTTTTTTTTTTTTTTTTTTTTTTTTTTTTTTTTTTTTTTTTTTTTTTTTTTTTTTTTTTTTTTTTTTTTTTTTTTTTTTTTTTTTTTTTTTTTTTTTTTTTTTTTTTTTTTTTTTTTTTTTTTTTTTTTTTTTTTTTTTTTTTTTTTTTTTTTTTTTTTTTTTTTTTTTTTTTTTTTTTTTTTTTTTTTTTTTTTTTTTTTTTTTTTTTTTTTTTTTTTTTTTTTTTTTTTTTTTTTTTTTTTTTTTTTTTTTTTTTTTTTTTTTTTTTTTTTTTTTTTTTTTTTTTTTTTTTTTTTTTTTTTTTTTTTTTTTTTTTTTTTTTTTTTTTTTTTTTTTTTTTTTTTTTTTTTTTTTTTTTTTTTTTTTTTTTTTTTTTTTTTTTTTTTTTTTTTTTTTTTTTTTTTTTTTTTTTTTTTTTTTTTTTTTTTTTTTTTTTTTTTTTTTTTTTTTTTTTTTTTTTTTTTTTTTTTTTTTTTTTTTTTTTTTTTTTTTTTTTTTTTTTTTTTTTTTTTTTTTTTTTTTTTTTTTTTTTTTTTTTTTTTTTTTTTTTTTTTTTTTTTTTTTTTTTTTTTTTTTTTTTTTTTTTTTTTTTTTTTTTTTTTTTTTTTTTTTTTTTTTTTTTTTTTTTTTTTTTTTTTTTTTTTTTTTTTTTTTTTTTTTTTTTTTTTTTTTTTTTTTTTTTTTTTTTTTTTTTTTTTTTTTTTTTTTTTTTTTTTTTTTTTTTTTTTTTTTTTTTTTTTTTTTTTTTTTTTTTTTTTTTTTTTTTTTTTTTTTTTTTTTTTTTTTTTTTTTTTTTTTTTTTTTTTTTTTTTTTTTTTTTTTTTTTTTTTTTTTTTTTTTTTTTTTTTTTTTTTTTTTTTTTTTTTTTTTTTTTTTTTTTTTTTTTTTTTTTTTTTTTTTTTTTTTTTTTTTTTTTTTTTTTTTTTTTTTTTTTTTTTTTTTTTTTTTTTTTTTTTTTTTTTTTTTTTTTTTTTTTTTTTTTTTTTTTTTTTTTTTTTTTTTTTTTTTTTTTTTTTTTTTTTTTTTTTTTTTTTTTTTTTTTTTTTTTTTTTTTTTTTTTTTTTTTTTTTTTTTTTTTTTTTTTTTTTTTTTTTTTTTTTTTTTTTTTTTTTTTTTTTTTTTTTTTTTTTTTTTTTTTTTTTTTTTTTTTTTTTTTTTTTTTTTTTTTTTTTTTTTTTTTTTTTTTTTTTTTTTTTTTTTTTTTTTTTTTTTTTTTTTTTTTTTTTTTTTTTTTTTTTTTTTTTTTTTTTTTTTTTTTTTTTTTTTTTTTTTTTTTTTTTTTTTTTTTTTTTTTTTTTTTTTTTTTTTTTTTTTTTTTTTTTTTTTTTTTTTTTTTTTTTTTTTTTTTTTTTTTTTTTTTTTTTTTTTTTTTTTTTTTTTTTTTTTTTGGTAAAGCTTTTAACTAGTCCAAGTTCATAACGTTAAGTTACAGCTTCAGCAGGCAATAAGAAACTAAAGTGAAACTTTGGATTTTATTATAACTATTAAAAATAAGCCTCGTTTATGATGTGTTGACCAATTAATAAAATTGTCTGATAATACTTTAAAATTACAGATAATCAATCAAGGTCCAAATTTGCCAGGATCAGCCTCAGTGTGCTCGCGGTGAATCAGTCCAGACACAGCGGTGCGCACAATGAAAATGCTAACATGCTGAAGTTTAGCAGGTATAATGTTTGTTTGTTTTTGAAAATGGTATGCATATTTTATTGAAGAAAAGTTCAATAAGATTTTAGGTTACTTTCTTTAAAGGATGGGGGTGCATAATGATACTCTGCACCTTCTTATGATACCTACATAATCAGAAATCCACTTGCAATGTAATGCATTATGATATGCATTGTGGGTATAACAGCCTATGCAATGAGCTGAATAATTATAATGCACTAGCAGGTATAATGTTTACCATGTTAACAATCTTAGTTTAGCATGTTAGCATGCTAACATTTGCTAATTGGGAGAAAACACAAAGTACAGCTGAGGCTGGTGGGAATGTCGGCATTTAGTCAGAAAACAAACATTTCCATCAGCTTCAGCTGTATTTTGTGCTTATTAATAAGCAAATGTTAGCATGCTAACACGCTAAACTAAGATGGTGAACACGGTAAATATTATTATACCTGCTAAACATCAACATGTTAGCCTTGTCAGTGTGAGCATGTTAGCATGCTGATGTTAGCATTTAGCCTCACAGAGCCGCCAGCATGACAACACGCTCAGTCTGGTCGTTCATAATACACGCGCAAGAGTTCGGTTTGAAATTACACACCGCCTTTCGACCGCTGGGGCAGCAAACGCAACAAACTGTGGGCTGAGATGATTCGTCACTTCATGTCGCTTTAATAACGAAGGACATTCAACAGAAATACTGAACTCCTGATCGAATGGAGTCCGTACATCAGTGCATCATTTCCTGCGAATCCGGCGTGTTTAGCTACACAGTTTGTTTGGTAGTTGTGATCGTTGGTTGCTGGTTCAGAGACGTAATAACAGTCATACATTAAGTGGCTATTGCAGAGAAAAGGCCGACCATGATCATATCATAAATTGGGGTCGATACACTGTAAATGTAAAAGCAAGTAAAGCTTAAAGCCAAATACTGAAACGGAAACAGTTAAAAAGATTAAAATTCTGCTCAGTTTTGTTAAAATCTTCTGTACTTCTACACTTTCTCTGTGACTCAGTTTCTCCTTGACGCGACGCCCAACAATCCCCTTCACATGAAAGTAGAACCGGTTTGGCACATTTAAATATGAAAATGTGTGAAGCTCATCCTCTGAGCGCACTGATCCATCCACCACAATCAAAATATGAAATTAAAAAGACCAGTGTGCTTTAATGTGTGCAAAATAATCATTCACAGTCATGCATAAGCTGTATGACTCATCTCCCCAGTTACACCAGTAAAGGGTAGGCAGAGGACGGGCGCGTTCTGCCTCAAGCTGCAAGAAATGAAATGAAAAGACGACGACGACGTCTGTTCTGGATCCTTCAGGCTCAGATTCATCTCGTCACCGTCAGGCTTTTCTTCAGTTTGACATGATGCAACGTGGTGGACACCGTTCGCTTTTGTTCTAACGTCACAGTAACCGAGAGAGGAAGCTCTCTGCTGAGGTTAGCGTGTGTCGAGCTGTGCGACTACAAATCACCGTGATCCTGATGTTAAGGTTTGCAAAGGAGATTTAAAAAAAACTCTACTTTCCAAAACTGTTCGGTCTTCCCTCCAGACTTGATTTGTTCGGATGAAAACTTTGCAGAAAGGGGGGGCGTCCTGGTGGTCTAAGACGTGCACCATGTAAGTGCCGGTTCGAAGCCGGCCGGGGACCTTTGTTGCACAACACCTGACATCCCTGTCGGTCTCTACTACTTCCTTTCTGCTAAAATACTCAAATACTTCTGAACCTTGTCGTACTCGTTGAGTTGAGTTTGTTTTGTCTAAAACAAAACAAAACCATGAATATACAGGTATAGAAAAATACAAATATTTTGTATGTTTCCACGCGTGAGTTGAATGTGACCTGCTGCAGGAAACGCCGAGTCATGTTAGAGCTAGACTTGGGTGGTACCGAGGTATTATGGTCTACCAGGGATTTAGAAATCCCGAAGGTATGATTTTCAATACCGTCAAAAACACAGACGCTCCTCTTTCTTTGAAACTGATACGGAGATGCTCAACTGAGGTGATTGCAGTGCAGCACACGCCACCAGAGGTCAGTGTCTCCTGGTGGAACAGGCAGCTGAGCTGAGAAAGATGGGATAACGTTATACAGGACTAGTACAAAAGAAAAATGCCTCTGCCTGTTTTGGGTTTAGTCCCGATGATAAAAGGTGAGCCAGCCAACATGGACGAAGCTGTGTGCGCTATTTGCCTCAAGAAAGTTGTGGCTATCGAGGCACCACCACCAGCAGCAGCACATCATCTCCGTTCAGCCCACTGATGTGTCGGTATCGGCCGCGGCGACAAGTGTCAAGGCCGCTTATTTCCTGTCTATTCATTATTTTATGGGCCAAAAGCATTTAAACCCGGCAAGACTTGTCTGATAGGCTAACTGCATATTAGACAGCATTGTAGGCGAGGCAATGTCATAAATGCTACCATGACTTCTAACACCAGCAGCTCAGCTTTTACGTTTTTAATTTTATTTTTAAAACACAAATGCCGCCACATACCGTATACCGGAAGGTGTGAAAAATAGAACGCGCCCAAGCGTAGTTACAGCGACTTCCTCTCAGAATCTAATTATTTTGACTGTCTGTAGTGAAGCTGAGACGCACTGTGGATTGTAGCTTCACTCTCTTCTTGTAAACTCTATGTGAAATAATGCCTGTTGACTGGTGTACAACTGTAGCACAGATTCTTCGGCTTAAGGAGGACAGACTCAGAAGTTCAGGGTAAAGACTCCGTTTTACCTTCATGGCGAGGCGATGGCGCTCCCTCCGTCGGTCGTCCCAGCAGAGTGTGATTCCTGATGACTGAGTCGTTACACACAGCCAACCTGGCAACACACACACACACTTCAATTAATATCTCTTCTCCTACAGCAACGGGCAAGCTTTCCCTTTCTTACAAATGTCCATCTGGTACAAAGCATGTTCTGTTTTGTATTTTTAGTCTGCACAGTGTGATCGAACACAAACTACTCTCATGCGGTGGGATTCTCACCACGTAAATAACTTTAAATATCAATAATTTCAGACATTTTGTCCGATTAACGAATTTAATAAGGCGAAGACAAGTGGAAATTCATCTGCAGCAGCCGGACGCTGACTCACCTCCACGATCTTGCTGATTGAAGGGCAGGAGAAGCCGTGGATGATCTCGCCGTCAGTAAAACCTCTCCTGCTGCGTTGTAGCCGACGCCTGTCACCTGCAGGACAACATGACAGGAAATCAACCCGTTTAGTGAAGCAAAACATACCTTCAAACAAGACAAATCACTCTGCTAATAATGAAAATCATTTTAAAATCACTGCAGATTTTAAAAGTTGGTTTGTGTTTACCTACTGCGCAGCATCATGTCAGTCAGTAAAACACTGGCTTTGTCTGACAATATGGCCTCATATTACAGATCATATTATTGTGTCATTAAGGAGCCAGAAGGCCTCCTGGTCCTCTGTCACCTGACCCGTTTTTCCAGTATGGCATCTGGGATTTCCAGATGAAGGAAGTGGGTCGGCCTGTTCTCTGTGGGCTGCAGGAAACTGATCCTTCCTCAGGTAGGCACAGACGCCACGTTACAGCAGCGATCTCATTTCTCAGAAGTGATTTCATTTGAGTGTGTTTTCAGCGAGCATAGCGTTAATGTTACTGTGATTACATTGGATTAGATTCAACTTTATTGTCATTACACACGCACAAGTACAAGGCAACGAAATGCAGTAACCAGCAAATAGACTAAATAGCACCCTGAAATAAATAGCATCCTTTCAATCTGCGCTTACGTGTACAAGCAGATTTAATGAGGAATTAAACGCAGAAAGCCTGAAAACAGCTAAAAAAAAAAACTAAACGTCAGCAGCCTCAGTCTAACTCGTCCTGGCGCCAGGAGCAAAACAGGTCTTTCACTTACAGAAACAACAAACAAGCTGCCTTTATCTCTACCAAAAAAAAAAATGTTCTGTATGTCACACAAGCCGATTGCTTGCCTGGTAAGTCTATGAAAAATATTATACTTCTGTTTATAGTTTGTTTGCAATACACTAAAGTTTTTGAATAAATCTGCCTCTTTTTTTCCTATTACGTTAGATGAAATATTTCAATGTTAAAAATGGAAATTATATTTGTAGCGAGCTGTTAAAATGATCAAGAAACACACAAAACCTCTGTTTTTGTCTCGTTTGTATCACACAAGTGTCAATGTTTAAGAAAATGAATTATAAACATTTTAATTATCCAAATCTCAACTTGAGTGTTTCCTGTGAGGAGTGCTGGAGGGGGGGGGGGTTCAGACCTCAGCGTGGAGTCCATCTGACGTGAACAGCTGAGTGACGGTCATCTCGTTCTTGGTCAGAGTTCCCGTCTTGTCTGAACAGATCACATTACAGCAGCCTGACGGAGAAAACAACAAGAGGTATGTTACAGACACACGCACATCCTGCCTCAACGTCACACAACATGCACGAAACGTCCCACAGCTAGCAAATAACACACTACTTTGTCTGAAGAAGCATCAGCTGATATTGAGTGTAGTAATGAATCTGTTTTTAAAGGATTTAGTATCACGGGCATTATTATAATCCCTTATTTCTGTTAACTTTTGTACTCAGATTTTGCTTCCACAGGTGTTGTGAAATACATTTACTTTTTCAGAAGATCATCCAAAAAAACAAAACAACGAGCTTCTGCATCATCCAAAAAGGATCAGAAACTTTGTTTGTTAGATAATTTAAGGTTCTGGGGAGTTGTTGCAGTTAATTTCTGTTAAAAATAAAATAAATTTAAATGTCTTTTTGAACCAGACGCTTTTGCTCCCGTAGTCACAGTAACATGCTTTGGTCTTGAGAGAGAGAGAGAAAAGCCAGATCATCTTTTGTTTGTCACTTCATGTGAGCAGAGGAAACGTCAGAGCTACAGGTTCAATCAGTGCTGTGATCATTTCTATCAATAACAAATTCAGTTAAAACTGTCGTGTTGTAGATATGACATAACACAGTGCGCTGTAAGAAACATACCCAGAGTTTCTACGATGGGAAGCTTCTTGACGATGGCTCTCTTCTTCACCATGCGCATCACACCGAGCGCCAGCGTTACCGTCACCACGATGGGTAAACCCTCTGGGATGGCAGCTACCGCCAGACTGAAGGAGGGAGCGGAGATCAGTGATCAATAATCAATACTTTATTCTTATGCTGGTGATAAATTATAAATGTCACTTTGAGTGTTTCAGCAGCTAACAGGCTGCACAATCCAGTCAGACCGCTCAGGTCATCAGGTAGAATAAGATCCAGAGCTTATTTTAGCTACTTGGGTCACGTTTTCTGGAACAACTTGCCTGCTGACCTGAGATCTGTCACAACTGCGTCTATATTAAAAAGTAAACTGAAAACTTTTTTCAGACATATGATTAGTTATTATGTGAGTTTTGGAGGGTGGGTGGTTGTCAGTGTCGTTTCTTCTTGTATTTTATTTACCAACACGTCATTTCACTCGCTGCTGTATGCACTTTAATGTAAAGAACACTGCGTTTCCTGTAATGAAATATAATGCTACGTAAGCAAGTTGCCTTGCCCATGACATTTTGGGAAATAGTCTTGATGGTACCAAACCTGACAACCTCACTGCGACGACAAGACCTCGAAGCTGCACACAGTCACCGCTACCGACTGTGGTTCATTGAGAAATAGCTCTAGCACAAAACTCTACAACCACAAACTGTGTTTTACATTTCTGTTTGTGTTCAGATTAAACAAACAAGATACGACATGTTAATCGGAGAGCTTGAGAGGTGTTGGTAGGTGTATTTTATTTAACTTTGGACAGAGCCAGGCTAGCGTTCCACCCTGCTTCCAGTCGTTATGCTAAGCTAAGCTAAGCTAAGCACGTCCTGACTCCAGCTCTGTACTAACACACAGACATGAGACTGATATCCATCTGAACATCTCACTCTCAGAAGTAAAGTGGGTTTTTTCCAAATCTGTAACTAACATCATCATTAATGGCTTTGTCCCATGTAAGTGTCTCAGTAAGTCTTGCCAGTGAGGCTGCGTGAATGACACCAGTCATGGCAGTCACCTACACCTGCCACGAGTCAAAATGTCTGCCATGACAAAGGTCAGTCAGTCTGCAGTTCACTTCTGTTATCAGATTGTAACTGACAGCTGCCAAAGCTGCTTCCAGGGTTCAATCATTTACCAAACACAGTCTGTGCTGCAGGAAATCTACACAGAGGCATAATTCTGCTTTCAGATAAAAATGTGTTTTGAGACGAGACTTAAACGAAGACTCTGACTCAGACAGCCTGATGTCTTCGGCAGGTTGATCCAGAGCCTCGGGGCCCTGATGGCCAAAAGCTCTGTCCCCCTTAGTTTCCATCCTGGACTCAGGAACAGACAGGAGACCCCTGCCCGAAGATCTCAGACTACGTGAAGGTTCATAAGGGATTACAAGGTCTAAGATACAGTCTGGAGCCATGAAGAGCCTTAAAAGTAATCAACAAGATCTTAAAGTCGATCCTGAAACCAACAGGGAGCCGATGTAAAGAGGCTGAACCAGGTGTGACGTGGTCGCACCTCTGGGTCCTGGTTTACAGCCGAGCAGCTGAGTCCTGTACAGTCTGCAGTCTGTCAGAGTGTTTAGATTCAGACGAGTGAACGGGCTGTTACAGTTATCGAGGCGTGAGGAGATAAAAGCACGTACAACAGTTTCTGCGTCACTAAGATTTAAAATAGATCGGATTGTTGCGATGTTTCTGAGGTGATAGAAACATGATTGGACGAGCTCAGTGACACGTTGCTCAAAACATAAACTGCTGTCAAACAGGTCACCGAGGTTTCCTGCAACAGGCTCGACGTGTTGCGACAGGTCACCGGTAGACGCCAGTATTTGCTTAGTGATGCGTCGGGGCCCGATAACAAGGACTCCAGTTGTACTTAAGTTGTGTGTCATCTGCATAACAACTGATGCGTCACTGATGCGTTTAATGTTCAAGATTCCCACCAAGGAGAAACAGCTAAAAGTTAGTCACAAATAAGTGTGAAAATGCTTATTAAGTCAAGCCTGCGAGATAAAATGTTAAAATTATGGAGGTAGCACATGTTGACATTTTGACTTATTCAGTCACTTGTGAGATATTAAATAATACTTTCTCGTAATTTTGACATTTAACCTTTTGATTTCGAATGTCGGCTGATAAGGAAGTTGCTCCACATCCCACGTTTTAAGAAATATAGACAAAGCTGTGATATCTTTGGAAATCTTGTGGCTTTATTTGTAAAACACAGTGATTACGAACGACTCACAGTGCTGGACCTTTATGAATAATTTGTATAATGGGTGTGTATCTTTTAAATACAACATTATCGGTTTCTATTTGAACAATTCATAAAAAAAAAATCGAAATTGTTCTCTGAAACAGAAGAAGAAGATGTAACAGAAGTGTTCGCTGCGGTAAACACAGTGATTACGAACGACTCACAGTGCTGGACCTTTATGAATAATTTGTATAATGGGTGTGTATCTTTTAAATACAACATTATCGGTTTCTATTTGAACAATTCATAAAAAAAAAATCGAAATTGTTCTCTGAAACAGAAGAAGAAGATGTAACAGAAGTGTTCGCTGCGGTAAACACAGTGATTACGAACGACTCACAGTGCTGGACCTTTATGAATAATTTGTATAATGGGTGTGTATCTTTTAAATACAACATTATCGGTTTCTATTTGAACAATTCATAAAAAAAAAAAATCGAAATTGTTCTCTGAAACAGAAGAAGAAGATGTAACAGAAGTGTTCGCTGCGGTAAACACAGTTAAAGTGGGTTTAGTTGTGAATATTTCGACACTCTGTGCTCATCACACAGGCCGGTTTCTGTCTGATAAACAGTCTGTTATTGTCAGCTGACGTCCAGCTGAAAGGTTTTTCAGAGCTGCAGTTTCATATTTCCCCCTCTGGGCTCCTGTAGGTTTCACTTTCCTTTTCCAGACTCAGACTTCTGCTTCCAGTCTGAACTGGTTTTGATCTTCAGTCAGTTCACTGACTGTTCAAACTAGCTAGAAATACTTTATTGATCCCCGAGGGGGAAACTCCTTCGTTACAGCTGCTCGCTGTCACGTCAGGAAGAGAAGCAAATAAAATATAATACAGGTCAGATAAATTAAGTACAAAGTGGATATAAAGTATAAAAGCTAAAATAAGTGTGAAAATGCTTATTAAGTCAAGCCTGCGAGGTAAAATGTTAAAATTATGGAGGTAGCACATGTTGACATTTTGACTTATTCAGTCACTTGTGAGATATTAAATAATACTTTCGTAATTTTGACATTTAACCTTTTGATTTCGAATGTCGGCTGATAAGGAAGTTGCTCCACATCCCACGTTTTAAGAAATATAGACAAAGCTGTGATATCTTTGGAAATCTTGTGGCTTTATTTGTAAAACACAGCAGTGAATGATGAAATATAAAGAAATAAAATAAACAGCCAGTTCAGGTAAAATCAGGATCTGCTTTCAGATAAAAATGTGTTTTGAGACGAGACTTAAACGAAGACTCTGACTCAGACAGCCTGATGTCTTCGGGCAGGTTGATCCAGAGCCTCGGGGCCCTGATGGCCAAAAGCTCTGTCCCCCTTAGTTTCCATCCTGGACTCAGGGACAGACAGGAGACCCCTGCCCGAAGATCTCAGACTACGTGAAGGTTCATAAGGGATTACAAGGTCTAAGATACAGTCTGGAGCCATGAAGAGCCTTAAAAGGAATCAACAAGATCTTAAAGTCGATCCTGAAACCAACAGGGAGCCGATGTGAAGAGGCTGAACCAGGTGTGACGTGGTCGCACCTCTGGGTCCTGGTTTACAGCCGAGCAGCTGAGTCCTGTACAGTCTGCAGTCTGTCAGAGTGTTTAGATTCAGACGAGTGAACGGGCCGTTACAGTAATCGAGGCGTGAGGAGATAAAAGCACGAACAGCAGTTTCTGCGTCACTAAGATTTAAAATAGATCGGATTGTTGCGATGTTTCTGAGGTGATAGAAACATGACTGGACGAGCTCAGTGACACGTTGCTCAAAACATAAACTGCTGTCAAACAGGTCACCGAGGTTTCCTGCAACAGGCTCGACGTGTTGCGACAGGTCACCGGTAGACGCCAGTATTTGCTTAGTGATGCGTCGGGGCCCGATAACAAGGACTCCAGTTTTACTTAAGTTGTGTGTCATCCGCATAACAACTGATGCGTCACTGATGCGTTTAATGTTCAAGATTCCCACCAAGGAGAAACAGCTAAAAGTTAGTCACAAATAAGTGTGAAAATGCTTATTAAGTCAAGCCTGCGAGGTAAAATGTTAAAATTATGGAGGTAGCACATGTTGACATTTTGACTTATTCAGTCACTTGTGAGATATTAAATAATACTTTCTCGTAATTTTGACATTTAACCTTTTGATTTCGAATGTCGGCTGATAAGGAAGTTGCTCCACATCCCACGTTTTAAGAAATATAGACAAAGCTGTGATATCTTTGGAAATCTTGTGGCTTTATTTGTAAAACACAGTGATTACGAACGACTCACAGTGCTGGACCTTTATGAATAATTTGTATAATGGGTGTGTATCTTTTAAATACAACATTATCGGTTTCTATTTGAACAATTCATAAAAAAAAAAAAATCTAAATTGTTCTCTGAAACAGAAGAAGAAGATGTAACAGAAGTGTTCGCTGCGGTAAACACAGTTAAAGTGGGTTTAGTTGTGAATATTTCGACACTTTGTGCTCATCACACAGGCCGGTTTCTGTCTGATAAACAGTCTGTTATTGTCAGCTGACGTCCAGCTGAAAGGTTTTTCAGAGCTGCAGTTTCATATTTCCCCCTCTGGGCTCCTGTAGGTTTCACTTTCCTTTTCCAGACTCAGACTTCTGCTTCCAGTCTGAACTGGTTTTGATCTTCAGTCAGTTCACTGACTGTTCAAACTAGCTAACTGTAGTTAAAACTAGCTAACCGTATATAAAGCAGCTGAAACTAGCTAACTGTAGTTAAAACTAGATAACTGTATATAAAGCAGTTAAAACTAGCTAACCGTATATAAAGCAGCTAAAACTAGCTAACTGTAGTTAAAACTAACTAACTGTATATAAAGCAGTTAAAACTAGCTAACTGTATATAAAGCAGCTGAAACTAGCTAACCGTATATAAAGCAGCTAAAACTAGCTAACTGTGTATATAAAGCAGTTAAAACTAGCTAACTGTATAAAGCAGCTGAAACTAGCTAACTGTATATAAAGTAGTTAAAACTAGATAACTGTATATAAAGCAGTTAAAACTAGATAACTGTATATAAAGCAGCTGAAACTAGCTAACTGTAGTTAAAACTAACGAACTGTATATAAAGCAGCTAAAACTAGCTATCTGTAGTTAAAACTAGCTAACTATGTATAAAGTAGTTAAAACTAGCTATCTGTAGTTAAAACTAGCTATCTGTAGTTAAAACTAGCTAACCGTATATAAAGCAGTTAAAACTAACGAACTGTATATAAAGTAGTTAAATCTAGCTAACTGTGTATATAAAGTAGTTAAATCTAGCTAACTGTGTATAAAGCAGCTAAAACTAGCTAACTGTATAAAGCAGCTGAAACTAGCTAACTGTGTATATAAAGTAGTTAAAACTAGATAACTGTATATAAAGCAGTTAAAACTAGCTAACTGTAGTTAAAATTAGCTAACTGTGTATATAAAGTAGTTAAAACTAACTAACTGTATATAAAGCAGTTAAAACTAGCTAACTGTGTATATAAAGTAGTTAATATAAAGTACCATATATAAAGCAGTTAAAACTAACGAACTGTATATAAAGTAGTTAATATAAAGTACCATATATAAAGCAGTTAAAACTAGCTAACTGTAGTTAAAATTAGCTAACTGTAGTTAAAATTAGCTAACTGTAGTTAAAATTAGCTAACTGTGTATAAAGCAGCTAAAACTAGCTAACTGTGTATATAAAGCAGTTAAAACTAGCTAACCGTATATAAAGCAGTTAAAACTAGCTAACTGTAGTTAAAATTAGCTAATATCAAACTTAGCTAATACGGCCAAAATTAGCTAACTGTAGTTAAAACTAGCTAACTGTGTATAAAGCAGCTAAAACTAGCTATCTGTAGTTAAAATTAGCTAATACAACCAAATGTAGCTAATATCAAACTTAGCTAATACGGCCAAAATTAGCTAACTGTAGTTAAAACTAGCTAACTGTAGTTAAAATTAGCTAACTGTAGTTAAAACTAGCTATCTGTAGTTAAAATTAGCTAACTGTATATAAAGCAGTTAAAACTAACTAACTGTATAAAGCAGCTGAAACTAGCTAACTGTATAAAGCAGCTAAAACTAGCTATCTGTAGTTAAAATTAGCTAACTGTGTATATAAAGTAGTTAAATCTAGCTAACTGTGTATATAAAGCAGTTAAAACTAGCTATCTGTAGTTAAAACTAGATAACTGTATATAAAGTAGTTAAATCTAGCTAACTGTATAAAGCAGCTGAAACTAGCTAACTGTAGTTAAAATTAGCTAACTGTAGTTAAAACTAGCTAACTGTATAAAGCAGCTAAAACTAGCTAACTGTGTATATAAAGCAGCTAAAACTAGCTATCTGTAGTTAAAACTAGCTAACTGTGTATAAAGCAGCTGAAACTAGCTAACTGTATATAAAGTAGTTAAATCTAGCTAACTGTGTATATAAAGTAGTTAATATAAAGTACCATATATAAAGCAGTTAAAACTAGCTATCTGTAGTTAAAACTAGATAACTGTATATAAAGCAGTTAAAACTAGCTAACTGTAGTTAAAACTAGATAACTGTATATAAAGTAGTTAAATCTAGCTAACTGTGTATAAAGCAGCTGAAACTAGCTAACTGTAGTTAAAACTAGCTAACCGTATATAAAGCAGCTAAAACTAGCTAACCGTATATAAAGCAGCTAAAACTAGCTAACCGTATATAAAGCAGCTGAAACTAGCTAACTGTAGTTAAAACTAGCTAACTGTGTATAAAGCAGCTAAAACTAGCTAACTGTATAAAGCAGCTGAAACTAGCTAACCGTATATAAAGCAGTTAAAACTAGATAACTGTATATAAAGTAGTTAAATCTAGCTAACTGTGTATATAAAGTAGTTAAATCTAGCTAACTGTGTATATAAAGTAGTTAAAACTAGCTAACTGTGTATATAAAGCAGTTAAAACTAGCTAACTATGTATAAAGTAGTTAAATCTAGCTAACTGTAGTTAAAATTAGCTAACTGTAGTTAAAACTAGCTATCTGTAGTTAAAACTAGCTATCTGTAGTTAAAACTAACTAACTGTATAAAGCAGCTGAAACTAGCTAACTGTGTATATAAAGTAGTTAAAACTAGCTAACTGTATAAAGCAGCTAAAACTAGCTAACTATGTATAAAGTAGTTAAATCTAGCTAACTGTAGTTAAAACTAGCTAACTGTGTATAAAGCAGCTAAAACTAGCTAACTGTGTATAAAGCAGCTAAAACTAGCTAACTGTAGTTAAAACTAGCTAACTGTATATAAAGCAGCTAAAACTAGCTAACTGTAGTTAAAACTAGCTAACTGTATATAAAGCAGCTAAAACTAGCTAACTGTGTATAAAGCAGCTAAAACTAGCTAACTGTAGTTAAAACTAGCTAACTGTGTATAAAGCAACAGTAATGCATCTAACATTGATGCATCAGTACTAATTAATTACTTTCACTGCTGATACTTTAACTGCATGAAGCTGATAATACTAACGTACTTTTACTTAAATTGGCTTTTGAATGAAGGGCTTTTACTTGTAACAGAGTGTTTTTACATGCACATTATTCTTCCACCATCGTACCTGAATAAAATCATTTCATAACCAAAGTCAGGCTACATTTTTCCTTCACAGAAAATGAAAACTGAACACATACTAAATTACATAAATAAATTAAAAATATATATATATATAACTTTTAACCTCTTTCCAATGTAGGAATAAACTAGTCATTTTAGCACATTTTAAAAAAATATTCTATAAATCCAGAAGCTGTTGAAAGCAGAAGTGACTGAAATGCTTTTCTCAACATGTTCAGTCTCACCTGTTTATTGTGTAACAGGAGTGCACGCACAATACATACAAAATGTAAATTTAAAGTGAATAAAGTAAATTTAGCTCAGTATCACCTGGCCTATTTTCTGCCTTTTTGATAGTAAACTCCTTCCAGATCCAGCTTCTGTCTTTAAAAACAAAAACACAGGACCCTTGTGTCATTTGCAGGCTGTTGCACAATAAATTGGGGGTAAGCCTATAAAATGGTTCAGCCATCATCACAGAAAGTATCTCAATATAAGACACGTTTACCCTCTGTGTGTGTCTTCTTCTCTCTGCACATACATGTTGGCAGATATAGTCACATTTTCCCATCTTCTAAAAATACATAAAATCCTGCAGCAGTCTGGTGGTGACCTGCCGGGATAAAGACAAGGTCACGCCGATCTGATGTCAGGAAAGTGAAACTTAAGGAAACAGGGTGCAGACTCGGTATAAGAGCGGCGGTGATGCGGGCTCCTCGGCAGAATCAGACCCAGGATGGGTGTTCAGGGCCTGGCCACTTTCTTGGAGACTCACCGGCAGATCTACCGGGACGTCCGGTTCAGGAAGAGCCGGCTGGTGATCGACGGCTGCAACCTGATCTACCTGCTGTACTTCGACTCAGGTAGGACTACAGAAAACACATTATTATGGCTGCAGTACTCTTCTGTAGTATTACTAGGACACAGTACTACAGGTAAAAAAAAAATTACTTCATGACAGCTAGTCTGCGGATTCATTTCATACTTATATACACACACACAGTATATTATACATTTTAATTAAAATCCTATATGATAATTAGGATTTTAATTAAGATTAATTCGTATAGCTGTTGTCAGGTGGGAACCTCGTATCTCCATAATGTCAATCATCTGGATGACGTCGGTGCAATCGACAGAAAAGAAATGTCTTCCTTTATATACTCAAACAATAAATAAATGTTTCCTATCAAATCAACCGGTCAACTAGTCAATCATCCGAAGAGAGAGACAGAAAGTTCGTCTTTAACTGGAAGTTCAGATTCTGTCGCACACTCCAGACTCCACTGAAAAAATCGGCAGTTTAAAACATTCTGTCACTTAAAGTGATGTTACACCGCTCACGTAACATCCAATAATAAGCTTGTTTGTGTTGGTACGTTTTAAGCTCAATTCGGCTTCAACAAGTAGCAGCAATTTTCCAAATAAATTCCCCATTTGTTTCAGTAGCACTGTGCGCCTCCGGCTCTTCGCGCTGAACTCCGACGGAAGGTGATTTCAGAAAAACTTGTAAGTGTCGAAATTTTTAAAATCACCACAGAGTGGCGTATTTGATGGTGGCCGAATTTAAGAATGGAAACTCTGAATTTGTAAAATATCATGAATGTTATTCCTTCAGTTGGTGATGTTTACTGCTGCGCCTGAAAACATTAAACTGCAAGAGTTGTGAACGGAGTCTGGCATTACGCTGAGAACGGAACATCCACTAAGGCTACTGCACATTTCAGTATTGTAAATAGTGTCTAATGGTTCGTTTATAATAACTAATAACAATAATTACTTAAAGTTCTGTAGCAATAGTTGAATATTATGGAACCAGTAACTTTAAACAGCTGAATTTGATCCTTAATCTAAATGTTGCTTCTGCTCTCACATTCAAAATTAACGCTGGCAATATTTTAATTCAAGGTTTATTTAAGTTAACTGTTCCTTAATCCTGCAAATTAAGGGATTAACATTAACATTTTGGCCGCAAATCACGAGCTATAAAAGGAGTTAAATGTGAGTTTATAATAAAACGTGTGTGTTTAGATTATGAGATGATTTTTAAGATTTTTAATAGATGTTTGTGTGTTCAAGATGTCACCCATTGTCACCCAACATTTAAAAAATTATTTACGTCGCCTGCATTCATCACTAAATAACATATTGATTAAAACATTTGGATGTTTGTGTTAATGAATACATGGTTTATAACACACTATGTAGTCGTAAGTAAGTAGATATGTGTGTTTATCCACGCATTTGTTAACTATAACTCCTCCTGTGGGCGGCCATAAGTGGAGGCTGCTGTATAAACACATACTGAATGACAACATGGTAAAACACAGCTTCATCCTCTGAAGACCACAAATGTCTTTACAAAATTTCATGGCAATCAATTTAACAGTTGTTGAGATATTTCAGCCTGGACCGAAGTGGTGGACTGACAGACTAAAAGATAAATATGAATTCGATCAGACGATGCTAGCACCTGATATGTCTTAGGCACAAGGTGTTGTGTAGAAACAAAGCTCTAACTGCCTTGGGAACAGTGGGGTCAACTTTGCATGTACAGATGGCAAAACGCGTGTGAGGACTGTTGGCCTCTGTATATGGCCGAAAGCACATTTGGGTTGTAGCCAAAAACAGCCAAAAAACAGCCAAAACACTGAGCAGCTGCCTCCACAGTGGAGGATTTGAACTCAGATTGCCCAACCTCCCCCCAACAAGGATGCACGAAATATTCCTCAGGAGGTCGGAGTTGAAGACCTTGCGAACCGGAGCCTCGGCCAGATGTACCCAGTCCACCGTCACTATACGTTTCCAGGTCTCTCCCACACCTGTTGGACCAGGTGTGGGAGAGACTGCAGGACGTATTTCCAATTTACAATTTAGTTCCTCTTGTGAAAGTTTGTCTGTTTATGCTTACATAAGATATACTATTATATCTTGGGGATAAAGTAAGCAAACTAGTCAACTTTGTCAGGGCAAGCCAAGAGGAATTTCAGTGAAAATCACAACCTTGGTGCTGTTGACTAACAGTAAAGAAATGTGATCTTAATGGGTGACTCTCAGACTAATCACTTTCATAGTGTAAAACCAACACTGGTGGTTGCAGTCTGGTGCAGAGCATGAGCATTATTGCCCTAATTGCTAAACACATCACTATCAAATGCACAGGGTGTCACTTTCAACAAGACAACTCTCCATGGACCTCGCTTTCTGCACTGGAGAGTTGTCTTGTTGAAACAGAAAGAGGGACATCCCCAAACTGTTGCCACAAAGCTGAAAGAACACTATTGTCTGAAATATCATTGTATGCTGTATCATAAAGGTTTGTTTAAAATTCTAACTAGTAACTGCCTTAACCTGGAAATGGATTCTCAACCTCTGTATTTATGCACCTCAGCATGTTAAACATCATGTCTGCTGGGGGAAGTGACACCCTGTGCATTTGATAGTGATGTGTTTAGCAATTAGGGCAATAATGCTCATGCTCTGCACCAGACTGCAACCACCAGTGTTGGTTTTACACTATGAAAGTGATTAGTCTGAGAGTCACCCATTAAGATCACATTTCTTTACTGTTAGTCAACAGCACCAAGGTTGTGATTTTCACTGAAATTCCTCTTGGCTTGCCCTGACAAAGTTGACTAGTTTGCTTACTTTATCCCCAAGATATAATAGTATATCTTATGTAAGCATTGGGGCCAGCCTTGTGTAAACAGACAAACTTTCACAAGAGGAACTAAATTGTAATTGAAATACGTCCTGCAGTCTCTCCCACACCTGTTGGACCAGGTGTGGGAGAGACTGCAGGACGATTTCAATTACAATTTAGTTCCTCTTGTGAAAGTTTGTCTGTTTATGCTTACATAAGATATACTATTATATCTTGGGGATAAAGTAAGCAAACTAGTCAACTTTGTCAGGGCAAGCCAAGAGGAATTTCAGTGAAAATCACAACCTTGGTGCTGTTGACTAACAGTAAAGAAATGTGATCTTAATGGGTGACTCTCAGACTAATCACTTTCATAGTGTAAAACCAACACTGGTGGTTGCAGTCTGGTGCAGAGCATGAGCATTATTGCCCTAATTGCTAAACACATCACTATCAAATGCACAGGGTGTCACTTTCAACAAGACAACTCTCCATGGACCTCGCTTTCTGCACTGGAGAGTTGTCTTGTTGAAACAGAAAGAGGGACATCCCCAAACTGTTGCCACAAAGCTGAAAGAACACTATTGTCTGAAATATCATTGTATGCTGTATCATAAAGGTTTGTTTAAAATTCTAACTAGTAACTGCCTTAACCTGGAAATGGATTCTCAACCTCTGTATTTATGCACCTCAGCATGTTAAACATCATGTCTGCTGGGGGAAGTGACACCCTGTGCATTTGATAGTGATGTGTTTAGCAATTAGGGCAATAATGCTCATGCTCTGCACCAGACTGCAACCACCAGTGTTGGTTTTACACTATGAAAGTGATTAGTCTGAGAGTCACCCATTAAGATCACATTTCTTTACTGTTAGTCAACAGCACCAAGGTTGTGATTTTCACTGAAATTCCTCTTGGCTTGCCCTGACAAAGTTGACTAGTTTGCTTACTTTATCCCCAAGATATAATAGTATATCTTATGTAAGCATTGGGGCCAGCCTTGTGTAAACAGACAAACTTTCACAAGAGGAACTAAATTGTAAATTGGAAATACGTCCTGCAGTCTCTCCCACACCTGGTCCAACCCATCTGAGCCGGATCAGGAGTTCACTCGACTGTACGGCCGACTTTAAGACTACGAAGTTGATCATCAACCTTTGACCTCGGGCGTTCTGCTTCCAGGCACCTTTGTGAACTCCCTTATGCTCAAACGTGGTGTTTGTTATGGACGGTCCAGGACTAGCACACAAGTCCAGTAATAAAGCACCAGTCAGGGTTCAGATCAGGCAGGCTGTTCTTCCCAATCACCCCGTTCCAGGTGTCTCCGTTGCTGCCCACATGCAGTGCCCCTACTCGGTGTTAAATTCCTTGTTAAACTAGTGTCTGTCAGTAATGTGGTGTTCAATTTGTTCCCTTTGGTTGATTGGTCAGGTCTGGAGCAGAATCACGGCGGGGAGTATGCTGCATTTGAGGACCTGATTGAGAAGTTCTTCACAGCCCTCAGGGACTGCGGGATCGCGCCGTACGTGGTGCTGGACGGAGGCACGGACCACACCGACAAGAAGCTCGAAACTGTGACGCTAAGAGCTGTGGATCGGATAAAGAGAGCCCATCAAGCGGCGGTGGGCGGCAGGCACGAGGGGATCCTGCCACAGATGGTCAAGCTAGTGTTCAAACAGACGCTGGCCCGGCTGGAGGTCCCGGTGGCTCAGTGCTTTGGAGAGGCTGACCAGCAGATTGCCGCCCTGGCCAGTGAGTGGCAGTGCCCGGTACTTTCCAACGACAGCGACTTCTACATCTTCGACCTCCCGGCGGGGCTGCTGCCCATCTCTCATTTCCAGTGGGAGGCGGTGAAGCAGAGCGGCTCGCAAAGCTACATCCCCTGTAAGAGCTACCAAACCTCCAGCTTCTGCATCTTCTTCAACATCCAGCGCCAACTCCTGCCCGCCTTTGCCGCCTTGGCCGGGAACGACTACGTGAAGCTGCGGCGGACGGAATCGTCCATCAGCTGGACTCAGTTCTCCCCGGCAGGCAGCGGGACACCCGGAAGCCGCCTGGAGGGGCTGCTCTGCTGGCTGAGGGGCTTCCAACAGCCTCAGGAGGCCTTGGAGGCGGCGCTGGGGCTGATGGAAGAGCTGAGCAGCAAGAGAAAGGCGGAGGTGCTGCAGAGCTTGTATCTGGGGATGGAGGAGTACCAGCTTCCTCCCAGCTCCCTGAAGAGGTTCTTCATCCATGGGACAGCACCGCCATTCCCAGCAGTGGAAGAAGTAATAAAATCCTTTACTTTTAAAGTTTTTGGGGGCACATTTTCCTTTATTAAGGAAGTTAGCAAGACCTCACCTTGGACTGTGGGAACTTGTGATGGTAGCAGTTTTCTGACATTTAATGGACTAACTGATTAATCGGTTAGCTGAAAATATAAATCACAATGAAAATAGTATTAAGTTGGAGCCCTGATCTGAGCCTGGTACATGTCAGTGCATCATTAGTGAATGTGTAAACTCTTTAGTTGTTAAAGCCATAAGATAAATGTAGAGGAAAATGTAAAAAAGTATTTTCATCTTAAATGTAGTGGAGAAAAAGTATTATAGAAAGTCTGCTAAATATACTGAGTTTGTCCTGTCCCCCCTGGAGGTGGCAGGTCTTGTCCCAGACTGGACTCTGCTGCCGCTGACGCAGGCCCAGCTGACTCCAGACATCCTGGACGTGCTGCTGCTGAAGAGGATGTCCCTCAGCTTCCCCGTGGACCACGCCGACATGCCCAGCGCTAACCTGATCTCCAGGCCGCTCCGCCAGGTGATGTACGGGCTGCTGCTGGGCAGACGGAGGCAGCTTCAGGTGCAGGAGAGAGACAGAGACGGCCTCCAGCTGAAATACATCCCAGTCCAACCTGCCTTCACAAGGGTCACTAAGCAGCTGAAACTCAACTCACTGGATAAGGTGAAGCTCGACAACTGTTACCAACTCACTACAAACTAAACCATAACCGCTAATACAACCAAATGTAGCTAATATCAAACTTAGCTAATACAACCAAATGTAGCTAATATCAAACTTATCTAATACGGCCAAAATGAGCTAATATCAAACTTAGCTAATACGGCCAAATGTAGCTAATATCAAACTTAGCTAATACAGTAAAACTGATCTAATACGGCCAAAATTAGCTAATATCAAACTTAGCAAATACAACCAAATTTAGCTAATATCAAACTTAGCTAATACAACCAAATGTAGCTAATATCAAACTTAGCAAATACAACCAAATTTAGCTAATATCAAACTTAGCTAATATCAAACTAAGCTAATACAACCAAATTTAGCTAATACGGCCAAAATTAGCTAATACGACCAAATGTAGCTAATACGGCCAAACGTAGCTAATACAACCAAACTGATCTAATACGGCCAAACCTAGCTAAAATGGTCAAACTTAGCTAATACAACCAAATGTAGCTAATATCAGACTTAGCTAATACAGTCAAACTTATCTAATACGGCCAAAATTAGCTAATATCAAACTTAGCTAATACAACCAAATGTAGCTAATATCAAACTTAGCAAATACAACCAAATTTAGCTAATATCAAACTTAGCTAATATCAAACTAAGCTAATACAACCAAATTTAGCTAATACGGCCAAAATTAGCTAATACGGCCAAATGTAGCTAATACGGCCAAACGTAGCTAATACGGCCAAACGTAGCTAATACGGCCAAACGTAGCTAATACAACCAAACTGATCTAATACGGCCAAACCTAGCTAAAATGGTCAAACTTAGCTAATACAACCAAATGTAGCTAATATCAGACTTAGCTAATACAGTCAAACTTATCTAATACAGCTAAACTTAGCTAATACAACCAAATGTAGCTAATATCAAACTTAGCTAATACAACCAAATGTAGCTAATATCAAACTTAGCAAATACAACCAAATTTAGCTAATACGCCAAAATTAGCTAATACGGCCAAACTGATTTAATACGCCAAACGTAGCTAATACGGCCAAACCTAACTAATATCAAACTTAGCTAATACAACCAAATGTAGCTAATATTAGACTTAGCTAATACAGTCAGACTTATCTAATACGGCTAAACTTAGCTAATACGCCAAAATTAGCTAATACGCCAAATGTAGCTAATATCAAACTTAGCTAATACAACCAAATGTAGCTAATATCAGACTTAGCTAATACGGCCAAACTGATTTAATACGCCAAAATTAGCTAATATCAAACTTAGCTAATACAACCAAATGTAGCTAATATCAAACTTAGCAAATACAACCAAATTTAGCTAATATCAAACTTAGCTAATATCAAACTAAGCTAATACAACCAAATTTAGCTAATACGGCCAAAATTAGCTAATACGCCAAATGTAGCTAATATTAGACTTAGCTAATACGGCCAAACGTAGCTAATACGCCAAACGTAGCTAATACAACCAAACTGATCTAATACGGCCAAACCTAGCTAAAATGGTCAAACTTAGCTAATACAACCAAATGTAGCTAATATCAGACTTAGCTAATACAGTCAAACTTATCTAATACAGCTAAACTTAGCTAATACAACCAAATGTAGCTAATATCAAACTTAGCTAATACAACCAAATGTAGCTAATATCAAACTTAGCAAATACAACCAAATTTAGCTAATACGGCCAAAATTAGCTAATACGGCCAAACTGATTTAATACGGCCAAACGTAGCTAATACGGCCAAACCTAACTAATATCAAACTTAGCTAATACAACCAAATGTAGCTAATATTAGACTTAGCTAATACAGTCAGACTTATCTAATACGGCTAAACTTAGCTAATACGGCCAAAATTAGCTAATACAGCCAAACCAAGCTAATACGGCCAAAATTAGCTAATACAGCCAAACCAAGCTAATATGGCCAAATGTAGCTAAAACAGTTAAACCTAGCTAATACTTATCTTCTGACATTATTCCACATTTACCGTTACTGCAGGTGGAGCTCTCCCAGCGTCTGCAGGTGTTACTGGAGGCTCTGGGGGTGACTGAGGCCTCTCTGAGCCGCCTGCCTCCTGAGCTGCGCCTCCCGGTGGCCGTCACCTGCTACTGGCTGCAGAAAGCTCAGCCTGCTCCAGACCAGAATCTGCTGAAGGCGCTGCTGCTGGGACTGAGTAATGGAGACGCACTGAGACAGAGAGCAGGTATTAAACACAAACACGCCATGATGCTGGAGTTAATGATCTGAACAGCTCAGGTGTCTTTGCCAGTTGGGTACTTTGATATGTGGGTTATTTTCTGTTATCAGATTGACTTTGATATCTTGTCCATTAGGGTTTCAGCTAACGACTGTTTTCACTGCAGATTAAGATCGATTTTTTTAGATCGATTGGTCTATAAAATATTTTAAAAAATGGGGCAAAGTGCCCTTGATAATTTCTAAGCGTCACATGACATCTGCACGTCTTTTTTTTTTTTGTTCAACGAACATTTCAAAACCCCAAGATATTCAATTTTCAATTATACTGATCTGCTTACGGTGGCCCCCCAAGGACAAAATACATACAAGTGCATCATGAAAAAAAAAGTTTAAAAATTAAAAAGGAAATGCATGTAAAGAACTGCTAAATATTTCAAAAGAGAAACAAAAAGGAAAAACAACTGTATAGAAGATGTATATTGTTTTTTAGGCTGCAACTAATTATTTACTCAATTCATCATTTTATGTATAAAATGTCAGAAATTGTGAAAAATGCATAATGTTATACACACATACATTACGCTGATAGGACAGCAGTACGGCCTGTGAATGAGGTGTGTGTGTGGTGTGTGTTGCAGCTCTGCAGTTAAAAAATCAACACTTTAAACCAAAGCTGGATGTGGGCGTGGCTCACGCCTTCAACCAATGGCAGGCCTGCCTGAAGCACAGCATCCACCTGAACCAGCTGCTGGGCTTCCCGTTACCTGAACCACAAATCGCACGGTGAGTCTCCACAGAACTCATTAACTGTGCTGGAATTTGTTTTAGGCTTAAGGAATGAAGTAAAAAGTACTAACACACACTGTGAAACACTCTGTCACAGTAAAAGTCCTGCATTTAAATAAGACGGTGTAGTCCCTCATTCGTCCAGGAGCGCTCCATCGTGAAAGGTTTCAGTCGTGGTCGTCTGGACGCTGTTTTCAGAATCAAGGCGTTTCGGCTCCCATCCGGAAGTCATTCTCAATTGTGAAAATGGTCTGAGAACTCAGAAATTTAAGCTACTCTGTGTTACTTAAGCCCCGCCCTCAGGGAGGAGTCTACCTGAGTATCTGCTGTTTACCCTGCCTAGTTTCACCTGAAACTGACCTTCTTTTGTTTCCATGATGGCCAAATGACTCGGGATCGCAGAGCGCCGTGCATTTGCGTCTGAAAGCTACAAACCGCACATTTGAAGACGGCGAGGTGAAGAGTCTCAGTAGAGAGAAGAGTTGGTTTGAAAGAGGAGTCAAGGAAGCCATTTTTGTGAAAAAAGAAAACCCCTCTTTGAACAGAAATGGTGGTCTGAGATTCAACCTGCCCAAAGTTTACCACAGTGTATTAACACCGTGGTCAAGCCAATCACATGCTAATCAGGTGCTTAACAGTGATGAGGGAGGTGCAGCCAGAAAACAACAGGCCTGATTACTGATTACTGGGCCATCATGGAAACTATTAGGTCAGTTTCAGGTGAAACTAGCTAATCAACAGATACTCAGGTAGACTCCTCCTGAGGGCGGGGCTTAAGCAACACAGAGTAGCTTAAATTTCTGAGTTTTCAGACCATTTTCACAATTGAGAATGACTTCCGGACGGGAGCCGAAACGTCTTGTTTCTGAAAACAGCGTCCAGACGACTACGACTGAAACCTTTTCTGCATTTAAATGTTACTTCAGTAAAAGTGTGAGAGTGTAAATCAGGAAAAAGCCCTTAAAGCATTAAAGCAGTGCAGCGTCCCTGTGGCTGCTGTGCTGTTATATATTCTGTCATCAGGTTATTATTCCTCGTGCATTAATGGAAAGCAGGATGTTGCTGCTGCAGCTGGTGGAGCCGGAGCTCATGTTGAACCGGTTTGTATCGGACTGCAGCTGATGATGCTTTTCATTCTGGATCCATCTGCCGATTCTTAATAAACTACGTTATCAATAGATTGTAGTCATTTTCAAAAAGAAAGCTCTATAGTAAAAATATTTCAGGTACAAAAACCTTAAAGTTCCTCGACTGTGACGTCTGAGCTTCACAGTCATCTGCTGAAGTCTCAGGGTCACACCTGGACTTACCTGCAGGATTTATGACATCACAATTAGTTAAGAGCCAATCAGGATCCAGTATGAAACTTAGTGTGATGTGGAGACTTTAAGGTCACAAACACTTAGAACAGACTTTACAGTGAAGTAGGAGACATCTTGTGTCAAGCTGTTAAACTTTTAAAATGCACTATAGTTACATTTTCATAGATTCTGGATTTTTCAATAAGGGAGGAGATGTTCGAGAATTTTTAATCAAACTTTTTTTGTATAACCCCCTCATATCAGACGCAAATTATTGTTCAGAGTATTTTTATGTCTTATAACATAAAAATGTGATGTCTCCCAGCCTTCGAAGCAGTCTGTCCGTCCAACAATGTAATAAATCCTTAAAGTCTGCGTGTCCAAATTCATCAGAAGGGGGTCCAACGATCAAAAATAGTCCCTTTGCTTTATTAAATCAGGCGGACAGAAAAGGGTTAGTAAAGAAAAAATTATTAGTGGAGCAGAAAAAAGGCCAGAACTATAAAACCAGGTTCTCTAAGATGCTTAATATCCCCGTTTGTGCAGTTATCACCTCTCACTCGTCTCTATGACTGCCTTCGCAGCTCGCGGCAGCTATAAGCTGTACCTGTAGACGCCGTCAGGTGACACAGTGTGCGAACTGGTTTGTTTTCCGAGCACACGGACATCTTTAAAAAAAAAAAAACTCCTGCTTCTTTCTGCTTCACTAGCAAGAAAATGAAATACGGACTCACAGGTGACTGTTAACACCTTGGCTCATCCAGGTGATGTCCCCGATTCCTCCCTGGCTGATGGTAAATCTCCATCTTATAATAATATAAATAAATAAAACTTTATTTATAGAGCACTTATCAAAACAAAGTACAAAGTGCTTCACAACAAGAAAAATAAAATAACACAGTGAATGACGAAATATAAAGAAATAAAACACATGAAATACAGAAGAGCAATAAAATAAACAGTAAAATAAACAGCCAGTTCACGTAAAATCAGGATATGCTTTCAGATAAAAATGTGTTTTGTCCTTCTGATGTTGTCCCAGGTTGTATGAGGGGACGGTGGTCCACCAGCTGGTCCACACGATGAGGAAAGGAGGAAAACTGAAGAACCTTCTGAAGAGCGATCGCTCCAATATGAAACTGTACCAAACCGTGCTGGCCGTCGTCCACCAGTTTCATACTCAGAAGGCGTCGACGCCCTCAGAGACCCAGAAGACCGCGACGGCTCCACAGCGGCAGCCTCTGGACGACCTGACCGCCAACCTGCAGCAGCTGTTCCTCCTGTTCGAGGACGACGAGGAGACTGCGACTGAAGCTAGCAGCGCGGTCAGAGCACACCAGGATCTACATCTGGTCGACTTGGTGTCAGTGAAGACTCGTTACAGAGCTAAAGAGAGAAACAACCGGTGCAAAAACCCAGAAATGGCCCGAAAAGCGGAGTGCAGGGGCCAGGACCTCCTCTGATCTCAGCCGCCCAGCTCCATGTCCAGTTTATGGACGCTCCACCCATGTTTTATGTATTCTCACGTCATCCAAGTTTTCAGCTCCAATATTCACTCTCCCTTTTAGCTCTGGTTTGGTCTCCACCAACTTCTGAGGGAAATATCTGGCTCTTCGGCTGCTAAAACGACCAAACTGACGCTCCAGAGTTGCGGTGGGTTTGTCATTGTGAACGACGCCTTTCACGTCACACGCAGTTATATGATCCATCGTTGATGTAAAAATAATAAGTTTAGTGCAAAGTGCACGACAGAACAAAAAAAAAGTGAGACAGAGCCCTCGTGACGTAAGAGGCAGTTGTGCCGTTTTAGATGCCGCCACCTTCAAAAAAAAGGTCTTTTTTTTTTTTAAATTTTTTTTTTTAAACCCAGATTTGGAGGATCCAGTCTTGTATCTTTTGAATCTTGAATCCCGTGTTGACCGAATCATTTGCCAGACAAGTTTGTTGAAAGACGCAACTCAGAAATCAGTTCCTGAGGGCTGACACTGGGACTGAACCAATGAGAAGCCAGTGCGGTGCATCCTGGGATTGCTTGGGGTGCTAACCAATCAGACAGGGAAAAGGTTTTAGAGGGGAAATTCTGTTAAATGTGTGTAAAGGTGTGCCGCCCTCCTCAACACAAGAATCCTTGTATTGGAGTATTTTTAACGATCGTCGTATTGCTACGTTGATGTAAAGTATCTGAATATTTCTTTACGGCAGCTTTTGTGCCATCAATAAGTCATTTTTTAAATCTCATGTAGCCGAAAGTGAATACGGGAAATTCTGTGCAAACGTCCGATTCGATGTTTGTGCTCTGCTGGCTTTTTTTGTTTTTTTAAGTGTATTTAGATTTATTTCAGCTCTATTTAACGCAGCACTTTTTAACTTAAAAAAACATTTTTAAACTTTTTAAATGTTTTATTTTGAAAAAAATGTTTTTGTTTTGGGGGGGGGGGTAAAAAAGGAAATTTGTAAAATTCATCTTACATTTTTCAATATTTATCTGTTTATTTCTTACATTTATTTGCACTCAGTGAGGTAAGAATGAAGGAATACAAATAAGGACACGTTAAATCTCATTTTATGGGGTAACAGTATTAACAGTGTTTTGTTAATGGAATGAACTTGTGAATAAACTTTGCTCTGCTACTCAAAACTGCCTCTGAATATAATGTGTGCGTCTACACCGTGAAATATGAATAAAAACAAAGCGAGCTTCTTTAAAAGATTTATAAAATTTTAATATACATTTTATTCTCATTCAGACACACACACACGCGCGCACTATAAAAGCCGAGGATAAAGAGAGCGAGTCAGTGGTGTGACTGGTGTTTGGTCTTTACAGCAGCAGCTCTGTCCTCTCCCGGGTTTTTTTACTGGTCACATGTGATTTTTGTTTTCAGACTTCAAAACACAAACAGACGAACTTGTGCCGAGAGTAAAACAGTTATTTCACAAAGCTCGGCCGTCTGTCAGAAGTTACCATAAAGACACCAAATTAATAACGATGGACACGTGATGAAATCTCTGTTTACTAAATATTCAAGTTCACTGTCCCACACACTTTATATGCACTTTTTAAAAAATAAAAAATGTATGAAAATGGTTTCCTGTAATATATCGTCTCCTTTCAAATGTGAAACTGGTTGTTTTGTTTTGCCTCATTGGGAGAACGTTTTAAAATGTATTGGTTGCTCCAGGAAAAAACAAATATCAGCTCGAAATGTCAGATAGACATTACAGCCAAAAGTATGTGGACACCCCGCACGACGTACTTTAGCGTATTTCTGGTCTGGTTTTAGTTTCATTTTAAAAATGTCCATTTTAGACAGTAGTGTTCTTCCAACTTTGTGGATTAAAACAAATTAAAAACATTATGTTGTGTTCATTATGTTGAATTACGACTTGGTGTTGTAGTTTGTTTATGACACTTACGAGCAGGCGACATATTCAAAGATATTCAGTTTACAGCGATTTATAAAACAACGTAAAAGAAGCTGAAACAAGGGAATGTTTGACGCTTTTGCTTCAAAAATTTAAATCAATTCTCAAATTTGTTGCCAGACTAACTGATTAATCGACTGGGAAAACTTTAACAGACTCTCTGCTTTTTGTCCAAAACCTAAAAATATTAAATTCACTAAGAGTGAGACAAAGAATAGATAAATAAATAAATATTTGGCATTTGTGCTTGGAAAAACTAATTGATGATCAAATTTGTTGCCGTTTGAATTGACTTTAACTGACTTCCCTTTTGTTTTCAAAATAGTCCCAAAACATTGAGGCCTAATAATTTCAAACATTTCAAAAAAAGACTTTAATTATTCATTGATTCATAATCATTTTCATCAGACTGTTTTGTAAATGTAACCTTTGAAAATGCGTTTAAATGTGTTTGGATTTCTTTTAAACACATTTTTTAAAAGTACTACAGCTTTGCTTTAGATCAGAGCTACTACTGAATATTTTCATTACTGATTAATTCGCTGATATTTTCTTGCTCATTTGTAAAATCTATAAAAAAAATGTCCAACAGCACCAAACCTAATAACATTTTCCTCGCATTTAAGACGCTGGAATGGTTGGCTTTTTTGCTTGAAAAATGACTTCTATTATCAAAATAGTGGCTGATTAACTTTCTATTGATCGATTAACTGCTTACTTAAGACTCAGTGTGGGTATCAAACGTCTAAATGTCGCCATGGTTACAACAGCAGGTGAGAGTTGGGGGGGGCCGGACCTGCTTTGTGAGATACTTCCCAGCCTCCAGAGAAAAAAAGACCTGCCACCAGTCACATTTGGCCCCCGACACACAGCGGATACAGAAAGCACAATTTATACAACAAGCGCACATGAACGTTGTTAAAACAGGAGATGAACTTTCACTTATTTTACAGTGTAAAACGTACAAGTTCACACACACACACACAGAGAGAGAGAGAGATCACAGAAACCAACAGAACATCTGGATCGATGACAGAGGAACTGCAGGTTTTAACCACATCTGGCTGTAGGAAGTGGAAAAGAGACCTCAAAAACAAGTGAGAGAGAGAGGACGCAGGACAAGATGGACGTCATGCGATCGTTGATGGGAGTTAATGACGGGGCAGAAACATCAGCTCTGCTGCGTTTTGTACAACCTGAGTTTTGAGCTTCTTAATTGCTAAAATCTGACGTGGGGCCAAATAACGAGAAAGAAGTCGAGCGGAGCAGAAACAGGAGCAGTCAGACACTCTGACAGGTGGAAAACAAACAAACAAACAAACAAAAGAAATATTATCTAAACCCGCTTATAATCATCCCCTCTACTGTAAAACTGCGTACACCAACAAGTAGGGTTACGTGGCAAATACGCTGAAAGTCTGCTTTAGTTTCCTCTTCTAAATAAGTGCTTCAGATGATTTAAACACTAAATCTCCTTTGAGTTGGTCAATTACAGTCACTTTATTTTATATATATATATATTTTTTTATTGATTTCTGTCCCAGTCTGTAGTGTTTGTTGTACTTTAGGCCTTTCAGCCCCGCGTAAAAACACGCAGCCCACTCATTCATTTCAATGGAGCCAGGCTGGTGACGCAGCGGTGGTGTCAACGTAGCGCGACGCCATCCGGCACGGCACCGCGTTGGCCAATCAGATATGTGCAAGCGCACTTTCCTGGTGGTAAGGTGAACGCTGTTTGCCTCGCGGCCGGCGTGACCAAAGGATCAAACCGCTGCTTTCCAGAGTTGTAAAATCCTGGAGTGTTATAAAACGGACGTTTTGATAAACCTCCAAACTCACGGACCTGTGACTTCTTCCCTGGATCGCACTCCACTGTCTCACCTGTACCTGAAGCAACACGACCCCAAAACCAAACAGCTTCCGGCCTTGTTTGAACTCGCACGGTTAAACCCGTCTGACTGCTCACGTTGCGTTCTCAGACCCATTTAATTGGTCCTTATTCAATAGTGCTTATTGAATACTTCTATCTATATCTTCGGGTCAGACTTGCTGAGCTGGGACCTGTTGCTGACGTGGGTCTGTGACGTCCGGTGAGACGTTATGCTGTAATGTGACGCTTCCCTCCTCTCTGTCGTGGAGATGTCACCGAATCAACTGATCTCAGAGCAGAAATCTTATCAGAACCAACAGGAACGATGGAAAATAAAAGACTCAAGTTGTAAAAAAAAAAAAAAAAACAGTAAATTTCCTTTAATATATCTTTTTTTTTTGTTTTGTTGTTGTTTTTGTCAGAAATAAAATCTCAACATGTTTCACTGTTAAAGCTTTGTGCTGACATCAGCAAAGGCTGCGTGTTACAAATCAAAACCTGGACAAAAAAAATAAAAATAAAAAAAAAGGAAAAGACGACCTGGACTCTGCTGCTGTAGACGCCGTCGGTCATGTGCACAACATGAAATAAAAGTTAATTCTAGTTAACAGCAGCAGAGTGAAGGTATTTTCTTTCCACTTTTCTAGTGTTCACGTTGTTTGAGACTACAGCAGATTATAACTACGAGTCAAAACTCCCAACGGTGTGAAAGCAGAGTGGACTACATTTCCCAGAAAGCACCATGGCTTCTCTATATTGATTAAAAAGGTGGAGGAGTGGCAGTAAATCCTGACTGAATGAGGAGATTAAATCAACGAGAACTATAATAAAAAAATAAATAAAACTAAAGTTAATATTTGAGGTGATTCTTCATGATTAAACGGAAAAGCCCTCCGTCAGTAAAGGGCTTCTTTTCCACTGAAGTGGAGATAATTAAAATGGTCGATGACCTCTCTAAGGCACAGGATGAGAAAGCATTGTTACTGAAGTATCTGCGTTTGTACCCTGAAGCGACCGTGCCGGCACCGTTGTGTCAGCGTTGGTGGTTTTTGAGGCCTAATTCCACATTTAGCATCAGGATGTTAAACTTCGCAGTTAGGGTTAGGGAACGTATCTTTCTTTCTGCAGCCACTCTCACCGAGTGACCAGCAAACAGCGGCGGGTTTGTGCCAGAAGAGTCAGCCATTCACCAGCACAGACATGTTTCAGCTGTACAACAGAAACCAGAGTTCCTTTTAATTTAAATAAACCAGTGTGCGTGGAAAGAAGCATGAATCGTCATATGTGGATCACAGAAACGAGCCCGCATAGTGGAGGTGTAATGGTACATTTATTCCTCCTAAACAAGAAATATTTCTGTATCGTTCACACCTGGATTTGTTATGCCAATGGTATTTGGTTCAGCTGGTCTGGTGAAAAGAAAGAGCAAAGATCAGGTTAGTCCGGTTTAGCCCAGCTCACATATCTAACTTTAGCATCATGGCTTTAGTAAAACCGAAATGAAAAGCCAGAGCTGGACGAGCCTCCAAAGTAATTTACATTTTGTGTTTGGGAGCTTTATGGTTTCAAAGTAAAACGACAGAAACACTTGACCAAAAAAAAAAAAAAAAAGATGTGTCAACATCGTTTAACTCAACTCAGATAACATTATGTCTCTGAAGTACCTGAATCAATCGAGCCGCCTCTTTCGTGACAGATTCAGACCGCGACGCCGACTGAAAGCTGGCGTCAGATGTCTGGTCACATTCACGTCCTGGTTGCTTTTTTTCTCCGATCAGATAGTTTCTGATTTTAATTCAAAATCTTAGACTGTATTTAGACAAAGTTCTTGTAAGGCTGCTTGTGTTTAAACAACATTTAAAATTTGAGAACTTTGGCTTCTTTTGTTCAATGAAAGAAAATTCAGTAAGTAAAGTAAAAGTCTCAGAGTAATCAAAAAAAACTTGTTCTGGTATCGACGCTAGTTTGTAATATATAATATCCCGTCCTACAACAACCACAGGAGTGTGTCATCGCTGCAGACATGAGACCAGACAGAGTCAGAGAGTATGGAAGTCACGGCTGCCAACATTAAAATCAAATCACTTAATCAAACAAGATGTTGTATCCGGTGTAATACATTTCCACTTAACAATAAAAAAATCTAATTTTATTTTCATGTTGGAAAAGCATAATTACTGGCTAAAGACTGCCTTAATAATAATAATAATAATAATGGCGTTTAATGTAAAATAGACTTTTCATTTTAAAATTGGCAGACAATGAACTCAATAAATTAAACTGCAAACTGGATTTAAACATGAATATGAATTACAGCCTGACTTTGCTTCAGTCCTCATCAGGTAAAATTTATAATTTGAATGTTTCAACAGCGTAGACTTTATTGGTTAAGTTGTAATTTTTGACCTCTTTTGAAAAAATCTGTCCAATATTATGAAATACGGCCGAGAAAAAGACGACTTCCATGTAATTTGAAAATCTGTGCACATAAACGGAAAATTCAATTTCATTTTAATATTGGCAGCCACAGACTTCGACAGCAGAAAACATGAGATTAAAGCTTTATATGCCCTAAATGCTTCAAGTGCACTGTAATGTTCATTTATGTGCATACAGTTCTGTAATTAACCTACAGCAACACTGACATATTGTCTTAGTTTCCTTTAAATAACTGACTATATGTACATGTTTCAGGGCCTTAATCTTTACAGCAGAAATGAGGAACTCTGTAAGGTGTTTATTTGTTGCTAAATAAATTGAAAGAAAACTGAATTCTGTACCGTTAACACCTCCACCATATACTGTAAACCCATCTATAGAGGAATCAAAACAAGTCGTCCTGCGTGTTTGAAGTTACCGCATTCAACCAAGAAAAGCAAGCTGAATAGTGGTCAACACCTTCTAAATGACAAATTATAAAAGACTCTACACGTCTCTAGCCTTGATTCTTCAGAGAGTTACGTCCTAAATAACGAGGAGCAAACTGGAGCCGGTTCACGGCAGGAAGGTGCGGTCGGTTTCCCCAAAGCTACAGTCAGGAATCTACAGCGAGGCCGAGCGCGGAGGGGGCACAAGCTAAACAGCTGCTGTGGATCGGTATTAAAGGCCTCTGCTGGACCAAACGCAGAGTAGAGGGTCAGATCTCCCAGCAGCCATCTTGTCTTCCCAGTTTAATCAAAGTCCAGTCCGCTAACTCGCCTCCCTCCGTCCCCTCGTCCCCTCCAGGGCCGGGAGCTTCCTCCAGTCCCAGACCAGAGTTTCTCCTCCCTCCTGAGGAGCTCACAGGAAAATCCCACAAGTCCTTTCAGTCTTAATTAATCAGTGCCATCGGTTGTGAGATCCTAAAACCCATCACACTCCTCCTCCTCCTCCTCCTCCTCCTCCAAACCTCAGAGTCTTGCGGTCCGGACAGCGGGGGGACGGAGGGTGTCATACTTCGTGGAAGCAGTCGGCGGGCGGGCTCCTCTCAGCTCCCCTCCACCTCTCCACCATCTTGATGACCTCAGACACCACGCACACCGAGGAGGTGAGGGTCACCAGGAACAGCAGGTCTGGAGGAGGATCAGAAAGTACAGTTTACATCGTCGGTTAACTCGCTTAACAGGATACGGCACAATACGCGCTCCGAGACTTCTGGTTAAAACTGACAATTAAACTTTACAAAAGAGACAGAAAATATTGTTCTATAGATTCAATAATTTGTTTTCTGTCTAACCAACAACTACAATTTCAGCTGTGAGCAGCTCCTCCATCTCCTTTGTGCATTGCATTGTGGGACAGCAGCACTCCATTTTACTGACTTTTTGAGTTTGGTTTCTCTTGTTTCTTGTGTGAACAGACTCAAAACCTGTACGAGTACGTAACGACAGTTTAAAAGTCTACGGACGTGCGTGGATGAAAAACGGAGAAGCAACTTTTCTATTCTTAGATCTTTACCTCTATCAGTTTGTCCTGAGGGGGGGGTCAGTCATGTTGTTACCTACGGTACATTAAAGGGTTTATCCTCTGTACGGTGGCCATTTTAGGACATCTCAAGACTCAGTTTCTATGTGTAGCGCTCGCTTATCATTAATAATAATAAATAATAAAACTTTATTTATAGAGCACTTATCAAAACAAAGTACAAAGTGCTCCACAACAAGAGAAATAAAACACCGCAGTGAATGATGAAATATAAAGAAATAAAATACACAAAAGCAGTAAAATAAGCAGTAAAATGAACAGCTCAGGTAAAATCAGGATCTGCTTTCAGATAAAAATGTGTTTTGAGACGAGACTTAAACGAAGACGCTGACTCAGACAGCCTGATGTCTTCGGGCAGGTTGATCCAGAGCCTCGGGGCCCTGATGGCAAAAGCTCTGTCCCCCTTAGTTTCCATCCTGGACTCAGGAACAGACAGGAGACCCCTGCCCCAAGACCTCAGACTACGTGAAGGTTCATAAGGGATTACAAGGTCTAAGATACAGTCTGGAGCCATGAAGAGCCTTAAAAGTAATCAACAAGATCTTAAAGTCAGTCCTGAAACCAACAAGGAGCCGATGTAAAGAGGCTGAACCAGGTGTGACGTGGTCGCACCTCTGGGTCCTGGTTTACAGCCGAGCAGCTGAGTCCTGTACAGTCTGCAGGCGTTTCACAGTTTTTAGATTCAGACGAGTGAACGGGCTGTTACAGTAATCGAGGCGTGAGGAGATAAAAGCACGCACAGCAGTTTCTGCGTCACTAGGATTTAAAATAGATCGGATTGTTGCGATGTTTCTGAGGTGATAGAAACATGATTGGACGAGCTCAGTGACACGTTGCTCAAAACATAAACTGCTGTCAAACAGGACACCGAGGTTTCCTGCAACAGGCTCGACGTGTTGCGACAGGTCACCGGTAGAGCGCCAGTATTTGCTTAGTGATGTGTCGGGGCCCGATAACAAGGACTCCAGTTTTACATCAGTTCACATTAAGTTGACTTCTGTGCAGAGTTAAGTTTATCTTAATCTCTTCTGAGTTAGCAGTGCTGCTGCTGGAGGGACATCTCGTCAAGCCCGAGCAAAAGAAGCAGAGCTGTTAGATACAGGAAGTGGCCGATCAGACTGTACCAAGTGCCCGCATCATCACGAGGGGGGGTCTGGGATTTCTAGTTTAGAGTTTTGGTTTATTTCTTATTTTTTTGGAGTTTTGTTAAATCATTAAGATCTTAATACTGATAGACTAATTGTCCTGTTTTGTTTTATTTGAAGTTTAGTTGGTCGCGTTACCCCTTTTGTCTCTAAAATGGTCTGATCGGCCATTATATACGTTCCCCTGTGTGTTCAGTTTGGTTTAGTTCTGTTTAGTTGACCTCTTTTATGGGACCTTTGTTGCATATTTTGTAAATTGTCATTTTTGGGTGAATAAAACCGTCGTTTTGAAAGCTCGGTCCCTCGCAGCCATATTTGAAAACGACAGGTGGGGTGTATTTGATACTCCAAACATATATTTGTGACTTTGCTCTTACCGAAGATGCTGAGGCTCTCTGTCTGGAAGACGCTCTGTAGAGGAGGGAAGTAGATGACGAGGAGCTGACCCATGATGGAGGCCAGGACGGCGTAACAGAACGTCCTGTTACTGCACAGACCCAACTCGTGGATCATACGAGTCTGAGGAGCAACGAGGCACAGTCATATACAGATCATTCACTCACAGGCTGGTCATTGTTCCTATTATTATTATTATTATTCTCACTTAACTTTTCATTTAGCATGAAAACGGTTATGTTTGAAGATGACGAGTATCAGGATCAAACGTGCTTATCAGTCTGACAATATCAGCCTTCAAGAGTATTTACATTAATCCAACCCGGTTTATGATTTTAGCAACATTAAAAAGGCAAATTTCAGCAACAAAGACACCGGCGCAGTTAGTTTTCTCAGGAGGAAACCGTTAGTTAAGCTCAGCGGAGCCTTTTCATTGAGATAAGCGCCCTCTCGGGTTACCTGAGAACGAGAGCTCAGAGCGTTGAACATGTCGAAAAAGACAAAGCAGGTGAAGGTCATGGTGGTGTCTCGAGGAGTGATCACGTTGTCCTGCAACTGAAAACCAAACACAAATATTTACAATCGTTTTACTACACCTTTTTTACATCTGTCTTCGTTAATTAACTAGTCTTGTTGTTTAGTTTTATTGCCATCTGTGTCTGTAGCCTTGTCAATCTTGTTTGCTAAGTTTTGATCAACGAAAAACGTGATTTTAACTTTTCCTCGTTGCTCGTTCTTGTACATCAAATTCTAAATGCATTTGCACAAGCAGTTTATGTGTTTATACTTAGTAAGGTACCAACAGAAGTACTGTTTTATCATTTTCTCAGTGCTGAAGCTCTGGTCTCATATCGACAGATATATAAAAACAAAAACAAAACAACAACAATGATGATATGCTGCCCTAAAAGCTAGCATTACAATCCTGGCCCCCCTGTGACCGATCTTAAATATCACGACTGTTTCATAGAAACTTTGTTCATTTCTTTTTCCAGCTCTCTTCCTAATATTCAAACCGTCGACTCGGCTTACCGATCTTCTTTCCCTTCACTTCTACAAATGATAAAATCAGTTTTTACACCACGAGAGAGACAGAAAAAAAAAAAAAAGAGAAATATAGATTTTATACAACTTTTGTGAAACATTTCATTGAGCGTGTCCCACAGATGAAGGCAGAGCCATCATCAGCTGAGCAGCAAAGCAAAGCGCCGCACCTCTCCAGAAGACAAACAGCGTCCGCGAGCGATGATGAGCGCCGACACCAGGACTTTGACGAGCAGACCGCGGTGATGATGCTGTCTCTCACGTTACGAGGAGGCTTTCTGATCACGTCCCGGTCCACAGGCTCCACACCCAAACTGACAACAAAACGCTCACCGTCACAAACAAGGCACTCCTGACGCACCACAAGCTTCTAAAGTAGAAGAGGTCAAGGTTTGGTGTTTCGTCAGTGTTAAAACAGCACCGCGATGTTTTTTGATGTCAGTATTAAAACTGTTTAAAATATCAAATGTACGTAAGCCTGAGCCAGAAGACATCATGCAACCCGACATCCTCGAAGACACCGAAAAAAATATCTATTCTTCTACGAGTTTTGCACATTTTATTTACTGAGTTAGCTGTTCAGTTACATTTTCTGCACATTTTATTTCAGCAACTGCTTATAAACTCAACTAACTGAACTCTGATTAAAATTATTGTCTCAGAAATGTCTCTGTTAGCCCTATAATTAGTAACACATTACATATGTCATCAAAGGAAACTTCCTAAGACATTTTATAAAGGAAAAAATAAAGTGTTACTTCTCAACATGAAGGTCTAAATGTTGTTGTCCTTTCTACAACTGCCGGATATTAAATTGTGGTGGAGGAATAATGAATCATTAATTCATCTTGTTGGCTTAAAAGTAGACAAATCTAAATACACAGAGTCTACTGGAATCAGCCTAAAAAAAAAAAACACCCATCACGTGTAACTTCATACATGTAGAATGTATTAACAGAACAGCAGTGCCTCTGCACTACAGCTCCCATGATGCCCCTGTACCTCTGAGCTGGAGGTCCGTCCATGATGATGTTGATCCACAGGATCTGCATGGCGTTCAGCGGGTTGGGGAAGTTCATCAGCGTTGCCAAGGAGATGAGAGTCAGAGCTGCAATACTCCTGGAGACCAGCGGGGGTGTCAGGTTGGTATAAAACTATTTATGCAAAATCAAAAAGGGAGGAATGGGCTCGGCTCGTTGCCTTTATGTTTAATCTCACAGTTTTTATTAAATGATTGTAGACACACACACACACACACACACACGCTGAGGAAGGCAGACCCTGAAACGCCTGTACGCGGCGGACTGTTCCCCATAATTTAATAAAAGAAAAATGGAAGAGGAGCACGCCTACTATGTGAATGTGATCGGTATAAAACTAGCTGTGAGTCTGTGACAGTGTTTTTCCACTCACGTGCTCAGCTGGAAGCGGACGAAGTTTTTAATGTTGTTGTAAATCCCTTTGCCTTCCTCGATGGCCGACCTGGAAGCAGAGAACAGTGCTTACTCTTTGTTCTCGCAGCTTTAAAGGTGCCTTAAAACGTTTACTGCAGGGTCAAGAGCGCCACGCCGTCGACTCACATGATGGTCTGGAAGTCGCCGTCCACCAGTTTCATACTCAGAAGGCGTCGACGCCCTCAGAGACCCAGAAGACCGCGACGGCTCCACAGCGGCAGCCTCTGACGACCTGACCGCCAACCTGCAGCAGCTGTTCCTCCTGTTCGAGGACGACGAGGAGACTGCGACTGAAGCTAGCAGCGCGGTCAGAGCACACCAGGATCTACATCTGGTCGACTTGGTGTCAGTGAAGACTCGTTACAGAGCTAAAGAGAGAAACAACCGGTGCAAAACCCAGAAATGGCCAGCGGAGTGCAGGGGCCAGGACCTCCTCTGATCTCAGCCGCCCAGCTCCATGTCCAGTTTATGGACGCTCCACCCATGTTTTATGTATTCTCACGTCATCCAAGTTTTCAGCTCCAATATTCACTCTCCCTTTTAGCTCTGGTTTGGTCTCCACCAACTTCTGAGGGAAATATCTGGCTCTTCGGCTGCTAAAACGACCAAACTGACGCTCCAGAGTTGCGGTGGGTTTGTCATTGTGAACGACGCCTTTCACGTCACACGCAGTTATATGATCCATCGTTGATGTAAAAATAATAAGTTTAGTGCAAAGTGCACGACAGAACAAAAAAAAAGTGAGACAGAGCCCTCGTGACGTAAGAGGCAGTTGTGCCGTTTTAGATGCCGCCACCTTCAAAAAAAAGGTCTTTTTTTTAAATTTTTTTAAACCCAGATTTGGAGGATCCAGTCTTGTATCTTTTGAATCTTGAATCCCGTGTTGACCGAATCATTTGCCAGACAAGTTTGTTGAAAGACGCAACTCAGAAATCAGTTCCTGAGGGCTGACACTGGGACTGAACCAATGAGAAGCCAGTGCGGTGCATCCTGGGATTGCTTGGGGTGCTAACCAATCAAACAGGGAAACGGTTTTAGAGGAAAATTCTGTTAAATGTGTGTAAAGGTGTGCCGCCCTCCTCAACACAAGAACCCTTGTATTGGAGTATTTTTAACGTCGTTGTATTGCTACGTTGATGTAAAGTATCTGAATATTTCTTTACGGCAGCTTTTGTGCCATCAATAAGTCATTTTTTAAATCTCATGTAGCCGAAAGTGAATACGGGAAATTCTGTGCAAACGTCTGATTCGATGTTTGTGCTCTGCTGGCTTTTTTTGTTTTTTTAAGTGTATTTAGATTTATTTCAGCTCTATTTAACGCAGCACTTTTTAACTTAAAAAAACATTTTTAAACTTTTTAAATGTTTTATTTTGAAAAAATGTTTTTGTTTTGGGGGTAAAAAGGAAATTTGTAAAATTCATCTTACATTTTTCAATATTTATCTGTTTATTTCTTACATTTATTTGCACTCAGTGAGGTAAGAATGAAGGAATACAAATAAGGACACGTTAAATCTCATTTTATGGGGTAACAGTATTAACAGTGTTTTGTTAATGGAATGAACTTGTGAATAAACTTTGCTCTGCTACTCAAAACTGCCTCTGAATATAATGTGTGCGTCTACACCGTGAAATATGAATAAAAACAAAGCGAGCTTCTTTAAAAGATTTATAAAATTTTAATATACATTTTATTCTCATTCAGACACACACACACGCACGCGCGCGCGCACTATAAAAGCCGAGGATAAAGAGAGCGAGTCAGTGGTGTGACTGGTGTTTGGTCTTTACAGCAGCAGCTCTGTCCTCTCCCGGGTTTTTTTTTTTTACTGGTCACATGTGATTTTTGTTTTTCAGACTTCAAAACACAAACAGACGAACTTGTGCCGAGAGTAAAAACAGTTATTTCACAAAGCTCGGCCGTCTGTCAGAAGTTACCATAAAGACACCAAATTAATAACGATGGACACGTGATGAAATCTCTGTTTACTAAATATTCAAGTTCACTGTCCCACACACTTTATATGCACTTTTTAAAAAAAATAAAAAAAAGTATGAAAATGGTTTCCTGTAATATATCGTCTCCTTTCAAATGTGAAACTGGTTGTTTTTGTTTTGCCTCATTGGGAGAACGTTTTAAAATGTATTGGTTGCTCCAGGAAAAAAACAAATATCAGCTCGAAATGTCAGATAGACATTACAGCCAAAAGTATGTGGACACCCCGCACGACGTACTTTAGCGTATTTCTGGTCTGGTTTTAGTTTCATTTTAAAAAAATGTCCATTTTTAGACAGTAGTGTTCTTCCAACTTTGTGGATTAAAAACAAATTAAAAACATTATGTTGTGTTCATTATGTTGAATTACGACTTGGTGTTGTAGTTTGTTTATGACACTTACGAGCAGGCGACATATTCAAAGATATTCAGTTTACAGCGATTTATAAAACAACGTAAAAGAAGCTGAAACAAGGGAATGTTTGACGCTTTTGCTTCAAAAATTTAAATCAATTCTCAAATTTGTTGCCAGACTAACTGATTAATCGACTGGGAAAACTTTAACAGACTCTCTGCTTTTTGTCCAAAACCTAAAAATATTAAATTCACTAAGAGTGAGACAAAGAATAGATAAATAAATAAATATTTGGCATTTGTGCTTGGAAAAACTAATTGATGATCAAATTTGTTGCCGTTTGAATTGACTTTAACTGACTTCCCTTTTGTTTTCAAAATAGTCCCAAAACATTGAGGCCTAATAATTTCAAACATTTCAAAAAAAAGACTTTAATTATTCATTGATTCATAATCATTTTCATCAGACTGTTTTGTAAATGTAACCTTTGAAAAATGCGTTTAAATGTGTTTGGATTTCTTTTAACACATTTTTTTAAAAAGTACTACAGCTTTGCTTTAGATCAGAGCTACTACTGAATATTTTCATTACTGATTAATTCGCTGATATTTTCTTGCTCATTTGTAAAATCTATAAAAAAAATGTCCAACAGCACCAAACCTAATAACATTTTCCTCGCATTTAAGACGCTGGAATGGTTGGCTTTTTTGCTTGAAAAATGACTTCTATTATCAAAATAGTTGCTGATTAACTTTCTATTGATCGATTAACTGCTTACTTAAGACTCAGTGTGGGTATCAAACGTCTAAATGTCGCCATGGTTACAACACAGCAGGTGAGAGTTGGGGGGGGCCGGACCTGCTTTGTGAGATACTTCCCAGCCTCCAGAGAAAAAGACCTGCCACCAGTCACATTTGGCCCCCGACACACAGCGGATACAGAAAGCACAATTTATACAACAAGCGCACATGAACGTTGTTAAAACAGGAGATGAACTTTCACTTATTTTACAGTGTAAAACGTACAAGTTCACACACACACACACACACACACAGAGAGAGAGATCACAGAAACCAACAGAACATCTGGATCGATGACAGAGGAAATGCTGCTCAGTCGTGAACTGCAGGTTTTAACCACATCTGGCTGTAGGAAGTGGAAAAGAGACCTCAAAAACAAGTGAGAGAGAGAGGACGCAGGACAAGATGGACGTCATGCGATCGTTGATGGGAGTTAATGACGGGGCAGAAACATCAGCTCTGCTGCGTTTTGTACAACCTGAGTTTTGAGCTTCTTAATTGCTAAAATCTGACGTGGGGCCAAATAACGAGAAAGAAGTCGAGCGGAGCAGAAACAGGAGCAGTCAGACACTCTGACAGGTGGAAAACAAACAAACAAACAAACAAAAGAAATATTATCTAAACCCGCTTATAATCATCCCTCTACTGTAAAACTGCGTACACCAACAAGTAGGGTTACGTGGCAAATACGCTGAAAGTCTGCTTTAGTTTCCTCTTCTAAATAAGTGCTTCAGATGATTTAAACACTAAATCTCCTTTGAGTTGGTCAATTACAGTCACTTTATTTTATATATATATATATTTTTTTTTATTGATTTCTGTCCCAGTCTGTAGTGTTTGTTGTACTTTAGGCCTTTCAGCCCAGCGTAAAACACGCAGCCCACTCATTCATTTCAATGGAGCCAGGCTGGTGACGAGCGGTGGTGTCAGCGTGGCGCGACGCCATCCGCACGGCACCGCGTTGGCCAATCAGATATGTGCAAGCGCACTTTCCTGGTGGTAAGGTGAACGCTGTTTGCCTCGCGGCCGGCGTGACCAAAGGATCAAACCGCTGCTTTCCAGAGTTGTAAAATCCTGGAGTGTTATAAAACGGACGTTTTGATAAACCTCCAAACTCACGGACCTGTGACTTCTTCCCTGGATCACACTCCACTGTCTCACCTGTACCTGAAGCAACACGACCCCAAAACCAAACAGCTTCCGGCCTTGTTTGAACTCGCACGGTTAAACCCGTCTGACTGCTCACGTTGCGTTCTCAGACCCATTTAATTGGTCCTTATTCAATAGTGCTTATTGAACACTTCTATCTATATCTTCGGGTCAGACTTGCTGAGCTGGGACCTGTTGCTGACGTGGGTCTGTGACGTCCGGTGAGACGTTATGCTGTAATGTGACGCTTCCCTCCTCTCTGTCGTGGAGATGTCACCGAATCAACTGATCTCAGAGCAGAAATCTTATCAGAACCAACAGGAACGATGGAAAATAAAAGACTCAAGTTGTAAAAAAAAAAAAACAGTAAATTTCCTTTAATATATCTTTTTTTTTTGTTTTGTTGTTGTTTTTGTCAGAAATAAAATCTCAACATGTTTCACTGTTAAAGCTTTGTGCTGACATCAGCAAAGGCTGCGTGTTACAAATCAAAACCTGGACAAAAAAATAAAAAATAAAAAAAAAAGGAAAAGACGACCTGGACTCTGCTGCTGTAGACGCCGTCGGTCATGTGCACAACATGAAATAAAAGTTAATTCTAGTTAACAGAAGCAGAGTGAAGGTATTTTCTTTCCACTTTTCTAGTGTTCACGTTGTTTGAGACTACAGCAGATTATAACTACGAGTCAAAACTCCCAACGGTGTGAAAGCAGAGTGGACTACATTTCCCAGAAAGCACCATGGCTTCTCTATATTGATTAAAAAAGGTGGAGGAGTGGCAGTAAATCCTGACTGAATGAGGGAGATTAAATCAACGAGAACTATAATAAAAAAAAATAAATAAAACTAAAGTTAATATTTGAGGTGATTCTTCATGATTAAACGGAAAAGCCCTCCGTCAGTAAAGGGCTTCTTTTCCACTGAAGTGGAGATAATTAAAATGGTCGATGACCTCTCTAAGGCACAGGATGAGAAAGCATTGTTACTGAAGTATCTGCGTTTGTACCCTGAAGCGACCGTGCCGGCACCGTTGTGTCAGCGTTGGTGGTTTTTGAGGCCTAATTCCACATTTAGCATCAGGATGTTAAACTTCGCAGTTTGGGTTTGGGGGACGTAACCTTTCTTTCTGCAGCCACTCTCACCGAGTGACCAGCAAACAGCGGCGGGTTTGTGCCAGAAGAGTCAGCCATTCATCAGCACAGACATGTTTTTAAAAAGGTGTGGAGGAGCTTTAAATATGACAGAACAGCGTTTGTCATCAGCTGTACAACAGAAACCAGAGTTCCTTTTAATTTAAATAAACCAGTGTGCGTGGAAAGAAGCATGAATCGTCATATGTGGATCACAGAAACGAGCCCGCATAGTGGAGGTGTAATGGTACATTTATTCCTCCTAAACAAGAAATATTTCTGTATCGTTCACACCTGGATTTGTTATGCCAATGGTATTTGGTTCAGCTGGTCTGGTGAAAAGAAAGAGCAAAGATCAGGTTAGTCCGGTTTAGCCCAGCTCACATATCTAACTTTAGCATCATGGCTTTAGTAAAACCGAAATGAAAAGCCAGAGCTGGACGAGCCTCCAAAGTAATTTACATTTTGTGTTTGGGAGCTTTATGGTTTCAAAGTAAAACGACAGAAACACTTGACCAAAAAAAAAAAAAAAAGATGTGTCAACATCGTTTAACTCAACTCAGATAACATTATGTCTCTGAAGTACCTGAATCAATCGAGCCGCCTCTTTCGTGACAGATTCAGACCGCGACGCCGACTGAAAGCTGGCGTCAGATGTCTGGTCACATTCACGTCCTGGTTGCTTTTTTTCTCCGATCAGATAGTTTCTGATTTTAATTCAAAATCTTAGACTGTATTTAGACAAAGTTCTTGTAAGGCTGCTTGTGTTTAAACAACATTTAAAATTTGAGAACTTTGGCTTCTTTTGTTCAATGAAAGAAAATTCAGTAAGTAAAGTAAAAGTCTCAGAGTAATCAAAAAAAACTTGTTCTGGTATCGACGCTAGTTTGTAATATATAATATCCCGTCCTACAACAACCACAGGAGTGTGTCATCGCTGCAGACATGAGACCAGACAGAGTCAGAGAGTATGGAAGTCTACGGCTGCCAACATTAAAATCAAATCACTTAATCAAACAAGATGTTGTATCCCGGTGTAATACATTTCCACTTAACAATAAAAAAAAATCTAATCTTTATTTTCATGTTGGAAAAGCATAATTACTGGCTAAAGACTGCCTTAATAATAATAATAATAATAATAATAATAATGGCGTTTAATGTAAAATAGACTTTTCATTTTAAAATTGGCAGACAATGAACTCAATAAATTAAACTGCAAACTGGATTTAAACATGAATATGAATTACAGCCTGACTTTGCTTCAGTCCTCATCAGGTAAAATTTATAATTTGAATGTTTCAACAGCGTAGACTTTATTGGTTAAGTTGTAATTTTTGACCTCTTTTGAAAAAAAATCTGTCCAATATTATTAAAAAACGGCCGAGAAAAAGACGACTTCCATGTAATTTGAAAATCTGTGCACATAAACGGAAAATTCAATTTCATTTTAATATTGGCAGCCACAGACTTCGACAGCAGAAAACATGAGATTAAAGCTTTATATGCCCTAAATGCTTCAAGTGCACTGTAATGTTCATTTATGTGCATACAGTTCTGTAATTAACCTACAGCAACACTGACATATTGTCTTAGTTTCCTTTAAATAACTGACTATATGTACATGTTTCAGGGCCTTAATCTTTACAGCAGAAATGAGGAACTCTGTAAGGTGTTTATTTGTTGCTAAATAAATTGAAAGAAAACTGAATTTTGTACCGTTAACACCTCCACCATATACTGTAAACCCATCTATAGAGGAATCAAAACAAGTCGTCCTGCGTGTTTGAAGTTACCGCATTCAACCAAGAAAAGCAAGCTGAATAGTGGTCAACACCTTCTAAATGACAAATTATAAAAGACTCTACACGTCTCTAGCCTTGATTCTTCAGAGAGTTACGTCCTAAATAACGAGGAGCAAACTGGAGCCGGTTCACGGCAGGAAGGTGCGGTCGGTTTCCCCAAAGCTACAGTCAGGAATCTACAGCGAGGCCGAGCGCGGAGGGGGCACAAGCTAAACAGCTGCTGTGGATCGGTATTAAAGGCCTCTGCTGGACCAAACGCAGAGTAGAGGGTCAGATCTCCCAGCAGCCATCTTGTCTTCCCAGTTTAATCAAAGTCCAGTCCGCTAACTCGCCTCCCTCCGTCCCCTCGTCCCCTCCAGGGCCGGGAGCTTCCTCCAGTCCCAGACCAGAGTTTCTCCTCCCTCCTGAGGAGCTCACAGGAAAATCCCACAAGTCCTTTCAGTCTTAATTAATCAGTGCCATCGGTTGTGAGATCCTAAAACCCATCACACTCCTCCTCCTCCTCCTCCTCCTCCAAACCTCAGAGTCTTGCGGTCCGGACAGCGCGGGGGGGGGGGACGGAGGGTGTCATACCTCGTGGAAGCAGTCGGCGGGCGGGCTCCTCTCAGCTCCCCTCCACCTCTCCACCATCTTGATGACCTCAGACACCACGCACACCGAGGAGGTGAGGGTCACCAGGAACAGCAGGTCTGGAGGAGGATCAGAAAGTACAGTTTAACTCGCTTAACAGGATACGGCACAATACGCGCTCCGAGACTTCTGGTTAAAACTGACAATTAAACTTAACAAAAGAGACAGAAAATATTGTTCTATAGATTCAATAATTTGTTTTCTGTCTAACCAACAACTACAATTTCAGCTGTGAGCAGCTCCTCCATCTCCTTTGTGCATTGCATTGTGGGACAGCAGCACTCCATTTTACTGACTTTTTTGAGTTTGGTTTCTCTTGTTTCTTGTGTGAACAGACTCAAAACCTGTACGGAGTACGTAACGCACAGTTTAAAAGTCTACGGACGTGCGTGGATGAAAAACGGAGAAGCAACTTTTCTATTCTTAGATCTTTACCTCTATCAGTTTGTCCTGAGGGGGGGGTCAGTCATGTTGTTACCTACGGTACATTAAAGGGTTTATCCTCTGTACGGTGGCCATTTTAGGACATCTCAAGACTCAGTTTCTATGTGTAGCGCTCGCTTATCATTAATAATAATAAATAATAAAGCTTTATTTATAGAGTACAAAGTGCTCCACAACAAGAGAAATAAAACACCACGGTGAATGATGAAATATAAAGAAATAAAATACACAAAAGCAGTAAAATGAACAGTTCAGGTAAAATCAGGATCTGCTTTCAGATAAAAATGTGTTTTGAGACGAGACTTAAACGAAGACGCTGACTCAGACAGCCTGATGTCTTCGGGCAGGTTGATCCAGAGCCTCGGGGCCCTGATGGCAAAAGCTCTGTCCCCCTTAGTTTCCATCCTGGACTCAGGAACAGACAGGAGACCCCTGCCCGAAGATCTCAGACTACGTGAAGGTTCATAAGGGATTACAAGGTCTAAGATACAGTCTGGAGCCATGAAGAGCCTTAAAAGTAATCAACAAGATCTTAAAGTCAGTCCTGAAACCAACAGGGAGCCGATGTAAAGAGGCTGAACCAGGTGTGACGTGGTCCCACCTCTGGGTCCTGGTTTACAGCCGAGCAGCTGAGTCCTGTACAGTCTGCAGGCCTTTCGCAGTGTTTAGATTCAGACGAGTGAACGGGCTGTTACAGTAATCGAGGCGTGAGGAGATAAAAGCATGTAGTTTCTGCGTCACTAGGATTTAAAATAGATCGGATTGTTGCGATGTTTCTGAGGTGATAGAAACATGATTGGACGAGCTCAGTGACACGTTGCTCAAAACATAAACTGCTGTCAAACAGGTCACCGAGGTTTCCTGCAACAGGCTCGACGTGTTGCGACAGGTCACCGGTAGACGCCAGTATTTGCTTAGTGATGTGTCGGGGCCCGATAACAAGGACTCCAGTTTTACATCAGTTCACATTAAGTTGACTTCTGTGCAGAGTTAAGTTTATCTTAATCTCTTCTGAGTTAGCAGTGCTGCTGCTGGAGGGACATCTCGTCAAGCCCGAGCAAAAGAAGCAGAGCTGTTAGATACAGGAAGTGGCCGATCAGACTGTACCAAGTGCCCGCATCATCACGAGGGGGGGTCTGGGATTTCTAGTTTAGAGTTTTGGTTTATTTCTTATTTTTTTGGAGTTTTTGTTAAATCATTAAGATCTTAATACTGATAGACTAATTGTCCTGTTTTGTTTTATTTGAAGTTTAGTTGGTCGCGTTACCCCTTTTGTCTCTAAAATGGTCTGATTGGCCATTATATACGTTCCCCTGTGTGTTCAGTTTGGTTTAGTTCTGTTTAGTTGACCTCTTTTATGGGACCTTTGTGGCATATTTTGTAAATTGTCATTTTTGGGTGAATAAAACCGTCGTTTTGAAAGCTCGGTCCCTCGCAGCCATATTTGAAAACGACAGGTGGGGTGTATTTGATACTCCAAACATATATTTGTGACTTTGCTCTTACCGAAGATGCTGAGGCTCTCTGTCTGGAAGACGCTCTGTAGAGGAGGGAAGTAGATGACGAGGAGCTGACCCATGATGGAGGCCAGGACGGCGTAACAGAACGTCCTGTTACTGCACAGACCCAACTCGTGGATCATACGAGTCTGAGGAGCAACGAGGCACAGTCATATACAGATCATTCACTCACAGGCTGGTCATTGTTCCTATTATTATTATTATTATTATTCTCACTTAACTTTTCATTTAGCATGAAAACGGTTATGTTTGAAGATGACGAGTATCAGGATCAAACGTGCTTATCAGTCTGACAATATCAGCCTTCAAGAGTATTTACATTAATCCAACCCGGTTTATGATTTTAGCAACATTAAAAAGGCAAATTTCAGCAACAAAGACACCGGCGCAGTTAGTTTTCTCAGGAGGAAACCGTTAGTTAAGCTCAGCGGAGCCTTTTCATTGAGATAAGCGCCCTCTCGGGTTACCTGAGAACGAGAGCTCAGAGCGTTGAACATGTCGAAAAAGACAAAGCAGGTGAAGGTCATGGTGGTGTCTCGAGGAGTGATCACGTTGTCCTGCAACTGAAAACCAAACACAAATATTTACAATCGTTTTACTACACCTTTTTTACATCTGTCTTCGTTAATTAACTAGTCTTGTTGTTTAGTTTTATTGCCATCTGTGTCTGTAGCCTTGTCAATCTTGTTTGCTAAGTTTTGATCAACGAAAAACGTGATTTTAACTTTTCCTCGTTGCTCGTTCTTGTACATCAAATTCTAAATGCATTTGCACAAGCAGTTTATGTGTTTATACTTAGTAAGGTACCAACAGAAGTACTGTTTTATCATTTTCTCAGTGCTGAAACTCTGGTCTCATATCGACAGATATATAAAAACAAAAACAAAACAACAACAATGATGATATGCTGCCCTAAAAGCTAGCATTACGATCCTGGCCCCCCTGTGACCGATCTTAAATATCACGACTGTTTCATAGAAACTTTGTTCATTTCTTTTTCCAGCTCTCTTCCCAATATTCAAACCGTCGACTCGGCTTACCGATCTTCTTTCCCTTCACTTCTACAAATGATAAAATCAGTTTTTACACCACGAGAGAGACAGAAAAAAAAAAAAAAAAGAGAAATATAGATTTTATACAACTTTTGTGAAACATTTCATTGAGCGTGTCCCACAGATGAAGGCAGAGCCATCATCAGCTGAGCAGCAAAGCAAAGCGCCGCACCTCTCTCCAGAAGACAAACAGCGTCCCGCAGACGATGATGAGCGCCGACACCAGGACTTTGACGAGCAGACCGCGAGTGATGATGCTGTCTCTCACGTTACGAGGAGGCTTTCTGATCACGTCCCGGTCCACAGGCTCCACACCCAAACTGACAACAAAACGCTCACCGTCACAAACAAGGCACTCCTGACGCACCACAAGCTTCTAAAGTAGAAGAGGTCAAGGTTTGGTGTTTCGTCAGTGTTAAAACAGCACCGCGATGTTTTTTGATGTCAGTATTAAAACTGTTTAAAATATCAAATGTACGTAAGCCTGAGCCAGAAGACATCATGCAACCCGACATCCTCGAAGACACCGAAAAAAATATCTATTCTTCTACGAGTTTTGCACATTTTATTTACTGAGTTAGCTGTTCAGTTACATTTTCTGCACATTTTATTTCAGCAACTGCTTATAAACTCAACTAACTGAACTCTGATTAAAATTATTGTCTCAGAAATGTCTCTGTTAGCCCTATAATTAGTAACACATTACATATGTCATCAAAGGAAACTTCCTAAGACATTTTATAAAGGAAAAAATAAAGTGTTACTTCTCAACATGAAGGTCTAAATGTTGTTGTCCTTTCTACAACTGCCGGATATTAAATTGTGGTGGAGGAATAATGAATCATTAATTCATCTTGTTGGCTTAAAAGTAGACAAATCTAAATACACAGAGTCTACTGGAATCAGCCTAAAAAAAAAAAACACCCATCACGTGTAACTTCATACATGTAGAATGTATTAACAGAACAGCAGTGCCTCTGCACTACAGCTCCCATGATGCCCCTGTACCTCTGAGCTGGAGGTCCGTCCATGATGATGTTGATCCACAGGATCTGCATGGCGTTCAGCGGGTTGGGGAAGTTCATCAGCGTTGCCAAGGAGATGAGAGTCAGAGCTGCAATACTCCTGGAGACCAGCGGGGGTGTCAGGTTGGTATAAAACTATTTATGCAAAATCAAAAGGGAGGAATGGGCTCGGCTCGTTGCCTTTATGTTTAATCTCACAGTTTTTTATTAAATGATTGTAGACACACACACACACACACACACACACGCTGAGGAAGGCAGACCCTGAAACGTCTGTACGTGCGGCGGACTGTTCCCCATAATTTAATAAAAAGAAAAATGGAAGAGGAGCACGCCTACTATGTGAATGTGATCGGTATAAAACTAGCTGTGAGTCTGTGACAGTGTTTTTCCACTCACGTGCTCAGCTGGAAGCGGACGAAGTTTTTAATGTTGTTGTAAATCCCTTTGCCTTCCTCGATGGCCGACCTGGAAGCAGAGAACAGTGCTTACTCTTTGTTCTCGCAGCTTTAAAGGTGCCTTAAAACGTTTACTGCAGGGTCAAGAGCGCCCACGCCGTCGACTCACATGATGGTCTGGAAGTCGTCGTCCACCAGGATCATGTCGGCCGCCTCCTTGCAGACGTCGGTGCCCGTCTGGCCCATCGCCACGCCGATGTCTGCGGCCTTCAGAGCCACAGCGTCGTTCACCCCGTCACCCGTCATGGCCACCACGGCGCCGATGTTCTGGAGGGACTGCAGAGAGGCGGGACTTTAACTTTCATATACCGACTGACAAATGCAGAGCGTTCAGAGCTTGTGGTTCAGCATTTTGTTCTGTTTATCAGAGAGATCCTACTGACAAATATCCTTTTAGTTCAGTTTACAATAAGAAGAAAGTTTCAACACTAACACTTTGACAAAAATACTTTTGTCATTCGGCTGAAAGGCACCATGTTACCTTGAGTTTTATTTAACTGCACAGCTTAAAACCAAACAAATGATGTGAATATAACAATGGAAATGAACGTGCGGGGAGATGAAATAAAGCCCAGGATGGCTTATCCATGACCTCTACCCATAAAACATAAAGCAAATTCACGCTATTAAAAGAAAACCTAAACAAACAACAGAGTAAAGAGGAAGATTAGGCGACTGGCCGGATGAGTCAGCATGAATTTATTTGAAAATAAGACCTGAAGTCATCTGGAAGACTTTCCTCTGATCTGTATCTGATAGAGGTAAGAAGTTGAGTTTCCTGAAACGAAGAAGCGGATGGGCTGCAAAACTTTGAGGGGGTTTCAGTTCAAGCTAAATCTTCTTCAGTCACTGCGCGCTGTTACCAAACTTCACAGCGGAGAGCAAATGACCTGTTTACACTCGATTCTACAGAGCAAACTGAGTGCATACTGAAGATGAATAAAGATTGCAGCCTAAACATGTCATTTATTATTTGGTTTGTTTGTCTCTGAACCAACAGCTCATGACTTCAGACCAGCAGTATGAGCTTCTTCTTCTTTTCCTTTCGGCCGTTCCCTTTCAGGGGTCGCCACAGCGAATCACGTGCCTCCATCTAACCCTGTCCTCTGCGTCCTCTTCACTCACACCAGTTAGCTTCATGTCCTCTCTGGTCTTCCTCTAGACCTCCTGCCTGGCAGCTCCAGCCTCAGCATCCTTCTACCAATATATTCACAGTCTCTCCTCTGAACACGTCCAAACCGCCTCGATCTGGCCTCTCTGACTTTATCTCCGAAACATCTAACACGAGCTGTCCCTCTGATGTCCTCGTTCCTGATCCTGTCCGTCCTCGTCCCTCCCAAAGAGAACCTCAGCATCTTCAGCTCTGCTGCCTCCAGCTCTGTCTCTCGTCTTTCCTTCAGCGCCGCTGTCTCTAAGCTGTACGACATCGCTGGTCTCACCGCCGTCTCCAACACCTTTCCTTTCATTCCTGCTGAGACTCTTTTATCACACAACACACCTGACACTTTTCTCCACCCGCTCCAACCTGCTCGCACTCGCCTCTTCACCTCTTCTCCACAGTCTCCATCGCTCTGAACCGTTGACCCTAAGTACTTAAAGTCCTGCACCTCCTTCACCTCTGCTCCCTGTGACCTCACCGTCCCACCTGGGTCCCTCTCACTGACGCACCTGTATTCTGTCTTACTGCGGCTGAGCTTCGTTCCTCTGTTTTCCAGAGCAGACCTCCATCTCTCTAGATTTTCCTCCACCTGCTCCACCTGCTCTCACTACAAATCACAATGTCATCCGCAAACATCGCAGTCCATGGAGATTCCTGTCTAACCTTATGAGCTTCTGATGGTCCAAAATAAAAAATAAAAGTAAACTGATACTGACATTATCTTTAAAAAAGGACAAACAAACAGTTCTTTTGATCCACAGTTTGCAGGTTTAGATCCCAAGACTAGCTTGGAAAGTGAATCACTGTTGATCCTGCTCACCTTGACGATCTTCAGCTTGTGTCTGGGACTGGCTCGATAAAACACGGCTATCTGCGGAGACAGAAGACGCGGCGTTCACGACGAGCAGAGTTCAACTTCACTTCAGACAAATACAAAACCTATGCAGAAACAAAAATGTGCGTTCTGTGATAATTACTATTACTACTTCCTGCCGTTACCAGCCTCTCAAAAGCTTCAAATATGGATGTGCTGCACATTTTCTATTTCAGAATAACCAGGAGTGTGTGAGAGCGTGTGTGTGTGTGTGTGTGTGTGTGTGTGTGTGTGTGTGTGTGTGTGTGTGTTCTCACTCGGGGGACGATGTTTGAAAGCTGCTGCAGGTCGAGGTGATCCACCTCGTCTCCAGACAAACACTGACCGCCTTTAGAGTACAGACCCAAACGACTCGCTGGGTAAACAAAAACAGAAGAAGAAGAAGAAGAAGAAAGGATTCCCATTATTAACTTTTTGCGGTGGAATTATGTAATATTAATCCTTAAAATCCCAAGATCAATCTTTATATCTGAGCCTTTTCTCTGTGGATAGTTGTTCGTGTGCGCTGTTAAATATTATCAGAAGTTATTTGTGGCTACGTTTTATTTTCGTCGCTCGCCTGGTTTGGTCGGTGGAGGGTGTTTCCAATTTTTACGATGTTTTAGGCATTTGTGCCTTCATGACAGAGTGTAGAGACAAACAGGAAACACGGGGAGAGAAACGCTGCAGAGGTTGTGGTTTCTACGGTCCACCGGTGCTCCCCGAGATGTGTTTACAAGTTAGCCTATAGCTTACCATTTTATTAAATATATTCATGAAATATTTATTTGATTTAAGCGAGTCTTAAAGAAGCAAATCAAACTGGGGATGTTGTTTTGTGTGTCCTCCCGGAAACACGTCATCAAAGAAACTGGAGAGTGTTTTCAAACGTCTGTTATTGGGAGACGCGTCTCTCCCACCAGCAGGTATATCACAACAAGGATCTGGACCTGCACTGGCAGGTTTTACTGGATTGTTCTCCGTTTTTGGACCCAATTTTGCTGAATGGTTAAAAGTAATGACTTAATGTCTCATTTGAATCTCTAATCATAATCACTAATATTCAACATTCATTCAAATTCTATAAAGTTTTTGAATTTATATAAAGAAAGAAAAATGATATGACGTAAATATCAGCTCATTAGTTAATCTTGTTTTATTTCTATTAGCTTTTTTTATTTTTATTTGTTCTGTTACCTGCTCTTTAACGATAAGATTTGTCTTGTGTTGCATTATTATGATTTTCATGTATTGGAAAAATGAATTGAAAGAAAGGAACTGGGACTTTCTGAATCAAAGAAAATATCAGCGCCAACATTCAGCCCTAACAGTTTTCTTTTGTCAAGGAAAGACACATTTTTCGGTGATTTTTGTATTTGATCTTTTCCTGAAAGCCCCCCCCTCGGCCTGCTGATAAAATCTACAAACTGCGTGATGATTTATAATAAAGCCCGTTCCTCCCTCTGACCTATGGACACGGCGGTCTCCTGGGAGTCTCCAGTGATCATCTTGATGGCGACTCCGGAGCTGATCAGCGTGCCCACGGCTTCTTTGACGCCTTCCCTGGGTGGGTCGATGATGCCCACCAGACCCAGGAAGGTCAGGCTCCCCATCTCAGAACCCGACGCAAACGCCAAAACTGAAGGAAGAGGCAGACGGTCGTGTTTTCAGTGCATTCGTGTGCCGAAACAAGCAATAAGTTTCTGTATCCGTACAAACGGTTTGTACCTCTCAGACCAGCACTGCCCATGTAGCTGATCTGCTGCTGGTAGAGCTCCCTCTGCTGGTGGTTGAGAGAAAGTGTGCTTCCTCTGCTGTTGTAGGAGCTGCAGAGGCGAATCACCTGCTCGTAAGCTCCCTTCATGAAGTAAACTCCAGGTTTATCCTGGTGGGGGAGAAGACATGTATAATGTGTATGTGTTTGAGTGCTCAAATACAGCTGAAAAAGATTCAGGTATAACATAAAAAACACAGCTTTCCTCATGAAAACAAGCAGACCGGACTGAAATCTGGCTTCAACTGAGAGCCATGACAGTCTGTTACACATATCAGTAACTCTCTTACGGTACGAACGGCAAAGAACGAGTCTGGCAGCCTTATTTGGAGCTTAGTCGAAGCTTATCTGACCGAACAATACTCAAGATGACACGACACTAACGTATTTATTACGCTTTCCGTAATTTATTTATTGCGCTTTTCATGATTGCTGGGTTGACAAAAGTAGAACATGTGATTTATGTTTAATGCCTGACTGAATTTCCACCAGGATGAAGCTGGAAAAAAAAAAGCAAGTACATTTTATGACATCTGTCTTTAAATTTTTCATCAAGTAGGGTTTTTTGCCAGATGAGCCTGCACTATTGTAGATTAATTCTTCATGCGAAAAGGAATTTTTCTAAGCTTGCGTATTACAATTATCTAACAGAGCTGCCTCCTCATTTTGTAGGGACATGGGGGCTTTTAGTAATTAGCCATTACTGGAAAGTGAACACCACATGTCTGACTTCACATTATTAATCTAAAACATTCTGTGACCTTTAATAACCATGAGACTTTATGACTTCTTGACTGAATCATCTGTGAAGGAACACAAACACTGGACAAACAATGCGAACGTTTTCCAGTTACGTCAAGTAATTCATTTGCCGAACAACGTCTTTATCTGACGACGAAGAGAGCATTGTCTCTGAACCTTGAGCCTTTCGAGGAGCATCCAATCAGATTACAGCTAACTGAGAAAGCATGGAAAACATACACTGGAGTTTAATATTAGTCTAATTTAAAAATAATTGTGCACGGTCTTTTCTAAAGCATGAATTTAAGAGTTCTTGAATACACACCAGATTAGTGCTGACTAACTCAGCACAGCACAGACTGCTAATCATGTGGAGACAGGAAGTGTCTCCTAATTACTGGCTGTAGGTGGAGAACATGCTGACCTGCAGGGTGCGGTGAACACAGCGAACTGCCATCCACTTCTGCTCGGAGCTGAAGGGACGCTCCTCCAGACGGACATACTCCTGCTGCAGGCTCTCCAGCCCCATCTGGAAGACAAAAGCACAGCTGGATGAGAAGCACAGCTGGATCGCACAGTGTATGAGATGCTGCTCAGACAGCGACATCTCATGCTCACTTCACAGCTGGCTCGAGACCCAGGAAACACCAGGGTCGACTGTTTGTTTATCTGTACAGCACCTTTCAACAACAAGGCAATTAGATAAGACAAAAAAAGGCATTAAAACAAGATATAAAAGCAACACAAGGCAACATTAAAAGAATAAATGAAAGTCTGCAGCCACGCTGGCAGCTCTGTGAGGCTGTACTTAGACACAGCGGTGCGCACAATGAAAATGCTAACATGCTGAAGTTTAGCAGGTATAATGTTTGTTTGTTTTTTGAAAATGGTATGCATATTTTATTGAAGAAAAGTTCAATAAGATTTTAGGTTACTTTCTTTAAAGGATGGGGGGGGTGCATAATGATACTCTGCACCTTCTTATGATACCTACATAATCAGAAATCCACTTGCAATGTAATGCATTATGATATGCATTGTGGGTATAACAGCCTATGCAATGAGCTGAATAATTATAATGCACTAGCAGGTATAATGTTTACCATGTTAACAATCTTAGTTTAGCATGTTAGCATGCTAACATTTGCTAATTGGGAGAAAACACAAAGTACAGCTGAGGCTGGTGGGAATGTCGGCATTTAGTCAGAAAACAAACATTTCCATCAGCTTCAGCTGTATTTTGTGCTTATTGCTAATAAGCAAATGTTAGCATGCTAACACGCTAAACTAAGATGGTGAACACGGTAAATATTATTATACCTGCTAAACATCAACATGTTAGCCTTGTCAGTGTGAGCATGTTAGCATGCTGATGTTAGCATTTAGCCTCACAGAGCCGCCAGCATGACAACACGCTCAGTCTGGTCGTTCATAATACACGCGCAAGAGTTCGGTTTGAAATTACACACCGCCTTTCGACCGCTGGGGGCAGCAAACGCAACAAACTGTGGGCTGAGATGATTCGTCACTTCATGTCGTTTTAATAACGAAGGACATTCAACAGAAATACTGAACTCCTGATCGAATGGAGTCCGGTACATCAGTGCATCATTTCCTGCGAATCCGGCGTGTTTAGCTACACAGTTTGTTTGGTAGTTGTGATCGTTGGTTGCTGGTTCAGAGACGTAATAACAGTCATACATTAAGTGGCTATTGCAGAGAAAAGGCCGACCATGATCATATCATAAATTGGGGTCGATACACTGTAAATGTAAAAGCAAGTAAAGCTTAAAGCCAAATACTGAAACGGAAACAGTTAAAAAGATTAAAATTCTGCTCAGTTTTGTTAAAATCTTCTGTACTTCTACACTTTCTCTGTGACTCAGTTTCTCCTTGACGCCGACGCCCAACAATCCCCTTCACATGAAAGTAGAACCGGTTTGGCACATTTAAATATGAAAATGTGTGAAGCTCATCCTCTGAGCGCACTGATCCATCCACCACAATCAAAATATGAAATTAAAAAGACCAGTGTGCTTTAATGTGTGCAAAATAATCATTCACAGTCATGCATAAGCTGTATGACTCATCTCCCCAGTTACACCAGTAAAGGGTAGGCAGAGGACGGGCGCGTTCTGCCTCAAGCTGCAAGAAATGAAATGAAAAGACGACGACGACGTCTGTTCTGGATCCTTCAGGCTCAGATTCATCTCGTCACCGTCAGGCTTTTCTTCAGTTTGACATGATGCAACGTGGTGGACACCGTTCGCTTTTGTTCTAACGTCACAGTAACCGAGAGAGGAAGCTCTCTGCTGAGGTTAGCGTGTGTCGAGCTGTGCGACTACAAATCACCGTGATCCTGATGTTAAGGTTTGCAAAGGAGATTTAAAAAAAACTCTACTTTCCAAAACTGTTCGGTCTTCCCTCCAGACTTGATTTGTTCGGATGAAAACTTTGCAGAAAGGGGGGGGCGTCCTGGTGGTCTAAGACGTGCACCATGTAAGTGCCGGTTCGAAGCCGGTCGGGGACCTTTGTTGCACAACACCTGACATCCCTGTCGGTCTCTACTACTTCCTTTCTGCTAAAATACTCAAATACTTCTGAACCTTGTCGTACTCGTTGAGTTGAGTTTGTTTTGTCTAAAACAAAAACAAAAAAACCATGAATATACAGGTATAGAAAAATACAAATATTTTGTATGTTTCCACGCGTGAGTTGAATGTGACCTGCTGCAGGAAACGCCGAGTCATGTTAGAGCTAGACTTGGGTGGTACCGAGGTATTATGGTCTACCAGGGGATTTAGAAATCCCGAAGGTATGATTTTCAATACCGTCAAAAACACAGACGCTCCTCTTTCTTTGAAACTGATACGGAGATGCTCAACTGAGGTGATTGCAGTGCACAGCACACGCCACCAGAGGTCAGTGTCTCCTGGTGGAACAGGCAGCTGAGCTGAGAAAGATGGGATAACGTTATACAGGACTAGTACAAAAGAAAAATGCCTCTGCCTGTTTTGGGTTTAGTCCCGATGATAAAGGTGAGCCAGCCAACATGGACGAAGCTGTGTGCGCTATTTGCCTCAAGAAAGTTGTGGCTATCGAGGCACCACCACCAGCAGCAGCACATCATCTCCGTTCAGCCCACTGATGTGTCGGTATCGGCCGCGGCGACAAGTGTCAAGGCCGCTTATTTCCTGTCTATTCATTATTTTATGGGCCAAAAGCATTTAAACCCGGCAAGACTAAACTGCATATTAGACAGCATTGTAGGCGAGGCAATGTCATAAATGCTACCATGACTTCTAACACCAGCAGCTCAGCTTTTACGTTTTTTAATTTTATTTTTTAAAAACACAAATGCCGCCACATACCGTATACCGGAAGGTGTGAAAAAATAGAACGCGCCCAAGCGTAGTTACAGCGACTTCCTCTCAGAATCTAATTATTTTGACTGTCTGTAGTGAAGCTGAGACGCACTGTGGATTGTAGCTTCACTCTCTTCTTGTAAACTCTATGTGAAATAATGCCTGTTGACTGGTGTACAACTGTAGCACAGATTCTTCGGCTTAAGGAGGACAGACTCAGAAGTTCAGGGTAAAAGACTCCGTTTTTACCTTCATGGCGAGGGCGATGAGCGCTCCCTCCGTCGGTCGTCCCAGCAGAGTGTGATTCCTGATGACTGAGTCGTTACACACACAGCCAACCTGGCAACACACACACACACACACTTCAATTAATATCTCTTCTCCTACAGCAACGGGCAAGCTTTCCCTTTCTTACAAATGTCCATCTGGTACAAAGCATGTTCTGTTTTGTATTTTTAGTCTGCACAGTGTGATCGAACACAAACTACTCTCATGCGGTGGGATTCTCACCACGTAAATAACTTTAAATATCAATAATTTCAGACATTTTGTCCGATTAACCGAATTTAATAAGACGAAGACAAGTGGAAATTCATCTGCAGCAGCCCGGACGCTGACTCACCTCCACGATCTTGCTGATTGAAGGGCAGGAGAAGCCGTGGATGATCTCGCCGTCCAGTAAAACCTCTCCTGCTGCGTTGTAGCCGACGCCTGTCACCTGCAGGACAACATGACAGGAAATCAACCCGTTTAGTGAAGCAAAACATACCTTCAAACAAGACAAATCACTCTGCTAATAATGAAAATCATTTTAAAATCACTGCAGATTTTAAAAGTTGGTTTGTGTTTACCTACTGCGCAGCATCATGTCAGTCAGTAAAACACTGGCTTTGTCTGACAATATGGCCTCATATTACAGATCATATTATTGTGTCATTAAGGAGCCAGAAGGCCTCCTGGTCCTCTGTCACCTGACCCGTTTTTCCAGTATGGCATCTGGGATTTCCAGATGAAGGAAGTGGGTCGGCCTGTTCTCTGTGGGCTGCAGGAAACTGATCCTTCCTCAGGTACAGACGCCACGTTACAGCAGCGATCTCATTTCTCAGAAGTGATTTCATTTGAGTGTGTTTTCACAGCGAGCATAGCGTTAATGTTACTGTGATTACATTGGATTAGATTCAACTTTATTGTCATTACACACGCACAAGTACAAGGCAACGAAATGCAGTAACCAGCAACTAAATAGCACCCTGAAATAAATAGCATCCTTTCAATCTGCGCTTACGTGTACAAGCAGATTTAATGAGGAATTAAACGCAGAAAGCCTGAAAACAGCTAAAAAAAAAAACTAAACGTCAGCAGCCTCAGTCTAACTCGTCCTGGCGCCAGGAGCAAAACAGGTCTTTCACTTACAGAAACAACAAACAAGCTGCCTTTATCTCTACCAAAAAAAAAAATGTTCTGTATGTCACACAAGCCGATTGCTTGCCTGGTAAGTCTATGAAAAATATTATACTTCTGTTTATAGTTTGTTTGCAATACACAAAAGTTTTTGAATAAATCTGCCTCTTTTTTAGATGAAATATTTCAATGTTAAAAATGGAAATTATATTTGTAGCGAGCTGTTAAAATGATCAAGAAACACACAAAACCTCTGTTTTTGTCTCGTTTGTATCACACAAGTGTCAATGTTTTAAAGAAATGAATTATAAACATTTAATTATCCAAATCTCAACTTGAGTGTTTCCTGTGAGGAGTGCTGGAGGGGGGGGGGGTTCAGACCTCAGCGTGGAGTCCATCTGACGTGAACAGCTGAGTGACGGTCATCTCGTTCTTGGTCAGAGTTCCCGTCTTGTCTGAACAGATCACATTACAGCAGCCTGACGGAGAAAACAACAAGAGGTATGTTACAGACACACGCACATCCTGCCTCAACGTCACACAACATGCACGAAACGTCCCACAGCTAGCAAATAACACACTACTTTGTCTGAAGAAGCATCAGCTGATATTGAGTGTAGTAATGAATCTGTTTTTAAAGGATTTAGTATCACGGGCATTATGATAATCCCTTATTTCTGTTAACTTTTGTACTCAGATTTTGCTTCCACAGGTGTTGTGAAATACATTTACTTTTTCAGAAGATCATCCAAAAAAACAAAACAACGAGCTTCGGCATCATCCAAAAAGGATCAGAAACTTTGTTTGTTAGATAATTTAAGGCTCTGGGGAGTTGTTGCAGTTAATTTCTGTTAAAAATAAAATAAATTTAAATGTCTTTTTGAACCAGACGCTTTTGCTCCCGTAGTCACAGTAACATGCTTTGGTCTTGAGAGAGAGAGAGAAAAGCCAGATCATCTTTTGTTTGTCACTTCATGTGAGCAGAGGAAACGTCAGAGCTACAGGTTCAATCAGTGCTGTGATCATTTCTATCAATAACAAATTCAGTTAAAACTGTCGTGTTGTAGATATGACATAACACAGTGCGCTGTAAGAAACATACCCAGAGTTTCTACGATGGGAAGCTTCTTGACGATGGCTCTCTTCTTCACCATGCGCATCACACCGAGCGCCAGCGTTACCGTCACCACGATGGGTAAACCCTCTGGGATGGCAGCTACCGCCAGACTGAAGGAGGGGAGCGGAGATCAGTGATCAATAATCAATACTTTATTCTTATGCTGGTGATAAATTATAAATGTCACTTTGAGTGTTTCAGCAGCTAACAGGCTGCACAATCCAGTCAGACCGCTCAGGTCATCAGGTAGAATAAGATCCAGAGCTTATTTTAGCTACTTGGGTCACGTTTTCTGGAACAACTTGCCTGCTGACCTGAGATCTGTCACAACTGCGTCTATATTAAAAAGTAAACTGAAAACTTTTTTCAGACATATGATTAGTTATTATGTGAGTTTTGGAGGGTGGGTGGTTGTCAGTGTCGTTTCTTCTTGTATTTTATTTACCAACACGTCATTTCACTCGCTGCTGTATGCACTTTAATGTAAAGAACACTGCGTTTCCCTGTAATGAAATATAATGCTACGTAAGCAAGTTGCCTTGCCCATGACATTTTTTGGGAAATAGTCTTGATGGTACCAAACCTGACAACCTCACTGCGACGACAAGACCTCGGAAAGCTGCACACAGTCACCGCGCCGACTGTGGTTCATTGAGAAATAGCTCTAGCACAAAACTCTACAACCACAAACTGTGTTTTTACATTTCTGTTTGTGTTCAGATTAAACAAACAAGATACGACATGTTAATCGGAGAGCTTGAGAGGTGTTGGTAGGTGTATTTTATTTAACTTTGGACAGAGCCAGGCTAGCCGTTCCACCCTGCTTCCAGTCGTTATGCTAAGCTAAGCTAAGCTAAGCACGTCCTGACTCCAGCTCTGTACTAACACACAGACATGAGACTGATATCCATCTGAACATCTCACTCTCAGAAGTAAAGTGGGTTTTTTTCCAAAATCTGTAACTAACATCATCATTAATGGCTTTGTCCCATGTAAGTGTCTCAGTAAGTCTTGCCAGTGAGGCTGCGTGAATGACACCAGTCATGGCAGTCACCTACACCTGCCACGAGTCAAAATGTCTGCCATGACAAAGGTCAGTCAGTCTGCAGTTCACTTCTGTTATCAGATTGTAACTGACAGCTGCCAAAGCTGCTTCCAGGGTTCAATCATTTACCAAACACAGTCTGTGCTGCAGGAAATCTACACAGAGGCATAATTCAGCTTTCAGAGGCGGAGAAGGCAAACATCAGTCAGCTGATTCAGCGTGGCGGCTGTACTGGGAGCGACATTCATCTACCTGACACCGATGGTGAACATGTCCATAATCTTCTTCCCCTGCAGCCAGCCCACCAGCATGATGACCCCTGAAACACAGCACAGACAACACAGACGAGACTAGACACAGGCGCATGATGTGGAGCCGCTGAAGATGAAGGCTAATATTATAATACTGACAACTGAAAAACAAAACCAACAAACCTATGATGCCGAAGGAATAGAGCGAGAGCTGCTTCCCCAGCAGGTCCATGCTCTTCTGTAACGGTGTTTTAGGAGCCTCAACAAAACAAACAGCACACATTGTTTACTTCAAAGGTTTTCATGAGCGATAATTGCATCCATCTCTGGAGTTGATGGTACTCTCTGACTGACTGTGGTCTGAGCCACGAGCCAGTAAAACAACACATTAACCAAACAAACAGATTTAAAGTCCATTCTTGACATTGGAAGTGCTAATTGACAAAACAAACGCACCTAATATAGAACAGCCGGCTACTCATTTAAAGTTCCACCTCCTGATACGTTTTAAAGCATGTAAAAATACTCTGCTATGATTAATATTTTGTTTAACGTGGTTATCCCACATAAAAAGTAAAAAAAATAAAATAAAATGTCATGTCAAGATGGCTAGACCCAGACGAGGAGTCTGTCGTGCACCAAAATCAGCGACTAGCAGACGTATCAGAATGGCAAGTGTAGTTAGCATCTTTTATTTGTTTATGTTAGCTTGTAACTGGCAGCGGCTGACAGCGTTAGTGGTTGTGAAACATACAATAAGATCTGCTACGATGTTACAGTGTGTTCACATTGTTATAACATTAGTAGATAGTGGAACGAAGCTCCAGGGTCCGGTTTACATCCAGAAACCGCTCTGTCAAAAGCTTCACTACGCTAGCTTGGTGCAAACTCTCCTCTCTGTACTGACGAGTCCGCCCTGCGCTCGAGGTTTCAGCTGTCTTTGCCGGCGGCGTTGCGAGTGGCTTTCGAATTTGTGACTTCCCAAATCTGGCTTCCCCGGAGTCCGTTTGAATCTCAGGTTTTAGAAAAGTGTACAGACATCTCCCCCTTCAGGAAAACACCTCTCCAGTGACAAACTTTGCACAGAAAAGTCAAGCTCTGACATTTCAGGGGACTCGAACGTAAGAAAAACGCATCTGTGAGTGGAGGGGTACTTCACGTCCAGCCGGATACTTTATTATATTAATGTTTGATTATATTAAAACAGTTTTGATTAACAAGATGCGATTCTCTATGCGTGAACTTTTTTTTTAACCACCACTAGCCTCCGCTTCAAAACAACGCGAGCATGATAAGAAACACGTCTGTCTGCATCAGTCGTCCCGCCCCCACATGTTCTGTACGAATGTGTGTGTGTGTGTGTGTGTGTGTGTGTGTGTGTGTGCGCTCAGCAGAGAGCGGAAAGTCGTCTTCAGTGTTTTGACAAATATTAACAAAATAATGGATGACAAATCACATTAAGAATTGCACTGAAAAATTGTCTTAAAAAGGATAAAAAAAAATTTATGTACGCATTTTTCTTGAGGGCATACGATTTGAATGATAAGCCAGAAGAATTTCAATCGTCCTGGGAGGGATATTGGTACCCCAGTGCCATGGAGTATTTCAGTTAGTTATTTTGGTTTTGTCCTCATGTGGCTAACTTCTTGGATGCCCATTAAAAACATAAATAGCATTACACTCAGTTGTGGCTACTTTGTGCAACTGGCTGGCTACTCCATATCCTTGTGGAAAGCCCTGCTTAAAAGATCTTGTGGTGAGATTGTTTTGTCCATTAACCAAGCGGCTCACAGTGTAGAGAAGTGTCACGAGCTTCTGCTTAAAATACATTATTTGAAATTTCCTTTTTGTCCATTTAAAATTTTTACCTCCTGTTATGCAAACAAACTAAATTAAAGCTGCAAGAAACCTCAAAATTGTAAATTTGTAACTAAATAGTTGTTAAATGTGTTGGCGGTTTGACCTTTACTTTCATTTTATCATCTTTATTTACTGGTTTAAACATTTTGGTCTGAGAAGCTGTAAATTGTGTCAAAGGTTGGGGAAAGTTTCCAGATCTGGAAAACTGCTCTTCGCTTGGCATCACCTTTCATGTGTGGATTGACAGATTGATTAATTAGCTAAACCTGCCAACCTCTGTGGTGTTGAGCTGTGAATATTAAAATGAGTATCCTGTACATTTGGCTGGATGCAAACGCCAATAAACTTATCCCAATTATTTAAGTAAAAAAAAGTCTATTTATATACTTCCTCTGTTGCTCATCCTGAGGTTTCTTCCATTTTTCCCCGTTAAAAGGGTTTGATTTTTGGGAAGTTTTTCCAAATCTGAATCGAGGGCCATCTGCTGTACAGATTGTTAAGCCCCGTGAGGCAAATTTGTGATTTGTGATATAAATAAAATTGACCTGACATATTTACTTCATTCAATACATTTACATACTCATTGTGGTAACCTGGTCACTGTAAAGCTACTGTATGTATGCCTATGTTTCTGCGTTTGTGTCTCTCTCTCTCTCTCTCTCTCTCTCAGGGACTGTGTAGTGAAAAGCTGTAAGTTTTTAACTTACAGCACAACTGTGTCTGAATTTCAAACGTTGGAGTGGTGGAAACCGACTTATTCTAACTTCAAGAAGCTACTTTGTGCAGGTGTCAGTTTCAAATCAGACTCTGAATTGCATTACATTTGAACACAAGGCTGTATCCCTGCATGTACTTATCTTTCCTTTCACCCCTCCTCTGCTGTCACAGCGATACGTTCTCTGTCTGAAGTCTTGTCATGCACGCGCACGCTAAAAAGCTGATTAGAAACCCGGTCGCATGTAAACATGGTCAAGAAATCTTCTCCAGGAGAAATCAGGTTTCTCTAATGCCCTACTCTGATTGAGGGAAAACAGGTTTGTTGTTTACACGACGTTGAAGAAACCAGATTTTCTCGAGACAGCCGACTGTAACCTGTTACAGTACTTAAGTGTGCGTAAACACAATGAGTGTGTGTTTTATTGCTGTAAATTGGCAGTGACAGTATATTTGGAAAACAATAGCGCATACTGCATGTTGCTGTAACAGCTGTAGCTTTGGGTGGCATTTTAAAAAAAACATAGTTTTCAGATAAAATTCAGATAACGTACCTCTTCTGCTTGCATCATCTTGAACACTTCCCCAAACTCTGAGTTCTCTCCGGTTCCTATGACGATGCCCTGAGGAACACCACACAAACAGATCACATAATAGTATATGTACATGCATAACACCTTGTTTGTGTTATATGATTTTTGTTTTATCTTATTTCATTTCATATTTTTTTGTTTATTTCTGCATCTCCAGGTCCCATGTTGGATTGAATTTGTGTCTTCTGTTTTTGTGTGTTACAGTATGTGTAGGTTGTTTTTAACAGAATAAAAACAAACAAAACCAAGAACTCGTGTAGCTTCCGGTTTAAGTTAAGTTCTCAAAAAAAAAAAAAGCCTCTCAACATTAACTTGGCTTTCTGTTCTGTTACTCGGCAGGTTTCTAAATGCACAACAATGTGACCTACTGCGTCTGTCACTAGCAACACAAAGATTAAGAAAATCTGATTTTCAGAAAGTCAGATTTAAGATTTTTATAACCTTTTTAATAGATTTAACACCAAGTCAAAATATAAACTAAAGAAACAAAGCTGAATCAGTCGGTTTCTAATTGAATAAACATAATGAAACTATTTTAATACTCGTTAAAACTAATATAATTGAAGAAAAGGGAAACTGAATAATCCTGCTGGTACCTTGGCCTTGCCGCAGCGCACCAGCGTCCCCATGAAGGCGATGTTGCTGCGGGAGGAGATGTCTCCGTTGCTGGATGCTGGCTGGTGGGAGGTGGACTTGGAGCAGGGGCTGGTCTCCCCCGTCAGACTGGACTCATCCACAGACAAGTCGGTCGACTGAGAGGGCGAAGGACAGACACTGAGTGGTCGATAAACACTGACAAATGGATTTTAAATTAAAGTAGATACGGCGGTAAAGGGCAAGTCCTTACTTGTTGAGTTATATGCTTGCCTGCAGCCATATTTCACAGTTTTGCATGTTGACCTGCTGTGTACTGACTCTCTATTCACCCCCATTAAGTCCCTGCTCGGGAGGTAGTACTTTCCAAAAGCACAAGAACTTTGGGGGTGGAGCTTGCTGCGCGTAACATTTCTGATTGGTTGATAAATCACACACGGCCCGCATGATGTTTCTCAAATGCTGTAACGCTAACTGATGTCATGCTATTGTTACCCCTAGCCAAAAGCTAACGTTAGCTACGTGCTAATGCCAACCGCTAATGGTGTGTAGTGGCTGTCGATTTCACCATTATACACCGTTAAGCTCAGTATTTAAAGCAGGTGAGAGCGCATAGGTTAAAATAAGCAAAGGTCTTCATGCTGAATTGACTTGCTAGAGTTACGCAGCTGTGACAATTTTTTATTGATAAAAAGAAATGGTACATGGGTGTAACCTAATGGGTGTAGACTAATTTGCCTAATATTTGCGGGTGGTGGAAACGCAGACAACTGGAACCTTTTAGTTCCTTGAAAAGTAGTTCCTGGGACTAAAGGTTCTGGCGGTGGAAACGCAGTTTTGGTTACACAAGCAATTCACTGAAATGAACTAACTGGAAGTGTACCAACTGAACAATGGATATATTGTCCCTTTATTTGATACTAAAATTACACCGTTTTTTCAAGGAACTTGCAAGCGAGTTTCCAGTTACATACGTGTTTCTTTCTAGGAAACTTAAGGAAATGGGACCAGTAAAATAAAACACAATACTGTGTTTGTACTGAGCAGCTTCCAGGTGGCAGCATGCGTGTAACTGTGTAAACAGGGTGTTCCTGGAAATATATACAATCATGCTCAGTGAACCTGCACTGCAAAAATAAAAAGACGAAACCCGGTGGAAACATGACCTGACAATGGCTTTTGTGTTGATGTTTAAACACTAGTGTGTTTACGTGTGTGCGTGTACCTCGAAGAGGCGGAGGTCTGCTGGGACTCTCTCTCCCACGGACAGACAGACGGTGTCTCCAGGAACCAGGTCTCTGGCCAGCATGTGCTCCAGGTTCCCGTCCCTGACACTGAGAGAGAATTTGAATTTTCACGAAAACTCACAGAGCAACAAAAGACACATTTCACACAACGCACACAGCTCATGCACACAGTGCGAAGACCAGCTCAGCCTGTTTGTAAGTCCTCCCCAATAGAAAACAACTGAATTAAATATAAATCACAAACTTCAGACACGACAAGGCACACAAGAATAACAAGAGCAGCTAAAAGAAACAGAGAGGAAACTTGACAAAACAAAAAGATAAAGAAAAAACAATATTTGGCACTGTTTTTCAGTTGAGCCTCGAAGACACGTAACAAGGTCGGTGACTTTATACGTGATTTCAAACTGTTCCAAAGAGGGAGCCCTATGTTTAATGGTGAATTGACACTGACGAGTACGACAGTAAGGTAATTAAAATACTTTGAAAACTGGGAAGAGAAAGAGAGAGATGGATCATCGGCTGAGCGATTATCTGCTCCTGATTCTTCAAACACAACATGAGACCTTCTCAGCTTAAAGACCTGCTGTTACAGGTTCTGCACAGTTGTGGTGTGTGTGTGTGTGTGTGTGTGTGTGTGTGTGTGTGTGTGTGTGTGAGCTCTCTGCCAGGTGAAGGGGCAGCTGTTCCTTCTGTCTGCTGTTATTTGAAGTGTAAATATTAATTCAACTTTGACACGACTCCTGTAAACCAGGACCCAGAGGTGGGACCACGTCACACCTGGTTCAGCCTCTTTACATCGGCTCCCTGTTGGTTTCAGGACTGACTTTAAGATCTTGTTGATTACTTTTAAGGCTCTTCATGGCTCCAGACTGTATCTTAGACCTTGTAATCCCTTATGAACCTTCACGTAGTCTGAGATCTTCGGGCAGGGGTCTCCTGTCTGTTCCTGAGTCCAGGATGGAAACTAAGGGGGACAGAGCTTTGGCCATCAGGGCCCCGAGGCTCTGGATCAACCTGCCCGAAGACATCAGGCCGTCTGAGTCAGAGTCTTCGTTTAAGTCTCGTCTCAAAACACATTTTTATCTGAAAGCAGATCCTGATTTTACCTGAACTGTTTATTTTACTGCTTTATATTTCGTCATTCACTGTGGTGTTTTATTTCTCTCGTTGTGAAGCACTTTGCAGTTTGTTTTAATAAGTGCTCTATAAATAAAGTTTTATTATTATTATTATTATTATAATAATAAATCGAGGCCTGAGGAGTATTTTCTTTCTCTGAGCCGACTCTCTGCTGGATGTTCCTGAGAAAATCCGCCTCCAATTAAGCGTTTTCCTTTTAAAGTTGATTTAATACTTATTTTGTGGTATTTTGTGGAGAAGGGGAGTAAGAGACAGAAGGGAATTGAAAAACTCATTATTATAAATGAAGAAAGGTATTTGTTTCAGAAAAGCAGCTCATCATTTCTTTCTCGGCCAGTCTGATGTTTCATATTTTTGGTGAGGTACGTAAACTTTCTCCCAACACTCAGAGGTGATGTTGGACTGAATTTTATCGCTGGGTATATGAGTTGGCATGTGCTATTTGTTTCAATGGTTTCTAATCCTCCATGTGACAAATATCTCAATACTTTGGACTTTCCCCCCTGTCTATCTATTAATATCACTACTAATGCTTTTCTCCTTTTAGACCTTTGCATAAGAAAAATGTAGGCAATGCTGTTTCTCAGTATCCTCGTGAAAATGAAATGGTGGCTACGTACGTACTGGAGGTTCACTTATTAGCCAGTGCTGAAACCTGTTTAGATTTTGTGCCAAACGCAATCCAATCAAACAGTAAGTGACTCAATCAATCAACTGATGGTTTAAGTCATCTATCAGACAAAAACAATAAACTTTTTCTGGTACAGATTATTTTTTCAAAGATCTGCTGCTTTGCTTGTATGTTGTACAGACAAAATAGGACAACATTATTTTATACGACATTCATCGGGGGCTCTATTAAACTATTTGTCGACAAGAACGAATATAACAGCTAGATGCAGCCCTAACTGTGAATTTGTGATACAGAACTTAACATTCAAAAGAAAACATGTGAAAAAGCTTTACAGCAGCCAAACAGAAGCGGTTTACTGTTCGGAAGTGAACCCGTCACTGCGGCGGCATTGCTGCCTGTTGACCTGGACAGAATCACATTAACAGGGCTGTAACCACAGAAGAAGAGGACGACGGACGGACGGACGGACGGACGGATTCAACTCTCACCAGTGACATTCTGGAGGCACCAGCTTCCCGAGCTCTTCTAGAGACTTCTCTGAGCGGTACTCCTACACACAGAGGACGGACAAAAACAACAACTCAGAACAACAACAAAACTGTGCAAAATTATATTATTATAATTATATTCAACCCACACACACACACACACACACACACACACAGCACATACACTCTCCAAATGTGCAGCAGACTACTCGAAAAGATTCCCACTGTAAACACCTGTTTATTGTTTGTGGCCATAAATTCTTCATCACTTCTGAGTGGGGCTGCACCGAATAGTTCGAAGCTTCATTCACGACGTTAACATTCAAATTCGAAATCAACATTCGAATGCTGTTTAACTCAGCTGCAGATAAAGATTAGGCTACACTAACATTATTAGCATTATACTATTTGTAGAATTCGATTCAGTGGTGGCTGCGCAGGATTGTTTCAGACTCGTGTGATCCAAACCAATAACTTACTGAAAAAAAAAAAAGATAGATGTAATAATTTCCTAACATGTTCTTATCGAAACGAAATATTCTGCTTCAGTCCGTATTTGTTGGCGTTTAGCCTTTCAAAAACAACATTTTCACTGCGGCCAAAAATAAAACGGTTTGCACTCCGGCTTGTTGCGCACAAAAGGAGGCAGCACCTGTATTAACATGGCGGTCTAACAGCAATCCAACAGCCCCACAAACTCATTTAATCCAATGAATCACTTTATTCAAAGTGAGGATTTTGTTTGAGGATTGTTTTTTATTTTTTGGGTGACGACATCATAAAATATGACGACAGACATTCGAAGCTTCATTCGAAAACCTCAACACAAGCTGAGTATGTAAAAAACAACAAAAAACAACGACGTTTGGTACAGCCCTATTTATGGAGGTCATTAAAAATGAGACTGAAACAATAAACACACCCAAACAGGACTCACCTGGACGAAGGCGACGGTCACCACTATGATGATGGCCTGTAAAAGAAGCAAAGACGGAGAAAGGCGGCTGGTTAAGCTTCAACATCGGACAACTGTTTTTTTAATGAATCCTCTGAAACTGAAACTGGACACCGAGGTGCATCTAACTGGATTTAGTCGAGCTGTACAAACTGCTCACAACAAGTATTAAAATCTAAACAATTCTGACTTTATTATAGAAGTATTAAGACTTTTTTCCTCATACTATTACAAGTTTATTCTCAAAACGGTGATAGAGACCTATCCACAGACTCAGTGCTATAATTGCTGCGGGGGGTGATGTGTGTGAAGATTTATGCAAATACGTATTTTGTATCTGTAATTAATTTAGATCAGCTTGTAGAGATCTGTTTCCACTTTGACATTAAAAGCGACGTTAAATCTACTTTGATTCAATGTTGCAGAACAATAAAACATGAAAACTGAACTGCAAGAATATACTAAAAACCCACAGACACCAAGCCAGAACTAAGTCCACATCCAGCCTTCAAAACAAACACCCCAGCGAAGCCAAAGGTGGTTTCAACAGCTTCATGACCTCAAGACCTCCAACAGGTTTTTAGTTAGACACACCGTATATACAAACAATGTGCAACAATTGCTATACACACAGCTTAAGCACACATGCAAACAGTTTAGTGATGTAATGCTGTTTGCTCTGTGACACCCTGTTGTAAGAGACACCACGTAACGGCTTACGCTGTCCCCATAACCGCAACCTAAGACCTCTTTCTCAGGCTTTAAAACCGTTTTTCTTCTGTCTCTTAGCAACCGTGTTGATTTTGTACTGAGCTCTACCAACGGGAGTCGGATCGACCAATCAGCTCGCATGACACGTTGTTCAGATTTGGGATGCGTGCGCGTCGTTGGTAAATGACTTTGTCCGTCAGCACGGAGGACAGAATTATTCACCTTACTCGTGTATTTATTATTACGAACCGATCTTCCTGGTTCATGTTTCATCTTCCCACCTGCACCTGCATAACCACGACGCCACCAACGCAGAATCTTTTGTTTTGTTAATGCAGTTTTTGAACTGAATGCAGGCCGGAGGAATCTGACGTCATTTGGTCCGACGCTTCAGTCCAGTGTAGGGCTGCACGATATGTTAAAAAAAAAAAATGTATTTGAGAGATATTACGATAAGATTCACGATTAGTGCGAATGATCATTTTTGCATCACAATTTTCATTTTCGCTGGGAAAAAACTACTTTAAAATCACGATAATGTGACATTTGTTGGGGTCTGTACCAAAAAAACATGTTTTCTTACATCTGCAGAACAACATCTGTAGGCCGGGGCGTCTCTGCAGCACCGCAGAAAGTCATTATAAAATCACACGTTTTACCTTCATCAAAAAATTGCAGCTTCTGCGCTTTGGATATTGCACTTGGCCATATTGCGTATATTGTGCAGCCCTGGTCCAGTGCTGGGTAATCTTGCCAACCGCTTGCAATGTCGGCATTCATGGTCTCCAGAGGATTATTCCTAATGGAGACCCCCCAGCCTTTCCTCTAGCTCCACCATCAGGACAAATCTCAACACTGCCCGTAAGATATCTCATAACGCAACAGAGCGATTCCATGAAATGTCCTGATAATTCATTCTGCAGCAAACACGAAAAAAGTTAATATTAATGGACTTTTCACTGTTTGACAGATAACCATGCTCTAATTTGGACCAACTGGCTCCATTAAAAGTAGCCGAATCAGCTGTTAGCAGCTCCTGTCTGCAGTGGACCCGTGGATGTACATACGACGATCACTGGATTACTTTGATAGTGAGGAAAACTTAAAAACGTGATGATTCTCAGGCAAGTTCTGAAGGGTCTTTTTTCTCTGATTTATGGACATTTATTCGCAAGTCACACTGAATCTAGAAACATGCGTATCACGTCTGTGTGTTCAGATTTGCCCGAGTTGGAGAATATAAGAGAAGGAGAACGATTTTTGACGCAAATTGACCTATGACCCTCCACTACTGGTGAGGCTCTAAGAATAAAATGTTTCTGTCCAAAACATTCATATTATGGCTGTTATGAACACGGCAGGACTTTTATCTTTGTTTGTATATTTTAATGTCAGACACATTTTCTTGAATGTTTTCCTTTTTCTCTGTTGTTCTCTTAGCCTGCACATTATCAATGCAATTCTTCACTGCTGCGACAACGTTTCCCCACAAGGATCCAAATGGGAAAAAAAAACAAGTTTTATATAATCTAATTTGCCAAACCCACAGGCAGACACCAGCAGCGAATTTCCTGCACGTATCTACATCTTATCTACTGCTGACGCTGCCATAAACCGCTATTTCTATTAATAACATTACAAGAACTGCAGGTCTCAGGGGGGGTTTCTCAGGGAAGAGAGGGAAACAAGAGGAATGAACGACTGAAGTGTGAGGTGTAACATACCACAGTGATGCTGATGGCGTCATCAAACTGGTGCATGAGAACGCTGATGACCGCCGACGCCAACAGCAACAGGATGAGAGGATCTTTGAACTTCAGAGACGGAGAGAGAGAGAAACTGGTTATGACATCAGAGAAATGCGTTAGCGGCAAAAAAAACAAACAAAAACGCATAATCAGTGTCGATGGCCTATATTCTGTCAACAATGTGTGTGCGCGTGCGTGCGTGCGCTCTCGTACTTCTGTCTTTGTGAGGACTGATTTCAGTTTTACACCTTGACGTTGGGGTTTTTGGATTTTTGGAAAAGGAGTACATTTTAGAAAACGAGGAAACTTTTTCAGGAAGTGAGGACATTTTGAAAAGGGGGGCAACATTTTTAGAAAGTGAGGATATTTTCAGAGAGTGAGAACATTTTTGCACGTTTTTGGAAAGGGGGTGGGGGGCATTTAAGATAAAACGTTCTCCTTTCTTTTAAAGATTTTAAAACATTTTCAAGCAGTCTGAATGCTACTTGTTATTGTCTTTTTAATGCAGAGCCACTGTTTTGTGTGTGTAAATTGTGTGTTGTTGTTTGTGTTATACACACACACACACACACACTACAAAATGTCCTGACTATATAATTAAAGTGAGGACATTTTGTCTGCATCCCCACAAAGATAGAAGTACAAATGCGTGTGTGATGTATGGACCAGCTGAAACAGGGTGTCAGTCACCCATAGCGAAAAGGCGGAGCTTATTGAGTGAAGCGGGCCGACAGCTCCAGCTCTATTTTCAGCTCCAGCATCCAAATGACCCGGTTTCCACATCAACGACATGACTGAACGCAGCAGCAAAAACTTTTAACTCCTCACTGTTTAATCCACAAACCTGCTGGATCTTACCATCGACAGTATAACGCGCAGGAGGACCAGGAGTGCGGGAGTTTAACTGATGGCTAAGATACTTTACAGGGAGGCAGGTCTGCGCAGCCACAGTGTTGTTTTCATACGACTGGGCCACAAGATTTTCTGACTTGAAATAGTGGGAAACCCCACACATGACAACCGCAACTCTACAAACCACACAAATAAAAACAGTCCTAAGAGACCTGAAATGAAATCAAAATGTGTTAGTTTGGAAAAGCTGGTGTGTGGATAAAACCAGACATATTGAAGAAATGACGACGTCCACGAAGCATCCGACTTAAACGTCACTCAAGCTTCCAGTGAAGAGCTGAAAACATCAGATCCGCGTGGATGCATTTAATTTGTTCCTGACTTTAATAAAAACACACAGCAAAAGTGCATTCTCGTTCGCTTGTTTATTAAGTAGTGAGTAATTAAAAAGTAAAGTGGAGCCGCAAAGCATGTGTTACCACATCGATCATAAATAAGCTGCTACGCTGTTCCTTTCTAACTTCCTCATGTCCACACTTAATTTGTGACTGTCTGTAGTTACTACTTATGTTCAGTGTTCATACTACCTTTTATTTTTGTTTGTTTTTCAATGCTTCATTTTGCACACAGCAGGTGCTCATGATGTTTACAGTATTCTAGTTTTTGTAAGGTTACTTATCTGTTAGCGACACTGTCCTGTTTCTCAGTGTCAGCATGTCATCACTATTTCTATTCTTCTCCTCAACTTTCAGGTCTGTCAGGTCAGGTGTGAACAGTTTCTACATGGAGACCTGACTCTGAATCTCAAGGATTTTGTGTGTGGAAAAAAATCCAACACATCCTCTTCTCTCCTTCACTCGTCTTTCCTTCTGTCCTCTGTATCCTCCCTTTCTCTCCTGCTGGCTTTCTATATTTAACCTCTGTTCTGTTGCTGCTCACAGAGGCCTCCCGTCCCTCCTCCCGTCCCTCCTCCCGTCCCTCCTGCCGTCCCTCCTGCCGTCCCTCCTCCCGTCCCTCCTCCCGTCCCTCCTGCCGTCCCTCCTGCCGTCCCTCCTGCCGTCCCTCCTCCCGTCCCTCCTGCCGTCCCTCCTGCCGTCCCTCCACCCGTCCCTCCTGCCGTCCCTCCTGCCGTCCCTCCTCCCGTCCCTCCTTCCTCCGGCTGCTCGGCTCAACAGCAGCAGCTTCTGTCCTTGTCGGAGTTCATGTGGACAAAACAGACCAGCAACAAAACTGCCTCGGGCTGCTTCCATTATTTACCGCTCAAATCTGAAAACTGTTCAGCTTTCCTGGTATAATGACTCCTCGGACTGTCTGGTAGCTGGTCCATTGGTCACTTTCCCTAATATACGAGGAGAGGATCTGCAAAAACACTCTGTTCAGGAGCGCACTAGATGATATTTTAAGTCTTAAAGAGTCAAAGGTCAACACCATGTGAAACACAGCATCAGACTGAGGACGGACTGTCCCACGCCGTCTTCTTCCGGTCTGTCCTGTTTTTACGCTGCTATTTATAAAAGCTGATTGTCTACGTATAACACTACATTAAAAATATAACAGGTGCGGTATTTTGAAATGTACTGTCCTTCATACCGTGATCTGAGAAGTCTGGGATTATTTTTTGTTAAATAATAATAAAATAAACAAATTATAATCAAACCCAACTTTGTCATAAACCACACCTCATGTTTGATATGTTTATGTTTTTACTTGAAACTATTTAAGTAAATAAATAAGTAATTAATAAAAAAAAGTAAAATTTTGTGTAATAATAGTTTACGGTTTTAAAAAGAACATTTTTCATTTTTGAAAGCATGATACTGTTTAGTATTTTCTTAATATAACCTTTAAATTTAGTAGGAAAAGCGATGTTTCCATTTCAAGATAACAACACACAAATAAAAGGAGGTAAAAGCTAAGGCGCTTTGCAATGCGACAACAAGACATCGTCACAGGGAACGACAAAAAAAAAGGAAAAGTAAATGGATTAAGAACGTTGCTGTTTCGTGTTTAATCTTGCTTCATTTTATTTTTGTGTCATGTCTTCTGTAACCGTCTTCTTGTCCCAGCTGTTCACGGCCTGTTTCTTTTCATTTTGTGCAGCACTTTGGTCAACATCTGTTGTTTTTAAACGTCCTTATAAATAAACTTGACTTTTCCTATTAATTCACCAGATTATCTACACAACACATGTAAAAAAAGAATAAATGACGCAGGTCTCCATTCTCTTAATATGTAAAACACTTCTTTTGTTCAGGAACACGTGCAGTATGTTGGTGTGCAGCCATCTGTCCTTTCAATGTGAACGTCAACTGATGGACGTCAATATTCATATCAGCTATTATCGTGTTATGCAATAGCATGTGAGATGGGCCATTTCAGTGGCTCCCTCATAAATATTAAATATAAAAACAGGCAGTATTGTTTCCCATGCATACTGTCGGAGTTGACATTGTGTTCTCGTGACAAAACAGTGACACTCTGGAAAATGACGAGCCTCAAGATATTTTATCAGGCTCAAGATAAAAATAGTATACTGGCTTTATCCCGGAGCTGCATTCAGGCCGCTGCTGGGTAGCGTGAAGGATGTGTGATAAGTCAGCGGCGTTTAAACATGGACTGTCAGATTAGCAAGTGAGGACAATCTGAAGACTGGAGCCAACAGCAGTGAGACCGCACAGTTGACTGTCAGACGGTCTCGTTAATGTGGCTGCAGTGACTCTTTGTCTATGTAATGCCGCCTTAAAGACCATTCCTGTACGAGACTCCATTTAAAATGTGATAGATTTGTTACCTGCGAGATGTATTTCTTCCATAGCGGCTCCTCTTCACTGATGTCGAACTCGTTCCAGCCGTGGTAGGCTCTCCTCCGGCTCACCTCCTCCTGGTTCAGACCCAACTGCAGGTCGGCCTGTCAGCGCCGACACAACACAGGACGATGCTTGCTTTAAGACTTCACTGCTAAATCTTTTCTTTTACAGGTACTGCTGACTTCCTGCAGGTGTCAACTAGCGCATCCTCCTGTTAGCAAGCAGGCTGTTGCAGGGAACCAATCTAGTGCTTTTTGGATATTTTTCTGATATCAATATAATTCACAAAACGCTAAATGTATGCCAGCTCACATATTGAAATGGGCTCCACTGTAATGCACTGCATTATACAAAAGTCTTCATATGTAAAACACAAAATGTTTGATAAAATCCTTTTGTTTTCATTTATAATTTCATTAACCTCATCCCTCTGGACAACACAACTGGTGTAAAATGATAACGGCGTAATCATCATTATCATCTCAATACAATTCCACTGAAAGTTATAATTATAATATCAAATTACTGCCCAGCCCTAAGTCCAGCGATGCAGAGCGAGACTCTTCTGCTGTCAAAATAAGAGGCCCACTGCTCTTTAACATTGATCTTGTTATTGTGTCTTAACTGGATGTGAAGATGTTAACAGTTCATTTAAGAATAGTTAGGGTACAGCTGTGTATCCCGGTCTTGGGACTCCGTACCTGCAGGATACAAGCTACTTCGTTGACGGGGAGTTCGCTGGCTTTTTTGGAGGCTAGTACCGGGACCATGGTCTCATCTTCACTGAAGGGTTGTCTCTCGGAAAGCTGCAACACAAACAAACACAAAAGAGAAAAACTTTGGTGAACCAGACAGAAGACGCAGGAACAGATTCTTCTTCACGGAGCTCGAGGACATTAATCTGTGGAGGAGGTCAAGAGGAACCGACGGGACGAGTTTGTCTCGACATTCAGGGGAAATGAGCTGAACTCTTTCAGCTGACCTGCGCTCACTTCCACACATTTACTGCAGAGATGAGCTGAATAACCACAGTCTGATGCTGGAGACACTGAGCTGCTCTGCAGCAGCAGCCGGGAGCTGAACAACACTTTCACAACAACAACTTGTTTTTATTCTATCGATTTCAGACTCCAAGGACTCAAACTGATGACTTTACACCTTCAAAAGAAGCAATAAAAATAATCTTCTTTTGTTGCAACAGAAACCGCACACACAGCAACTTCAGTAATATGGGAAAAAAAATCAGTTTATGTAATTATTTACTGGCAGATATGTTTTATGTATGAAAGGACAGGCAGTTGTATAAGTAATTCTGTGCCCACTGTGCTCGTCTCACAAAACCAACAACAGGCAAATTCCAAAATCAACCTTGTTAGGATGGAAACAACCACGCATAGGTGAGCTGTGACCTCGTGGTATTTGTAATTCTATATGACAATAAAGATATTTATTGAGCTACAGTACATTTTTCCGGGAGAATCAAATGGTGAAGTATTTACGGAGAAATTCGCCCAGAGAGGAATGTCAGTTTTAGGTGAAATACCAGACAACTGATGGCACTTTATCACGTCGATGCAAGACTGAGAGTCCGCAGCCATGCTAGCAGCTCTGTGCGGCTGCGACAGTGGCGCTTTGAGTTAAATGCTAATGTTAGTATGCTAACAAGCTCTCAGTGACAATGCTAACATGTTGATGATTAGCAGGCACGTTTACAATGTTCACCATCTTAGTTTAGTGCGTTAGCATGCTAACATTAGCTAATTAGCAGTAAACACAAAGTACAGATGAGGCTGAAGGGAACGTCATTAGTTTTGTAGGTTTGGTCATTAACCGAAGTGTTGGACACGTTAATGTTTTGACCTGACGATGGAAAGTCAGAGGATCGCCAAAGTTATTACAGTTCATCCTGAGGGGAACACGAACGTCTGAAGCACATTTCATACTAATCCATTCAATAGTTGTTGAGCCGTGCTGCTAGCGTGGCTAAAAATCCATTATAAGCATAACTCAGACCTGCAACACTGGCGTCACACACCCAGAGATAATAAAGGAGAGCTACCAAGGTACAAACAGCTTAGCAAAATCTCTCACGGTGCAATATCGTCACAGCGCCCACCCCTGGTTTACAGCTGACAGCCGTCTGCAACCCATTTCTGTTGGGTGAATGCTGTTTATAATGAAAGCCAACATTAAACAACACAATCCACCTCTGCCTGCAGTAAAATGTAACCTTACAATCCCCTCAAACGGGGCTTTATATCAGCAGTCACTAAGCATACCTGAAAATCACAGAGGATTACAGGAATCTAATTACTTCAGACTAATCGCTCCTGGGAAGGAACAGAAAATACTTCAAGTTTTTAAATGTGCTGGTTTAACACAACAGTATCAAGACTTTATATTGACCTTTTTTTAATCCAGAACCAGGACAGAGAACCTGAGTGATGAGAGTGAATGAATGAAGGCTGGTAAACATTATCATCTGTTCAGTAAGCTTAGCTGTGGCTCAGTATAAGAACAGCTCTACCTCCTTACAGCTTACAGATCTCTACGGCAGGGTGTTTTCAGAGGAGTCGTCCTGAGTCGATCCTAAGGGTTGGCACGGGAGCCGATCCGAGCATATTCTAAAGGAATCGGTATCGTCTGAATCGGATCCTTTCTTTAGCGAACCCTGCTGCGGCGTTTTGTCACCTCGGCCTGCTTGTTGCGGCGCTGCTCTCCTTAATGACAGCCGGCTCTACGGTGCAGCGTTTCACTGCAATGTGAGAGTGAAAATTAGAGCGTGTTAATGTGAAAGATTAATTTGATTGCACCGGTGATTGACAGTTATGACACCTGGATTAGCAAAATTTGCTAAACTCTGACATTAACAAATCTGTTATATATATATATCTGTTCTCTCTCTCATTAGCGAAGCTCAGCGTAGAGAAAATTCAGGGGGAAGCTTCTCATTTTTAGCCGGCGCCGACCGTCACTTTCACCGGTTAAAGATCGGTGGCAGCAGGTGCTGCCGCTAATTAACGTTAATTACATGAATAACTGGAGTTAAACTTTCCTTAATATCTTATCAATAATTTAAGATTATCAGCTTAATAGTTCTGAATCCGGACTTTCAGTATTTGGATCAATATAATATAGTAATCATAATAAGATGGGCCAAATGTAGAAGACTACCGCTGGTATTTCAGATACAGATTTAATCAACATTTATGTTAATATAAGTATTGGCTCAGACTCGTATCGGCAGATGTTCACGGCTCTGTTGAAGAAGTTGTTGTTAGTGTTTTCATTTCTTCTCTTACAGCAGGTCTGTTTAGTGTGGAAAAAGCTACGAATAATCTTCATTTTTTCAACAACTTCTATCGTGCATCTGGCGGCTTCAAACGACCAGAACTGAACACTGGTAGCGCTTCCACGATCACATGCTTATTGTCATGCACGGTGATGATTATTTTCTTCCAGCGGGGCACAAGAGGCCCAAAGACTTCAGGTCCAGAGAGGAAGGAGGTGGTAGAGGAAGCGGACACCATCCTGGCAGCAGGAAACAAAAGCACTGCAGCTCCGTCAAAAAACCCGACAGGGCGTAAAAACACTTACAGTGGAGAGGAAAAAACGTGTCTTTGTCACTATGAAGAGCTATTTAAAACCACTTGGCAAAGGTTTACAGTAACTTTAAATCATCATACGTTGTGGTCAAAGTTCCACTACTTCTCCTCCTTAGAAAACTGTAGCTGTAACTGCCATGTGTGTCTGTGTTTTGTTATAATTTAGGGTGTAATGCATTTAACTGAGAGAAATTAGGACATTCCCTCCATAATTTTGTAATCCCACAATTTTAAGGAAGTGCTTGAAATTGTGTCTGATTTTCTCTGATCACTGCCTTATTTCTGCAAAAAAATAGTCAAATTGGAAGAATGCCTGCAAACCTCAACAATCACCGTCCTTTTCCACATAATATAACAGTTTCTCGACAGTGCGAACTTCCCGGCTACACGCATCAGCTACAGACTTTTAGAGGAATGATCACCAATTGCTCACACATGATTACACACAATAGAAAACAGATTTATGCACTTCTTTCTAACCGATTGTCCAGTTGGCTTACGGCACCGGACACATTTGGATGATTCGTCTCTATCGTACGATTGAGATCGACAGCCTGCTCTCCAAATCACATTGTGTGAAACGGTGTAAACAGTCCCGTACTAAACTGCCACTGCTGCATATTTTATACATTTTGAAATACTGTGACTTGTTCAGGCCACGGGGTTGGGCAACATGGATACAAATCTACCTATTAAGATGTATTCCTCCTCCGCGGCTCAGCAAGTGTTTCTCGTTGAAACACAAAGAGGGAATTTTGTACCAAAACCGCTTTTAGAGAAGTGGGCTTCAGATCAGATGGTCACCAGTTGCATCCCTGGAGTAGAGGGATAAATTTAGGTGGGAACAGTGAACGAGCAATACTTGCCTTTCCCTCATAACCACCGCTGAGGTGCCATTGGGCAAACCTTTGCCTGCTGAGCAGTGTGAGAATAAACCGGTATTCCTGCCCTGTGGCTGCAGTGGTGAATGAATTCCAGGTATTTCTCATCTCCTTCCAATATTTTCACAGTCTGAAGGAGACAAAACTACAACCAAATGCTCAGCGGTTTTTCCTGACAGTTGAACCTGCCGCAGCCAGAACTGACTTTAAGCTGATGAACTGACTGTAATTTCCCCACCCAGCGGCTAAATGTGATAAATAAACAAACTGAAACAGCAGCATGTAAATTCAGCAAAGGAAGGAGCTCAGGGGTGACAGTAATGACAGATGGTTAATGTAATAACCCGAGCTGCCCCGGGCCGGCAGGTTCAGAGCGTCCGAGAGGTGGCAAACAGGTGAGGGAGTCATGTGATACCTGTGGAGGAGCCCTCAACACGTTTTTACAGAAACACTTGAGCCTCGAACTGACACACGACCCGTCTGCAGGTGCAAATGCAAGACTTTTGTAAGGCCTTAAAATGTCAACTACAATCTATCGAAGACTTATTTCCCCATGAAAATAAAAACAGCAAACTGCAGCAGAACCGGTGTGTTTGCAAACACAAATGGATTTCTCTCTAGGAAACTAGTGCAGGGTGAACACACATTATTCAGTCACTGATCACCAAACTTTAGCCAGCAGCAAACGCTGAAACTGCATACTGATTTATTAATTAGGCTACTTATAATCTCGGGTAAGCACAATAGACAAATGAAGACACAACAATGCATTAGCAGTCACACAGGGGGTTTTCCTACTGCTGCCTTGCTGCTTTTAGATATTCATGATCTCTTTAAAAGGACGTCAGCTGAGGCAGCACTGTCCCAGACCTCCAATTTCTAATTCAAAAGAAGCTTTTTATTTATTTATTTATTTTTTTTTTTTAAAAACAGCCTGTCTTGTTTTGCTCATCTTTCCTATCACTTCTGATTGGAGCTGGGTTTCCCGAGTTTCACCAATGATTAACAAACAATGGTTTGGGCACCTTACTGTGAAAAATACAAACTCATATCATCAAATATTTGTGAATAAATAGGCAACAATCGCAGTTAGACTGTGGCTTAGTAACATAACCAAACAACCCCACAACTTTCATCAGAATTTGGTTCAAACATTGCTAAATTCTGATTGGTGCACACAGGTACGTGACATCACCGTTTTCCAACTGCGTCCTGCCCACTTCAGTATAAACACGTAACACAACACGGAAACACCTCATGTGAAATTAACAAAACTTTGGCACAAAATTGTGTGTTCATTTAGAACCATATCGCTGATAGTGAGAAAATACGTTTTCGGATCAATACGCTTTGTCTTGACTTTTGCCAAAACTACGAAAAAGACACATTTTGTAGAGAAAAATAATTTTCTTTTAAGCATGCACACATTTTCCCCAGACATTTTAAATTTGTGTGACATTGCTGGTTTATGAATTGACCTGCTAGCAGCAGGAATAATCAATCACCTTTGATTTGGAGCAAGAAAAGACTGTTTCACCTGTGCAGACTCAGGTTTCACGTGGCCTCTTCTTCCTCCATTCAGCTTCTCTTCAGGTCCACCACTGAGACAATAAGCCAGCCATTAACAAAGTTAGCATTAGCTAACTTCCAGGATCTACTCTACTCTCTGCGCGGACTTCCTGTATCTCTTAATCCTTCATTAACCAAATATAAATAAAAGTAGCGTGTGTGTCCTCTGCTGCCTCTGTTGCTTTGAGCAAACCTCCGTCCTCTGCTTTAGAGAGTTTCCTCTGAGTAGTAAGGCCTTGTGAGGAGAGGTGAGAGGCTGAGAGGATTGTTTCTGATTAGGTGTGACTGGAGCTTAAAAAGGAGGATCTTACCACACACCCCCCCTCCACCTGATGGATCAAGACTCCTGGTTTGCCCCCTTTAGGACGGGAGGGCAGCTGCAGTGGGCGTTTTAGCAGCAAATACAAAGTTACTGTCACTTGCAACAAAATCCAACGGTGACGATGTGTCCGCAGGCATCTCTCAAACCACTCCTGCAAAAGAATCCACTTTTCCATCGTCCATCTGTACGACCAGTCTGCTCCAAACATTAAAAACACGTCCAAACACGGCTGAAGACACCACTTCAGTCGAGGCTCACAGTATCTATCCATACTTTGTTGAAATACTGAACCAACATGAATTCAAACTAAAAAAAAAACTACATTTCTCCACAGAAGAGTCATGTGTTTCTGGGTTGAGCATCACTTTGATTTCTCACCTGAAGAACAAATCATCAATAACTTTCAGATGTTAGAAGTCCTACATGTAACTGTATTTGAGCTGAAATGATAAGTCGATTGACAGATTTATTTATTTTTTTTAAACTAAAATCCTTTAGTTTCTGCTTCTCCGATTATTCGTTTATTTTCTTTGTCTTTTGAGATCGTACACTGAATGCGTTTTAACTTTTTTGGTCAAATAAAACAAGGAACGCGAAGACGTCACAGTGGGCGATCAATCGAGAAGGTAACCAGCAGATTAACAGATGATGAAAATAATCATTAGCTGACTAGACCATTTATAGTTTGCAGTTGTGCCACGTACTGTAATCTCACGGCCTTTAAGACTGTTGCAGAGGCAGGATTGCTACATGTGCGGGTTTCCCTCCACATATGAAATAAAGACCATCTCTGCTAACATCAGAAGAATTATGACACTTTTATAAAATAAAATTAACCTTCAAGGGGAAAAAAAAGCAGAAGTAAAGGCCACATATTTAATAAATATGGCAAATGTTTAGATTAGATAAGGTTTAATTACGCAACTGCCAATGACAATGTTTATGTCCGCCCTGGTTTAGACAGTATAGTAATTAAATTGGTCGTGCGAGTCAGCTCAGGAGGCGACAGCGTACGTTTCCTTTGTGGTATTTAATCTGAGCAGCTCGTCGAGGGGAACTGATTGCACTGCAAGTGTCTCCTTGATAATAAGCTAATCTTCCTTAATGATGTCTGAGCAGTCGAGCAAGACAAACCCAACACAACAACGACGGAAAGAAAGACAGAAAAAGATGATCAGCGTTTGGGGAAATACCTCGATGTAGTACCCTCAACCCAACAAATACGCATCACAATAATCCATTTGTTATTATTATTGAATCCAAATGAATGAAATGTAGCAGAAACATATTGTGTCTTTTGCCCTTACCTGTTAATCATCTAGCAGATCTATATACTGACCCTTTGACGGGTCTGATCTAAGACGACCTGTCGTTCCAAAGTCCTTAAATTGACATCATTTATTCAAATACTCAGGGAGGTAACAGTTTAGCGATGTCAGCTTCACCTGTGTTTAATAAAGCAGACAACATTAAATTAAATGTACTAAAACTGTACTAAATTAATTGGTGTTTTCCAAACTTTTTAGCTTGTGACCACTTAACAAAACAAAAGCAGACTACAGCCCGTTTGATCAGAAACTGATTAAATTCTGAAGTGATATGATTAACCAACATTTCATGAAAACCCCCACAAAGATTAAAGGTAAAAAGCATTTTGTGAAGCAAAAGCATGATTTTCTTCTAGTCACCCTAAGATTTATATCACGACCCCCACCTCCAAGAGGCCTGCCAAAAGATGATACATGATAAAAGCTCCACCTAGAAAAAGGCTTAATTTTCAGTTGAAACTTGTTGAAACAGATGAAAAACAGCTGAAGTTGTGGTTGAAGTGGCAGGTGAAAGAACTTGAAATAGCAGTTAAAATGGAAATGTTCAAAGGAACTGAAGATTCAGTTGAACTTGAAGCACTGAAAGGATTTAAACGGTCAGTCGAAGTGGAGATGATGAATTGAGTTATTAGAGTCAGGTAAAGTGCCACTTTAACACTTAAACTGAGATTTACTGGATATTTTCTGAAAGGCTTTTTAGCGACCAACAAGACTAAGAGTCTAAAGCCACGCTAGGCCAGGCCTGTCACAATAATTACGTTATCCACTTATCCTACGATATATACGATATGTTAATTATCGCCTGTCATTTTAGCCGATGATGCCAAAATAAACAGCAGGGTTTCCCTACCATTACTATATCGCCCGTCAAGGAATGATTGACTTTAGTTAACGCAGTCCGAGAGTCCATCTTATCTATTGTTTTGGATGTTTGATTTTATTTATGTTTTTATTTAGGATGTTTCCAATGTCTGAATATTCTTAAGAATTTTAAGTTAATTAAAAGGGTGTACCTGCATTATTATGCTTACATCGGTGGCGTTAAAATGGTCTCAAAGTGACAATATCATCATTTATCGCAATATATCGTCCAACAAAAGCAGTTATCGTGACAGGCCTATGCTAGCCTACTAACATTTACTAATTAGCAGTAAACACAAAGTAATAATAATAATAAAAAAACTTTATTTATAGAGCAAGTACAGCTGAGGCTGACGGGAATGTCATTAGTTTTGCAGGTATTTGGTCATAAACCAAAGAATTGGACAAATGTAACTTTTAAACTGAAGATGGCGCTAGGTGAAAAGTTATTACGATTCATTACTTGAACTGAGCGATGAGAATAAATAGAGTAACAGGAGGTTTTTACTGGTGGCTGATTGTCATTTGACTATTGACTTTCCAATAGGGTCGGGCGATGGGATGAATATGTCGGCGATTGGCTGAGTCCATTGCCAGTTGGGTTTTTGGGTGATTTTTTGTGCGATTTGTGTCATTTATTTCGCACGCACACCACTGCGCAAATAAATCTGCAATCGCCGGTTGTTGGGCTGATGGTGTCCAGTTGGAAACATTTTTTACACATCATCCAACATGCAAAACAGAAACAAACAGACGGAAAACACAAATCAAGTCAATGGACAGGTCTCAGTTGCTGGCCAGTCAAGCTGCCATCATCCCGTCCTCATTACAACCTGCGGCCTTTATCATAATTTCCCAGCAGTTCCAATTAGATCCAGGTCAAACGCTATTAAGGGGGTGAGAGTCGGTGTGGGCTCAGTGCCAGATCCCTGCAGGGACGATCATTTTTCCTCAAGTGCTGCACTCAAACACTCACCTCAACATCACTCTTATTAGGCATGACTGAGAGCAGCAACAGACCGAGAGAGTAACCGCTTTATCGCCAGGATCCAGACAACAAGCACGGCAACCATTTTCTGGCTTTGTACGTAGTTTCTAGACTCTGCAGCGGCGTGGTGTTAGGCAGATGGAGTCTTCGCAACTAATGTTTCAGGCGCGCCAGCATTCATACCATGTTCAGTGAATTCACTTGCGGAGATGAAGTAAACATCTGCTCTACCACCTAAGATGCACCCGCTTTTGCATAAAGTTCAACTTAGAGATGAAAATTTGCGCTACTGACCAAACTGTGCTGACAGTCCTGAGCTTCGATGAAACAGAGCTGGAGAGTCCAAAACAGAGGAAGCATTTTTCATATGAGCTGCATCGCCATCCGGTTTTACATAACCCTGCTGTGATGGAGTAAAAACCGCTTCACTAAAGAGCCGAGTTGATGGTACAAATACTTTCCCTTGAATTAAGGTTTACATATTGTCCGCTTCCCTTGCGAGGAAGCTGGATTTGCGAGATCCACAAGATTACACGAGATCCCGCGAGAATCCATCTTGCCAGGCTTCGAGTTATGCGCTTGTGGCCGAACCAAAATCGGTTTGGACCATCAGCGTCCTGTGAGGAAGTACTGGCAGCTACAGGCACGGTTTAGGTATGACGACAGCAAGAAGCGAAACGACATTTAATTAACTGTGACACTATCCTGACATATGAGAGCGTGCTTATGGCTTGCCAACTTCATAACAGCTCAGTGTCCGATTTAAGTAAAGTCAGGATGTACGGACATACAGCGAACACAGCGGGTTCGGACGGAGGCAGGATGTAAAACATCATGCAGTTTGTTGATCCTGACAACAGGAACCAAAACCACAATACTATTCAAAGACAGACTGGCTTGGCAGGACTCACTGAAGCTGCATTCTTGGACACAGAACTAATGACATCAGAAAATAAATGAAAACAATCATTAGTTGCAGTTCAGTTGTATATAAAGCCACGCTGTCACTCCTCAGGCAGAGATGCAATGAATTAAAGTGGCAATCTCCAAAGATTTATATTTAAAATTGTGTCTGTTAAAAATGCTGTCTCACGTTACTGCTGATGCAAACCGAACTGCTGCAGCTTCACATTAAAAGCATTTAATGGTGAAACACGAGTTGACTTTTATTATGAAGTAGTCACAGGAAATGCAACGTGTTTGTCAGTGAGATTAGCACTCAACGCTATTGTTCATCAAAATGTGTCTACAAAAACAAGACAACGGTCTTCTCTCTCCCGCCTTTCCTGTCTCGATCTAATCCAATGAAGGCAAGAAGCCCTAAAAAATAATCTTAAAAAAATAAAAAATAAAAAACGGTTGGCTGTGTTGTTATTCTCTGAGAAGAGACTCAGGCTCGTGCACTGTACTGTGAGACATTATAGGCTTATAGCGAACAACAGCTCCAGTTTCAACGTTTCCCAGCCAACTAGATTTTCTGAATTAAACTCAAGACGATGATTGGCCCGCTTGGCTATCTGCTGGGGTTCGTTTCAATTCCCGACCGACCACATTCAGGGTCTGCGGCTACAGCAGGAAGGACACGAACGCCTCGTTTATTAGCAGCTACGACATGAAGATCAGCTGAGCTCAGTTCCAAATGGTCACGAGGTCGACGGTCAAGGCCTCACACGTCTAATTTAAATGACGGCCACCACAGCGAAAAAGAAAGGCAAAGTAGGTCAAAATACAACGCACTGGTCGCCAACAATCGCTAAGAAAACAATCTTACTGAGTTGGAAAAACAGAAATAACCTCTCAACATCCCAACAGCCATTCATCAGCCTAGTCCTAAATTTGGGGGGGGGGGGTCCCGGAGACGGAGATTAGATTCAATTCATCATTTAATACAGAGAGAGGAGTCTGTCTGGCCACTGTAGAGTTTAGGGAGTTTATTTATTGAATGAAGCTACTGATAAACAATATTTAGTGTCAGTGTCTTTAAATTAGGATTAGGAGATTAAACCATTTTACTCATGTCAGGGTGGAAAGGCTGTTTTCTCTCAAACTGCAATGTTTTAAAACAATAAGAAGCAAAAGGTCATGGGGTTAAGGAAGAGTCGTAGCAGTTGTAGTACTAAAAAAACAGCACCACTATTAGAGGAAGTACAAGAAGTAGTAATCACAGTATCAGTACTGCTGCATGCTTGTGTAGAGTCTAATCGAGTGTCTTATCAGAATAAAGACGAAGAGGATCTCGACCAGCGCGACAAAGCCGGAGGCGTGGCGTGTCGGGTGTTTTGTTGGCTATTGAAAACGTTTGAGCAAATAAAAAAAAGACGTGACCCGTACGACGCCCCGCTGTGCCCGTGTTTATGCCAGGGGAAGCCACGGCAGCGACAGACCTGCTACACCTACTTCACAGAGCAAATCGCTTGTTTACAAAACGTTCTGGGTGGAGTTGCATCATGCAGTACAGCCCCGTTTACACCCAGACCAGATTAAATACACATTTAGCCAGGCGCGGTGTCTGCATCTCTGCAGGGTATGTCCGACACCAGTGCAGAGGGGGGTGGTGATGCACCCGAACAGCATGTGCATAACAGTTTACTTACAACTGAAGCCATTTTTCTTCCTCTGGCACAACATGACGACATCCCCAGTCTTAAATTTCACCTACAAAAGATCTTGCTGTTTTTTCCAATTGCTTATTGAAACAGACGTCAATAAGCAGAACACCACAACTATTTGACTTGCTGAAAAAATGTAAATAATAATGACATGTAATAAATCAAAAACGTGTTTAATGATTCAGAGATCTGGAACCAGCCCAAGCCTTACCCAGAGAGAGAGGAGATTAGCCTAGCTTAGCACAAAGAATGGAAGCAGGGGGAAACTGCTAGCCTAGCTCCATCAAAACTCTCTCTTCCCAGCAGAAATTATTTAATTATATTATTTTGTCTGTTATTTTGAGTGTGTTTACGTGCCGGTTTTGAGTCTTATGCTGTTTCTGATCATATATGGGGATATGGTGTTTACATGGAACAATGAAAAACCTCGTAACAGTATCCAGGTTCCTGATTGTCTGCCTGCAGTTGTGTCTTGATTTCTCATAATCTCATAACCAGAACTGTCCAAAAACCAGGATACTAGTGCGCGTTTAAACGCACTTATTGTGGATTTGTTTGTTCATTTAGATCTCCATTAGCAACTGTGACAACAACAGTACGGATTAATCTTTTTTTGATCGATTAAAATTGTGAAAAACCATCACATCGCGAGTTTCCAGAGACCGAGGCGACGTCTTTCAAGTTGCTCGTTTTGCCCGACCAACAGTCCTTAAACGCAAAGAGATTTACAATGATATAAAAATGGAGAACGGCGGCAAATCCTCACATTAGAGGAGCTGAAACCAGAGAGGGTTCGGCCCTTTTTGCTATATAAATGACTCAGATGATTAATCAAATTTGTTGGCTGTCCATCAGATTTGCGGACAGGCTAACCGCGTGAACGGCGATGAACTTCTTTCTGTCTTGATCACACAGCGGAAGGTTTAGAAGAAGGGTCCGGAAGCATTGCAGGGAAACGCCGAGTGGATGTCGCCAGACGTTCAACGCTGCCGAACGGACCAACAGGCTGCCGCGGAGGCCGTTCATCAGCGTGACCCGAACACAGACGCGAGCAGAGCTCAGAGGAAGAGAGCAGCTGAGCGTGAAAGAGAAACTGCTCTCCACAAATAGGTTATCGAGAGGAGGGAGGGAGGGAGGAGGAGGGAGAGTCTGTTTAACCACCACCTTCACACCGCTCAGACACACATCTGTCCTCCTCCCCCTCTTCCTCCTCCTCCTCCTCCTCCTCTCTTTGGCAGGTACACAAGAGCAAACACACCACGCTCTGCCCACGATCGGCCTCGGGATTAAATGACTCAATTTTTTTTTTTCTTCTACGCGATACATATCCTGAACACCGCCTCGGATCCTGGTTGTGGTCTTATTATTCAGAATAAGCTGCTTATAGGTGTCTTTGTGTCCCGCTCATCAGGAATAAAACAACATGTCAGCCTGGCAACAGAGCCGGTACACACCAATAAAACCTACAGCTACCTGCTTTACACCGAACTCTGCAGACTTTTATAGTGTTCTTCACTTTTCGGCTGAGTCATACAGATAAAAGCAACATTATAATTACCATCTGGGGTATTTTCACTGACCACGCAGCTGATTACACTCCACTGTCGGGCTTCTGTTGATGCCTTTGACCTCCACGGTGATGTTCAGGGATTTATTAAGTTACTTATTCGATCAAATCATTTGTTATTTAGTATATATGAATACCAAACGCCCATTACAAGCGATCAGTGATGTCTCAAAGTGTCTGTTTACAGAACTAACGTATTCAGATCGACGTTAAATACGAGAAAAGTTCACACTGTCACCAATTTTTACTTGATAAACAAATAACTTCTCATCACAAGTGTAAGAGATGTATTTTCTATCGTTTCAGCACTACACATATTATTACCTGAAATATTTTGGAAATCTTTTGGTCGTTGTTAGTAAATGTGATCTATAGCCTACGGGTTGGTCAAAACCAAAACTGCGTATAACGATATCATTTCATCATTTGATCACAACGTGGTTCTACTGAAACAAAAGAAATGATACTAATGAATCCGTAGTTCTTTCAAACCAAACAGTCAAATAAAACTACAACAGGCCGCTGTCTGTGAGCAGGGTCGCTGTTCTGCAGCTTTGACCTCTGACCTCCGCGCAAAGAGAGAGAGCGACAGGCGATCATTCAGTTGATCAACAGAAAATTAATAGCCAACTATTTTGATAACTGAAGCAAAATGCTAAAATTATCTTTGCTGCTCTCCTTCGTCTTGTGACGGTAAACTGAAAATCTTTGGGTTTTTGGATTATTTGGATTATCATGATTGAAGTTATTTGGCAGATTAATTGGTAAAGAAAATAATCATTAGTTGCAGCCCGAAGCAGCAGCAAAAAACTAGAGGTTTTCTCGATATACTGTAGAGTTTAGCAAGTTCGAACCGTCGATGTTGGACCCGCCGAAAAAGTATTCAAGTGGGGTTTCTTTTGATAAATCACATATTCAATATCTGAAGTTAATTTCCCACCTAAAAAACAAAACTAAACTTGGTGACACAGTACCAAGTCCGATCCAATACTTATATTTATCCAAATGTGGATTAGATCTGTATCTGACACACAGAAATAACGGCTTTAACTTTCTAAAATCAGGAACACGAGCTTCCTGAGCCAAAACACTGAATTCAAAACTATTAAAGTTTATAAAACTTTAATTATTGACATATGAATGAAAGTTTAAACTGGGAGAACGGGACTCCTGAAACTGATGACCTGCCATCAAGTTATTCGTGTAATTAACGTTAATTAGCGGCAGCCGACGTCTGTCGTTTTAACCCGTGAAAGTGACGGTCAGCCCTCGCTAAAACGTGACAAGCTGCTAGCTGAACCAAAGAGGAGAGCTAACAGATTTGTTCAGTGAATCTGTGTATTTTGCCGACCTGGGTGTCAGAACAGAGTCAACGACAGGTGCTAGCCAATCATTTTTCACATTGACACGCTCTAGTTTTCACTCGTGTATGCAGCGAAATGCTCGCAGCGTAAAGCCAGACGGCCACTGAGGAGAGCAGCGCTGCAACACCGGCAGGCCGAGGTGACGAAGCGCCGCCGAGTTCATTGAAGAAAGGATCGGCCCTGATGCCGGTCCTCAGGACGCTGGTACTAGACGGTGACACGGGAGTGGATTTTCACTCCTGTCCCGTCCCAAATCCCAGAAGAAAGACTCCCGAACTGCATATTTCTACAGAAAAATGGACCTATGATTCCCGTCCCGTCCCAGTCCCGTGATGAATAGTGAAACTGACTCCCACAGGAATCCGTGACCCACAGGAATCCCGAAAAAATGTCTCTGGTTCGTTGGTTTGGCTGGTTGACGTGAAATGCATGCTGGGTAACTTGTCTACCCTAAGTTCACACACACACACACACACACACACACACACAAGTTAGCTCCCAAAGCAACCTTGACAAAATGAGCAGAAGCAGAACACTTCCTGGAGCGATCTTGTCAAAATGTGGACTTGAACTGGGGCAGGTCCTGAGGCTGTTTTACGGGAACACAAGTACACAGCCTGAGAAAGGCCCAGCATCTCGTCCTCGGAGGTTATAATGAAGTGCGTTATTGTTGAGGAGCTGAGTCGCCACACTGACCGCTCGCCGTCTCCGCTGCTCGGTGGGTAAATATCACAGCTGGGTGGTCAGTCACTCTGAGACGTGAAGGGAATCTGTTCTTCCTCATGAGGAAGGTCGCCTTGTCTCGGCTGGGAAAATCTAACGTGATGAGTCACATTTAGCTTAAGGGGTTTTAAATTTACAGCAGCGACAATGTTCAGTTTGGCGTTTGAAGGCCTAAGCTCGCTGGACAATAAGGCAGCTCTCTCTCGGGGTGAACACAGCACTAATTGGGGGATTTTTATAAAATCGCCAATCACGTCACAGCACAAGGCGGTCCAGTCCCGCTGCCTGTCTGGAGGGAGTTGAAAGAATATTCTGGGTGCGTTTCAGGAAGATGGATGTTTAATTTGATCAAACTGCTGAAGTCACAGCGCTGCTGCAGCAGCATCCACTCAAACACTGACAGTAGTGTTACACTGAAATCTGGGACAGCTTTAATGCGGTCACATGTTCTGATAGCGCTTTCCAAAAAAAAAAAAAAAGTTGATCTCATCTTTGTTTGGTAAATCCAGCAGTTCTTAACTATTAATATCGCATAGGGTCGCATTTCTGGGCGGCGCGTCTAGAGCCCTACCGCCTCAACGGTCAATATTTGATCAACCTATCAGTGTTTTGTTTCAGAGCTGCAGAGTTTGTTATAACACCAGCTCAGTCCTCAGACTCGCTGCTACGGTTAAAACACCAGGATTCACTACATTCAGGTAGCAGCTGATCATTTTTAACTGACAAATGACGGCGCACAGCTGTAGATAATCAATGTTAATGTTAATGCAACTTGACCAAGTCCAGAATTAAAACGTTGGCTGATTTATGAGCTCTCGGCAGGCCGATGTCTGTACTCGGCCAAATACAGCGAGGCTGTGAAACAACACCCTGCTCCGTCGCTGTGGGATTGTTTGTAGTTCAACAGAGCGACAGAGCGGTGCCTCTTCTTAAAAGCGCCAGTGTGAAACATTCAGGAGCAGCTGTCGGCAGAGATGGAATATAATATTCATAAGTGTGTTTTCATCAGTGTGTAATCACCTGAAAATAAGAATCCTTGTGTTTTCGTTACCTTAGAATAAGACGTTTACATATACAGAGGGAGCGGGTCCCCTTCCACGGAGGCCGCCATGTTGCGCCGCCATGTTTCTACAGTAGCCCAGAACGGACAAACCGAACACCGGCTCTAGAGAGGGCCTTTCGTGTTTTTTTTTACGGCCGCCGTAGTTTCTCCTGCGCGCTTGGAAGGGGAGGGCGAGGCGAGCGGTGTTCAAATGGTTTTCGCCACTAAATCCTCCACACTGGACCTTTAAGAGAAACGATCAGCTGATCACCTCACTTTAGTTTCAGGAGTCAGATTTTTCCATTCATATCAGATCGATAATCGAAGCTTTGAAACTTCGTAGCTCTGAACCAGGAGCCCCGTTATTTGAATCAAGCGCCGGCTGCAGTAGCTGTTTTGGTGCGTTCCTAGCAGGGCCGCAGGATACGGTTCGGTATCGGCATTCGCGATTAGCGCGAATGATCATTTTTGCATCACAATTTTAATTTTCACTGAAAAAAAAAAAACTATTAAACTCACGATGATGCGAGATCTGTTGGGGTCTGTACTAAACAAACATGTTTTCTTACATCTGCAGAGCAACATCTGTAGGCCGGGGGGCGTCTCAGAAAGTCATTATAAAATCACACGTTTTACCTTAAAAAACTGCGCCATATTGCGATTGTGCAGCCCTAATTCCTAGTGTAAAAGTCAGTGAGCTTCACCTGTTTCAACGAGTCAGATTAATGTTTTAATCAACGTTTCACATCCGCCACTGCTCATCTCATTTGCAGGTAACAAACACGGATTCGTCGCCACTAAAAGCTGTTTTAGTGTTTCTGTGCCGAGATCGCTGTGTTACTTAAAACTGAGCCGTGACTGAATGAATGTAACTGACGGCCGAAACAACGAGCTGATGAAGAAACCGTATTTAACGTGGGTCAGTCACCTGGCCGATACCGGATCCGCTCAATCGGGTCGGTATCAGGGCTGGTCCAGATCTGGTGGATCAGATTGGTGCGTCTCAGTTTTACACCTCATTGTTCACCAGATACTTGATCCAAGTACAGGACGCCCTGATTCAGAAGAATCAGTCTGCTCGCTGCAGGCCTAGAGTAAACACAAGTAGGTTACACCTGTTTCAGTGTGTTAGATTAAGATTTAAATATCAAACAGATCTCAACTGATTTTTTAAGCTATTTAAAAGTTATTAACGTCACAGATATTGGCGGCTTAACCTGAATGGCACTTTCCCCATCTTATCCCGAGCACACAACTTCATCATTAAAGTTCAGTGTACTTTACTATTTATAGAGGAGTGCTTTTGCACTTTCGCAGATGTTCAGAGACGCTTTTTACGTGACAAATTATGTGAGGAAAAATAAAACCCAGAAGACTAAAAAAAAAAAACAACACAGATCAGTGGAGAAGAGCATCTTTGTCTTCGTGTGGTGTCGTGTGATATTATTTCACACTATTATTTTTACATTGCAGTGTAGCCAACTCTATGAAATGAGCTACACACACACACACACACACACACACACAGAGACAGACAAGAAAACAAAAAGCTAATTCAGATTCACCTGCAATCATTTGATTAATTCAGATTCACCTGCAATCATTTGAGCTGCTTAGACAAACTTATTGTTACTGTAATAACCTATAACCTTCACTGTCACGGCATCATGTCAACCAGCATCTCTCACACACACACACACACACACACACACACACACACACACACACACACACACACACACACACACAGGACGTTTATATCCATGTTAGCCACTGTTAGCTAGCTAGCTAGCTAGCTAACTAGCACCGCCGGCTAGCTAACAGGCTTGATACGAGCAAACAAGGACGAGCAGTGGAAGTGACAGAGAGGCTGAACATTTGAACTCATTCAACAACAACTACGACGACGACGAATCCACGACTCGTCCACCGACATGTCAACAAACTGCAATGTCAGTCCCGGACTCCCTAGCTAACATTAGCGTCCCGTCCTCCCCCGGTGACAGCAGCAGGCTAACAGCGGGTCACAGAGCTCCACTCCGGGGAGGCAAACTAACCAAACATACCTGCTGCCGAGCTCCCAACTCTCAACCCCGGAGGTTTCCGTGTTTTAAAAATAAAATAATGATAAAATAAAATAAAAAGATGTTTGTTTCACGAGCAGCAGTGTGAGGTGGTGGTGGTGGTTTCTGTCTTTTTTCAACGAGCCGTCATTCTAAAAGGAAGTCAATAATTGTTAAACTTACCAACAGCTCCCGTTTCTTCAGCATCTTCCGTAAAATCCCACCGCGGTGCGCTGAGTCCACCATGTCAGGTTCACTGAAGGCAGCGAGCGCGGCGCTTCCGGTTACAGTTTCGAAATAAAAGCAGTGTGCGCGGCCGCAGGTGAGTTCTTTTCAAAATCTTTTATTTTTATTATTATTATTTTTATTATTATTATTATTATTTTTAGTAGTAGTACTCAGGTGGGGAACCAGACGAATCTGCGAGCTCTTGTTTCATTTGCTCTGGTAGGTATGCCTTGGACCCCCCTCCCTCCCATTCGGACAGATTTCCACCCACCTGGATCTGGTCGGACCAATCACAACCGTTTATCTAATATGGGGCAGGTTTGATACGATGACTGTGAACAGGAGCGAGATCTTATTGGCCGTTGCGGCACCCGTAGGTAACGCCCCTTGGAGATGGAAAATGATCTGAGGTGTGACTCAATGGTCTGTGGATGCCAGGCTGAGTAGCATTAAATGAAGTTAGTTCGCCATTCCCCCCCCCCTCCTGTGCTGTTTTATTTCCAAAATAAATCCTTTATTCGTCTCTTCTGTCGGGTCTAAAATGAATGATTTCTATTAAATGTAAAATTAGAAATGTGAAATAAAAAAAAAACACGGAATAAATAAATCAATATACCCAGTTACATACATAAACACGAATCATCCCACCATCCACGCTTTTTTCAACCCATCTGACAGTTTGACAGTTCTAGCAAGCTCCATCCACAGGTGATGACCATGTGATACGACTGAAAGCTCTGGAGAAATAATGAGTGGACCTTGAGTTGGGATTGTTGTTGTCAAACTACTACTTTTCCCAGGTTAACAATCTTGTTCAAGGGCACTTCTGCACGTGAACAAGAGGAGCTGTTTTTTTTTTTTTTAAATGCCAAGTTCTCTTTTAATTTGAAGGCGGAGCCGTCTAAGTTCCTGTTACGTTCCGGGTCTCTTAACGGAGCGTGCGGACGCACGGCGGCTCTCGCGTGCTGAGCCCGGGTGCCAGAAGGTTCCTTTGGCTCCAAACAAAGATCGTGTCTGCAGAACCAGAAGACGATGGCCTACTCGCCACCTAAACGCGACAACTTCCGGTCAGGCTTCATCACAACAACAAAAAAATGCAACTGACACATTATGAGACAAAAAGATTAATTCAATTAATATTTTTTCAATAAAACTATTTATAAAAACGAATAAATTGACCACAAAATGTATCAGTAATTAGTTATATCTTTTTTTTATTATATTATCATACTTAATTTTTTTTAAATTAAATAATACAAATACAATAAAAACAATTAGAATGTCTTTTGATTTTATTATTTTTCGTTGCATTTGCTAAAATATCTTTATAATTTCTAGCTTCGCTCTTTACAGTTTCCATTTGAATTCAAAGGTTAACTGAAATAAGAGGATTTTCCTTGCAGCCGCCGTTGTGCTGCAGCTCCTCAGCAGGAAGGAGTAACGTCGCTGAGGGTCTTTCTCCAGCAGCCACACATTAAACAAAATGGAAACTAAATCTGCTGTATTTCCGCCATAAGACATGCTGTCGCACTTTGGTCCGAAACAAGATCAGTACAGGTCAAACTGTGACCCCCCCTGACCTTCAGCACCACGTACACACAAGAGACATCAAAACCAAATGGGCAGACTGCCATGAAATGTACTGCTGCCCAGAGGATGAACCCTTCAGATTTTGAATGGCTCCATTACCTTTCCTCTAGCGCCACCCTCAGGACAAACTCCAACACTTCAAATAGCTGAAAGACCTGGCTGCACATGTGACCGCGTGACAGGTGTGCTGGAGGGCGTCACCACAAAAGGTGAAAAAGTTCAACTAAACAATATATTTATGGTTTATACTCATGCATGGATAAAAGAGGACAAGAGAAATGATGTGCCACGAATAAAGCACCTACAAATATATACATACACGCTTCAAAACATCTATAACACGTGTTTTTCTCTCTGGGTGTTTCACATCTGCAGGTATGTACATGTGACTGTTGTGGTGCTTCTTCATATATAATAGATTCAACATTATAACCTCAAAATGTGACTCGTCAATTTGCTAATTTTCACTATCAACCCCTTTAAATGCAATATTTCTAATAAGTCCAGTATATCCGTATTAGGACGTCCAACTCTTACAGGAACCGTCCACTCTGCATTTCAGTCTGCAGGTTAGATACCGCACAGGTATCAGCTGCAGGTGTATTATCAATCCTTTTGAAAAACAGATTTTTCTGCACAGAAAAATGTGCGACTGAACCTCGAAAGACTTTGTTTTACTTTTACCCCCGCAACATTGTTTGAATGCAGAAATTCATATAAAAAATACAATAAAAAAAATATATATATAAATGATCGTTATTTTACAAATAGAAAATAGACCGAGGTGAGGTGTGCTGCAGGTGTGACAGAGGAGGAGTTCAAGGTGGAGGTGGGTGTGCATCAAGGATCGGCTCTGAGCCCCTTCTTGTTTGCTCTGGTGATGGACGGGCTGACAGATGAGGTTAGACAGGAATCTCCGTGGACTGTGATGTTTGCGGATGACGTTGTGATTTGTAGTGAGAGCAGGTGGAGCAGGTGGAGGAAAATCTAGAGAGATGGAGGTCTGCTCTGGAAAACAGAGGAACGAAGCTCAGCCGCAGTAAGACAGAATACAGGTGCGTCAGTGAGAGGGACCCAGGTGGGACGGTGAGGTCACAGGGAGCAGAGGTGAAGAAGGTGCAGGACTTTAAGTACTTAGGGTCAACGGTTCAGAGCGATGGAGACTGTGGAGAAGAGGTGAAGAGGCGAGTGCGAGCAGGTTGGAGCGGGTGGAGAAAAGCGTCAGGTGTGTTGTGTGATAAAAGAGTCTCAGCAGGAATGAAAGGAAAGGTGTTGGAGACGGCGGCGAGACCAGCGATGTCGTACAGCTTAGAGACAGCGGCGCTGAAGGAAAGACGAGAGGCAGAGCTGGAGGCAGCAGAGCTGAAGATGCTGAGGTTCTCTTTGGGAGGGACGAGGACGGACAGGATCAGGAACGAGGACATCAGAGGGACGAGGACGGACAGGATCAGGGACGAGGACGTCAGAGGGACAGCTCGTGTTAGATGTTTTGGAGATAAAGTCAGAGAGGCCAGATCGAGGCGGTTTGGACGTGTTCAGAGGAGAGACTGTGAATATATTGGTAGAAGGATGCTGAGGCTGGAGCTGCCAGGCAGGAGGTCTAGAGGAAGACCAGAGAGGACATGAAGTTAACTGGTGTGAGTGAAGAGGACGCAGAGGACAGGGTTAGATGGAGGCACGTGATTCGCTGTGGCGACCCCTGAAAGGGAGCAGCCGAAAGAAAATAAAGGTTTGATACTAGAAAATGTGCATATATGTGGTGTTAACGATGTAAATAAATTTAAGGACCGTTTTTTTTTTTAGACCACTGAGTGGTTCATCTTCCTAATAGACCATCTTTGCATTACCTGACGTTGACCAGCAGGGGCGCTGCCAACGTTTCCGTTTGTCCCACCTTGGTTATTAGGAGAGATAGTGGTGGACCTGAAAGAAAGGAACATAGATAGGAAACAAGTCTACAGATATATAGAGGAAAATGATGCTGGGTATACGAAAATATATACTGATGCGTCAAAAGCAGGAAACAATAGAATAGGAGTAGCATTCATAATCCCAGAGTTAAATGTAATGTCAAATAAAAGAGTTAGTAACAACCTTTCAGTATTCACAGGGGAAATGTTGGCTATTCTTTTAGCCCTTGAGTGGACAGAAAGCAGCAGACCAGACAAAGTATTAATAGGATCAGATTCTAGCAGTGCCTTATCCAGTTTCAAGAGTATAAAGTCAGAAGCAAGACAGGACATTGTGCTGGAAATTGCACAAACTATCTTCAGAATTACAAAAGCAGGAGTAATAGTAAAATTCATCTGGATTCCAGCACATACAGGGGTTGAAGGAAAGGAACTGGCAGACAAGTATGCAAAAGATGCAACTAAGAAAGTAGAAGTAAATATGACAGTAAGTTATAGTAAAGCTGAAGTTAAACGCATAATTAAGGCAGAAATGAAAAAGAAATGGCAGGAAATTTGGAACAGGGAAACGAAAGGTAGACATTACTATAGTATCCAAAAAAAGTAGGAGAAATGAGGGAAACCAGTAGATCAAAAAAAGAAGAAGACATTATATCGAGGATGAGGTTTGGACATACTGGTCTTAATAGTACAATGAATTTAGTACACGGCAATTTTTAGATTTTTGGAAAAGACAGGGCTTAAAAGAAGAATATAGAGTAGGTGTAAAACCATTCTGATCCACACTCCATTTCAGAAGGTGGCGGTAATGCACCAAAAGATGTTTGCCAACCGCCAGTAAACATCAACAGAAGAAGAAGAAGAAGAAGAAGAAGAAGAAGAAGAACGTTTCCGTTTCCGCTCTGACCCGGATTCACAACAACAGTTGGAAACGGCTAGCTAGCTAACCAAGTGATCCAGGCTGCTACTTATTGTTTATTACTCACGGTTACGGTCCGTTTACCGCAGCGGCGCGTTTCACCGGCAGCAGAACTGTACGATAGCTGGGCGGCTGTCTTAGCTAACACGCCGAGAGACGACATGAAGACGGTTACTCTGCGTTCAGGCTAAAGTTTGTTGCCGTTAGCAGCCGTTAGCAGCCGTTAGCAGCATCACACGGACTGTCGACTGCTTGCTAGCCTGCTAAAGCATCAACAACAACAACAACAACAACGGTCCTGTCAACAGCAGCAGAAGCCACATTAGCTGCTGGTAACAATACATATACAGCACCGTTTAATTATTTAAACAATTAAACGATAACGTTAATGGTTTTGCTGCTGTTTTTAACGTAGACTTTTTTTATTGTAGGGAGCTAATAACGGTGAGCTAGCATGCTAAATTAGCACTGTCAGAGTGCTGCTTCTGTCGCTGAATCATGTGACTGCTCCGTCGGTAGCTGAACTGCTGCAGGTTTGCTCCCACGGATGTATGAAGGCGTCCGTGTTTGGCTAACACTAAAGACACGAACATGTCAGACTAATGTAGCTTTTTGCTGTGAAGCCGGGCAGAGAGTCAGGGAAGCGATGGAGGCTTCACCCCTGCTTCCTAATGCTGGAGTTTAACCTGCTGTTTAAAGGTTTAATATGAACTACATGGCCAAAAGTAAGCGGACAGCCATGGCTACATACTGAAGTGTACTTTTGGGCTGTTTGTTTGATGCCTCTTAGTTCCAGTGAAGGGACGACACACTGATATTTTAGACAATAGTGTTCCACCTATGTAACAGCATTTATTTCTTTTACCGTAAGTTCCTCAGGCTCATTCAATTTTTTCTTTTCTAGCTCACCTCAAGGACGTAGATTACACAAAGCCCTCTTCTGCTGCAGGAACTCAACGGCCTGTCCGCTGGTTCTTCCCGTAACCTGAACTCTGAAGAATCTTTTGAGGCTTTGCCACTGTATTTCACAAACCGGGACTTTTGGGATGTGGTTCAGGCGACAGTGGGACCAATTGTACTATATCATATAACTACAATTTGTTTTGGGGGGTGGGGGATGACATGCAGTAGCCCAAAGCAGCATCCAGCACTTTGCAGCATTGTGAGAGTTTATTCTTTAATAATCTTCTGGTCCACCTTTTGGTTTGTCCAAGCGTTCCCCCGTGGTTCTTCTTTCTTTGGTTTGTTCTGGATGATACAGATGCAGTAGTAAAAATGGCGGTTACTGTTACATCTCGACAGCGCCGCTTGTGACTCCCGAAAGGACCCGGGACTCGCAGTCGGTGTCGTCTCCTGAGCCGAGCCCAAATTTAGTTCCAGTATCTCGCCTCCAAAGCGGGCGGACAACAGTGGGAACAACAGATACACGTTAGGTTACGTTTCGTTAAGCTCTTGCAGTGCTCTATATGTTTGTATATTAAAGTTATTGTAACTTTTCCACAGACGTGTGCTGAGGAGTGATGGGGAATCAGCTGGCGGGGATCGCCCCCTCACAGATCCTGTCTGTGGACAGCTACTTCTCAGACATCCACGACCATGAGTACGATAAGAGCCTGGGCAGCACCCGCTTCTTCAAGGTGGCCCGGGCCAAACACCGGGAGGGCCTGGTGGTGGTCAAAGTATTCGCCATCCAGGACCCTTCGCTGCCTCTGACCAGCTACAAACAGGAGCTGGAGGAGCTGAAGATCAGACTGCACTCCTGCCAGAACTGCCTGCCCTTCCAGAAAACCTCCCTGACGGAGAAAGCCGCCATCTTGTTCCGTCAGTACGTCCGGGACAACCTGTACGACCGCATCAGCACCCGGCCCTTCCTCAACAACGTGGAGAAGCGGTGGCTCGCCTTCCAGATCCTCAACGCCGTCGACCAGGCGCACAAAGCCGGCGTCCGCCACGGCGACATCAAGACGGAGAACGTGATGGTGACCAGCTGGAACTGGGTGCTGCTCACCGACTTCGCCAGCTTCAAGCCCACCTACCTGCCGGAGGACAACCCCGCCGACTTCAACTACTTCTTCGACACGTCCAGGCGGAGAACATGCTACATCGCACCAGAGAGGTTCGTGGATGGAAGCATGTTTACCACAGAGAGCGACCAGAATACACCGCTGGTGGACTTGACCAATAACAACCAGAGGAGCAGAGGGGAGCTGAAACAGGCCATGGACATCTTCTCTGCAGGTAGAGACACGTGGGGATAAAAAAAAAACCTCAAAACATCAGTGGCTCTGCATCAGGGTCAGAGCATACGTAATTTAATATTTTCCAAAGCGTCTTATCAGCTTTTAGATCGTGCGAATAGATAATGCATCACAGCTAAAGCCATCATCAGCACTCATCTGATTGGCTGAGTGTTGTTCGACCTGTATTTACTGCTCAGTTCATTTAGGAACCACCCGAAGCATTTTCTAAATACGCTGTAAAAGACTGCAAACTATTCAACGTTAAACTGTGTGACAGAGCGGACTTCTTTTAGTAATCAAGCTTACTTATGTAATTGACCTAAAAGTGACTCGAATCTAATGAAATTATGAAATCATATTCAGTTGTTACTTACTATAGATCTACAGAATACTATAGAGGCGAAAGTGCTTACATTTTAGTGTTTGTTTGACAAAATCACAGCATATAAGTTTTGGTTAAATATGTTTCTTTTGCTAATAGTTTCCCAAACTAAATTTGCTGCTTTTTTAGATGCACAGATTTTATTTAATGTACAGCCTATTTTATCGTGTCTTTTCAATTAAATTGTGGACGATTTTCACTAAATTACATGTTTTCATTTGAAATCATAATTGTATTAACATTCTCTTATCGGTGTATCTAAGGAAAGAAGTCACTTGTGTCTGAAAATGAGCTCACGTTTGGAGTTCAGCTTGAAAAGTCTCGATCCAACAAACTGAATGAACTGCGCTTTTGCACGTTCGGTCTTAAAGACTCGCCGTCGTCGTTAAAGACGGCAGTTTTGAAGAGCTTAAAAATCCATACCTGTGTCGAATCGGTAACGATCAAAGTCATCTACGTGTGAAGAATAAGGCCCAGGTGTCACAGCATTTTTAACTATTCATTTAATTAATTAATCTAAAACGTAATGGTGTGCTTTGTAACAAACTATAAATGTATTTAAAGGGCTACAACATGAAAACCAACGGCTGGACTGCAGTGTGTATATTTCAGTTTTAACCCCGCCTGTCTTTGTGTCCTCAGGCTGTGTGATAGCGGAGCTGTTCACAGAGGGCGTCCCTCTCTTCGATCTGTCCCAGCTGCTGGCGTATCGTAAAGGACACTTCCAGACGGAGCAGGTCCTCATGAAGATCGAGGACCGCAGCATCCGGGAGCTGGTAATGACGCTGTCGGCCGCTCGGTTGTCGAAAGTCAAGTCCGTTTTATTTATACAGCCCGCAATCAATTTGTCTGAGAGGGCTTAACAGCACTCAACGCCCTCTATTCTGTCTAAAGCTCCGATACAAACCGCTTTATACTACTGACGTGCCCCTTTTTCACAGAAAAATATGTTCAGCAAGATAAACAACATCAACATCATCAGAGAGTAAAACACCGTCAGTCTGTCCTGGACCAGATGACTTAGGGGTTGGCTATATGGATAAAATATGTGTCATTTTATATCGCAGTATGTGTCATGATTAGAGCCTCACCAATACTGGATTTGTGATACTCATAGCAATATTTGATCTGATAAAGATGATGGTTGTCATTTCTTTTATAAGAATCCTTTAAATGTGGTTCTTAAAGAATAGTGACGCAGGTCTGTAGAGTTTGGGACATTAAAAATAAACCTGTCAGCGCTCTCTGGTGGACAAACTAAGTAATTGAGACTCTAAATCTAACATTGCCATAAAACAGGTCAGCAGACAACAGCGGATCTGTTTCCATCTCTTCCTGTCCTCCCTCACCGCTTCCATTAACCTCCTTCGTCTTTTCCTCTTGCCCGGCAGCTCCATCTTCAGCATCCTTCTCCCGACGTGCCCAGCATCTCTCCTCCGCACATGTCCAAACCGCCTCTCTGTCGCCTCTCTCGCTTTGTCTCCAGACCGTCTAACCTGAGCTGTCCCTCTAATATATATATATATATATATATGTCCATCCCCTCGCCACTCCCGACGAAACACTTAGCCTCTTCAACTCTGCCACCTCCAGCTCCGCCCCCCGTCTTTCCATCTGTGCCGCCGCCTCCCAACCATACAACATAGCTGCGCTCACCGCCATCTTGTAAACCTTTCCTTTCACTCTGTCGCAAATCACTCCTGACACTCCTCTCCACCCACTCCACCCTGCCTGCACTCTCTTCTTCACCTCTCTTCCGCACTCCCCATTACTTTGAACACTTGACCCCAAGAAATGAAAGAGATAGATATCTCGTTACAAATGGTATATTTCATCCCGTTCCCGACCCTGTTTGGAGTTATCGGTGAGGAAATCACAGGAGAGGCAGAATATCTGCTTATGACAATAAACCTTTTTCACATCCTGCCATTGTGCACACTGACTAATCATTACATCTCTGCAATACTTGACATTATTGTGCAATATTCTGTGTAATAATAAAACTTTATTTATACACAGAATATTATATTGTAACACTCCTGTGCAATATTTTAGTTTAAAATTCCCTATTTATTGATATTACTCATGCCTCTGTTACTGCTGTGCAACATCCTCCGTCTCATTATAAATGAGCTGCACTTAACTGGACAGTTCATGCACTATTACCTTATACCGTATTATTATCATCAACCGGTAAACCCGCTTTGTACTTCACACTTATTTTATTTTATACTTATACCCACTTGGTACTTCATTTATTTTCTGACCTGTATTATAGTGGATTATATTGTTTGCTAGTACTTCCTCCTGTGTGCGCTGACGTAAAGGCGAGCTGCTGGAACAAAGAGTTTCCCCTCGGGGATCAATAAAGCATTTCTGATTCTGATTCTTTTCATTCTGGATCCATCTGCTGATTCTTTTCTCCATCGATCGATCGGTCGGTTTGGAAAACAGTGAGAAACGCCGTCACAACGACCCAGAGCCCAAAGTGACGCCTTCACCGTGTCGTCGTGTCCGACCGACAGTATTTCTGATTCTGACTCGCTGTCATGGCGTACTGGGAACTGAGCCGTCGTTAAAGAAATTAGTTTCACCTGTGCTTTTCCTGCCACGTCAAGTCCAAATGTCTGATGTGAAAAAGGTCTTTTGGTAAACTATCTGTCTGTAACTGCCAGTGTAGCCGAGCTCTAGTGTAACAAACGCATCTTGCTTTCTGACAGTGGTTCACACGTTCTGAATGTACTTCTCTCTCGCTCAGGTAGCTCAGATGGTGCAGAGAGAGCCAGAGAAGCGTCTGACAGCAGAGGAGTATCTGAAGCAGCAGAGAGGGAAAGCCTTCCCCGACATCTTCTACACCTTCCTGCAGCCGTACATGGCTCAGTTCGCCAAAGAGACCTTCCAGTCCGCAGATGAGCGAGTGCTCGTCATCCGCAAAGACCTCGACAACATCCTGCACAACCTGCGAGGAGGTGAGACGGACCTGAGGTCTTACACATTGAAAAACCTTCTCTTCGGTGTTGTTGCTGTTTTAAAAAGACAGACCGTTTCCCCTGCAGGCTCTTCTTCTTCCTCTTCGTCTCAGGAAATCAGCGATGGCGTGCTGAGCTCCAGAGAGGAGCAGGGCCTCATCGTCCTGGTGTCCGTCATCTCCTCCTGCCTGCAGACGCTGCACTCCTGTGACTCCAAGCTGGCGGCGTTGGAGCTCATCCTCCACCTGGCTCCGCGGCTCGGCGTCGACATCCTGCTGGACCGCATCACGCCCTACCTGCTGCACTTCTGCAACGACCCCGTGCCTCGCGTGCGCGCTCAGGCCGTGCGCACTCTGACCAAAGTGCTGGCGCTGGTGAAGGAGGTGCCGAGGAACGACGTCAACATCTACCCAGAGTACATCCTGCCAGGCATCGCCCACCTCGCCCAGGACGACGCCACCATCGTCAGGCTGGCATACGCAGGTCGGTGGGATTTAGGGTTTTAAATAAACAGTTTACTTTAAAAGCAAGCATTGCTCACACCCAGAGAAATATGTTTTAAATTCTGGAGAAGAGCTCAACATTTACTGTATCAGGCTTCACTTAGAGGAAATGTGCATAAAATAATTCACAAGACATCAAGAATATTTGTATTTGTTGGAATGGTGCAGCCATGAAAAAGTGTTGACATCCTGGGTTTGAATATTTCACTCAGTGTAGAATAAGAATATATTATAAATCGGTGGTAAATCAAGCGAGTTTGCCTCCAACCAGAAAAGCACTAAGAAGGTTTTTTGATTAATTGCCACAAATACAACATCAGTCGGTCTCTGTCATGCTCTGAGTCGACAGCTGACAGATCCGGATGGGATTTCATCTGGTGATCAATTTATTTACTAGATAAAGGTCTAAACCAGTGGTTCCCCAGCTGGGCGTCGGGGCCACGCAAGGTCACAAGATAAATCTGAGGGGTAACAGGATGATTAACAGGATAGGAAAACATTACAGCTTTACAAAAAATGAGTTCAATTCTTTAAGAGTTTCCTCTCATCTTTGCTTTTTTTCTTGCAAATTACTGGATAATATCACATCTTTATGCCTCCAAAAAACATTTAAATAGGACAGAGGTTTAACAGGTGGGATGGTTGGGTTCCACTGGTCTAAACAGTAAATTAAATATATACGTACATTTACTATGTGAAGTAGCACCTCTGCTAAAAGTCATTGTTATATGTGACTTTAAAGCTAAGCTAAAAATCAGCGATTAAGACCTTTTTAAATTAAAAAGTTTAATCTGAATCTAAATCTCTCTGTTGGATTAACCAGGAAAACATATTTGTATTAAGTATAAATACTAACTTTCTTGCTGTCAGTGACGCTTTGGGAATAGAGCAGATGTGATATGTCGAACGATACGTAACGAGAAATGTCTAAACAAAAAGGCCAAAGACATGTAAATTCATAAACTCTGTTACAAAGTTTGTTCACCAGAGAGCAAATACTCGACTTATATCTTGCTCGCAGTTCTTTAAACATCGAATAGAAGGGATCCTAAAAATGTTTGTGTATGTTACGTGTTTAATAAAAAGAATATCAGCTGACATATCGTTATCAGATTTTTTAAACTCAAATACAGACGTTGGTATCTGCCTCCATTATCATTATCGTCCGTGTTATAATTTGGAAACAAGTTGTTTTGGCCTTTTTCTTTATTCTTGTCTTTTTGGTGATGTGCAGAGAACATAGCCCATCTGGCAGAGAGCGCGCTGCGTTTCCTGGAGTTGGTTCAGGAAAACAACGTGAACACAGAACAGGACCTGAGCGGCGAGGACACCGAGGAAATACTCCACCCCAACGAAAACTACGACTCAGGTACAGAAACACACGCGAGCTGACATGCCCGCTGTGCAGAAGTGTTTACCTGCCTTACAAACGCGCCGTATGTTCAATGTTCAGAGCTGCAGGCGCTGCACGAGATGGTGCAGCAGAAGGTGGTGACGCTGCTGAGCGACTCGGAGAACATCGTCAAACAGTCGCTGATGGAGAACGGGATCACGCGCCTCTGCGTCTTCTTTGGCCGGCAGAAAGCCAACGACGTGCTGCTCTCTCACATGATCACCTTCCTCAACGACAAGAATGACTGGCATCTGCGAGGAGCCTTCTTCGACAGCATCGTGGGTAAGAAAACTTCACAAAGTAGATTAGAAAGCGCTACACCTGTAGTGTTTCACTACACATATTTAAAGCGGCTATAATCGATATTTTAATAATAACAGTCTATGAAAAGACAATGTGAAAGGAATTTCTCGTAGCGATGAAGCTACAGAGAGTTACCAGCTGAACCTGCAGCTCCGCTCGGCTTTACGGAGCTTTATAGACACTTTCAGCTCGTTTATCTGTCCGGACCACAGCTTCACTGCTCTGGTTCGCTCTCAGAGCGTCGTTTCCACAGAAGAAGCTGTAAAAAGCCGCTGAACTCGAGCCGCTCGGCAGCAAACAGCAGCCAGACGCAGTCAGAGAGCAGCTGCTGAACATAGCGGAGCATCTAGCAGCTAAAGAGCCAGATGTTTCCCCCAAACAGAGCTGACAGAGAGAAGACCGGACTGACGTCCATCAGGAGACACAAACTCGCCTCCTGATGAAGCGTCATGTGACTCTGTAGCTGCTGGAGGCGGAAACAAGCCGCTGTTTGCTAACTCATTCATCATATCAACTTAAAGGTGATGATATGTGAACAACTTGTTTCTGCTGCAAACAAGTGGACAAAAAAATCCGTTATTGCCGGTTTAAGATGTCTTCTGTTTTTAGTTACAGGCAGAATTGTAGAAATGGCTGCTCATTAAACATCCTGCCTCTACCTGTTCGTGTTGGTCTGTCAGGTAGAAATACATTAAATATCAAAATACTTTGACTTTTTCTTCAACAGTGTTGACTTAATTATGAGGCAGACTGCGCGACAGACGCTGTTAGGACTGCTTGTGACTTGGCCTTAGTGATTTAGAAGCCCAACGAAGACAACTCCTAATTTTGCGGTTTCAGCACTAAAATAAAAAATGAAAAGTAACTTCTAGTTAAGCAGAGTCACTTTTTCCTTTTCACCACAGATAATGAAAGTTAGCTTGTCAGACGGGTAAAGTTTTTAATCTCGTGACTCTTTTCTCTCCCTGTGGTGTTGCTTCATGAAGGCGTTGCAGCGTACGTTGGCTGGCAGAGCTCCTCCATCCTGAAGCCTCTCCTCCAGCAGGGTCTGAGTGACACCGAGGAGTTCGTCATCTACAAAGCTCTGAACTCCCTCACCTGCATGTGTCAGCTGGGCCTGCTGCAGAAACCTCATATCTACGAGTTTGTCAGTGACATCGGTAAGATCAGAGGGCCGCTGGTCACTGAGTGAAGGCCGCAGCGTGACAAACACACATCCTGCTGGGTGTTAATATATCTGTTAGCCATGTAACTCAGCTATCAGCCACTGCAGCGTGTGCCCCTGTTGACTGCCTGTCTGAAATATCTTGACAGCTATTGGATGGATTGTCAGGAAATTTCGTACAGACGTTCATGTTCCCGTCCCGTGAAGCCTAACGACCCCGTGATTCCTTCCTTTTTTCCTTTAGCGCCACCAGCAGGTCAAAAATGTCCAACATCTCAGATTACGACAAAATACTTCTAAAGCTAATGACTGAACTGCAGTCAGCCTCAGCTGCTAACTGTATGCATGTTACCACGCCAACACGTTGCATGTCAGCTATTGGAAGATGCGTATAGAGCTGCAACTAATGATTATTTTCATCATCAAGGAATCTGATGATTATTATTATTTTGCTGATCTACTGAGTAATTGTTTAGTCTCAAACGTGCGAATTATTGTGAACAACGAGGGTGTCTTGCTTCGTCCGGCCGACAGCCCAAACCCCAAAGATATTCAGCTCACTGTGACGTAAAACGGAGAAAAGCAGCAACTGTTCATGTTGGAGCAGCTGGAACCAGAGAATGTTTTTGCGTTTGTCCTTAATAATTGAATTAACAACTAATTGATTATCAAAACTGTTGCCAGTTAATTTTCTGATGATGGACTAACAGATCAAGTAATTGTTTCAGCACTACGTATGACATTTAGCAAGGTTAGAGTTTCCTTGGTTCATTCTCTCTGGGAATTTTAGCAACCTACCTACATGCCATTTCATGTATTTTCTTTAATATTTATTTAAATTTGACCACTTTTAGGTCAATAAATAACTGAAGGATACAGTTTATTCCTGGCTATGTGGCATTTAGACTTTTTTGTGGAAATTATGTAAATTTCTGGTGAACGTGGCCTCATGATCACACTATTTCTAAAACCCAGGCTGTGGCTCTGACAGGTACAGCTGTACGGTATATTTCTGTATAATTATAACCGATACCTCTCATATACTCTCATAATATAGTTTTCAAGCACCATACATTTCTTACAAGACTGTCGTTTTTATCCTTTATGAACTCGTCTAACGCTAAATTAGCAGTATTTACTTTGAGACATGCGACGGTGTGTGTGTGTGTGTGTGCTTTCACTAAACTGGATTGTATAATTTGTCCTCTCTGGCTTGCCGTAGCTCCGTTCCTGTGTCACCCCAACCTGTGGATCCGTTACGGGGCGGTGGGCTTCATCACTGTCATTGCGCAGCACCTCAACGTGGCTGACGTCTACTGCAAACTGATGCCCCACCTCAACCCCTTCATCACCCAGCCCATCATCCAGGCGAGTCCTCATCATCGTCTTCACAGCACACTTTCATTTGTGCCTCATCTGACCTCCTTCATCTTCATCCCCCTCACCCTCACCCCTCTCTCTCTCTCTCTCTCTCCTCAGATCGATAAGGAGCTGGTCCTGCTGAGTGTGCTGAAGGAGCCGGTCAGTCGCTCCATCTTCGACTACGCCCTGCGCTCCAAAGACATCGCCAGCCTCTTCCGCTACCTGCTGCTTCGACAGAAGAAGCGCGCAGGATCTATCCCAGAATGCCCCACTCCCGAGGACCCGGCCATCGCACAGCTCCTCAAGAAGCTGCTCTCACAGGTCAGAACGACACGGCTCAGTCGCAGCTTATTTATCACGTACTAATGGTTTTTACGTCCGGGAATGAGGTGAATTCTCTGGGAAAGTTGTGGTCTGAGAGTGAACTTTACAGAAGAGCTTTAATACAGCAGAATGTGTCGTGTTTCCTGTTCAGAAACTCCCCTCGTGAATAACGTGGTTCGCAAAAAAAAAGTTTACATACATAGACGTGGGTCATTAAAAGTGCTTGAATTTATATATTTTGTGCAGGAATAGAAAGTGAAGTTCTTTTTGATATTTTGAGAACACAGTCTGCCATCACTGTCTGTATAGCCCGCTACTTCTAATTATAATTCTCAGTGTTCAGTAATCAACCTTGATCCGTGTCTCAGACCATGCCGTGTTGGGTCCTTGAATTTGAGAGAATTGGGCCTGGAATGCCCTTGAAAAGTCCTTGAACTTGATGTTTAAGAAGGTGTGGGAACCCTGTAAAGGGATGTTCGCACAGGTCAACGCAGCAAGTTATTGTTCCAACGTTACAGTAGATCTGCAGATTCAAAAAGCTAATTATCAGTGCAAAAAAATAATCTGTTTTGTGGGTTTTCAGTGCAGTTAATCAGCAGCAAAGAGAGGAATGCGAATGTCAAATTAGTCTGTAAAAGACCATAAAGAGTCAGAGAAAATGTGGCGGGGTTGTGTAAGTTAATTAAAAAGTCATGTTTTGACAGTCGGGATGGGAAAATAATGGCATTCATTCCACTTTTTCACAGCAATATGTTTTAAATCTTTTTGGAATTACTTTAAGCCTGCAGTGTTACTGGCTGAGCTCGAATGATGATGGATCACTTCACCTTTCAAGAAAAACAACCAAAAGAACACATTTCCTGTTTCCCTAACTTTCACATTAAGTTTAAGTTGGACAAAAGTCAACTGGGATGTCTGACGTTACCACGTGGGACAGCCCATCATATGAGCTTTTACAATAAATAAACAAAGACTTTTAAAAAGTCAGTTCACTCAGACCTCCAGTGGTTTAAGTTCTCACGATGCTGCAGTGAAGTAGGTGCAGCGGACTTTCAACCAGAGGGGGCAGTGAATGCTGCGTTTTAGCCTTTTAGCCTGTTGTTCAAGTTATCATCCAACAACAGACGTCTACATGCACACACTCACACTCGCAAACACATTTCCATTCGTGGCCCAGATTTCCCACACTTTGAACTTAGTTTTGGTGTCATGAGTGATCTGAAATGGCGGGTGGGGGTGTCTGTGTGTTGTTGTTTTGGTGCGTGCAGGCTTCCTCCATGTTGTTTTGATTAATCCTGTTTGTCATCCGCTTGCAGTGCTGTAAAGAACAGACCTCAGAGCAGCATGAAGCATCTGCTCGGAAATCTTTCATTCGTGTTATTTGCTCTTTATTTAACCCAGCCAAATTTCCCCATTTCCTCAAATAGTCAGGTTGTTTCCAGACTCTCTGTTGATGTGTAAAAAAAATAATCATCTCTCTTTCTGAGTGTGTCTAGGTCAAAATGGCATCTTAATTATGTTATTAAAACAACAACAACAACACAGAACCAACACAAGGAGGAGAAATTATGAAAAGAGGAAAAAAAAGCATAAAAGCGATTTATTTCTTAATCAGATTGTACATTATAAACAAATCACATTTCCGTTTTTATTGATTTTATTGGTTTTATTCTTTCATAAAATAATTTTTACATAACTTGTAAAAAATACACAATAAATAATACAAGAAACGCACATCTGCTGCGTGGCCAAAAGTAGGTGGAAACTCGAACATTCCTGTCATGTGATAGTGTAACGTGATCGCGACACCGTTCGATAATTAATCTGCCGCTGCAGCGCCGCTCCTCCGGGAACGACTTTCCACCACGTTTCTGAACAGATAAGAGATTACTGAAAAACTGCAGCCCCCCTCATTAATTTGAATGATAACATTTGAAGAGTTGTAAAATCCTGTTTATTATAAACTGCTGTGCAGTGTTCTGGTTTTAATGAACCTTCATGCTCATGGATGTGTTACTCAAGCTGGACTTCCTGGATTGTATTTCATTGTCTCACCTGTTCCTGAAACAACACGCCGCCGCCAACGCACACCTGGCGTTGTGCACAGTCTCCGCTGGCTGCCTGGCAACGACAGTGACAGTGAATTCCCGAAAATAACAGGAAGTCACTGCTCTTTGCTAAGAAATAGTCTCGTGCGTAACCCTGATAACATATCTGCCGATATTAGCTTATTGCAGATATATTGTATTGGTGTATATGCTGGCCAGTAAGTAACAAGAAATGTCAGTACAGAAATGCCACATCAGGTACTTCAGAAACAGCGTCGCTCTTCTTGTCCACCAGTGTTTTACAGTTTGGTGCTTCAACTCTAAAACGTCCCGCTCAGTATCTTGGACTAAATCCCAAAAAACAAAACCATGTTTGTGTATGTTAAAAGTCTGCTGACGTATTGTTATTGGATCTCTTAAACTCCCAAATATGGATATCAGTATCTGTCGGGCAATAGACTCCGCTCTCACTTTTATTTGGCAGATCATTTTCTAAATGGTCCTCAGATTTTTAAAACTTTAAGACTTCTTCCTTTTTTTCATGGCATTTAGGACGTTGGACATTGTGTGGTGTTGTTGTCCTTCACTTATAGGGTTTCTGTGCACGGACTGTCTTTAATTATCTAAATAGTTAGAGAAGATACTTTTTATATCAAAGTGCCGCAATAAGTCTTTGTGGTTTCTTTTGTGTTGAATCACTTTAAAAAGCCTCGTCTGTTGTAAAATATATATATATATACAGAAAATACATTTCACACAGTCCTGTTTCAGATTAGTTTCTCTGATTCTGTAAGTGAGAAAGTGGAATAAATCAACAGCACTCGAAAATTTAAACCTCCTGAACTGAGGGAGGAGAGTCGTGCTCGGTGGGAGTCAGTTACGAGAAAAATAGAGAATGTTTATTAAAAGATTATTCACATTGTCATTTCTGGTGCAAGATAATTACTGGACTTTTGTGGTGAAGAAAGAAAAACACTGAGTCAAGTTTGCACTTATTGTTTCGATGACAAGTAATATTAAGCGTTTGTAGTCTTTCATTTGATTCACTTGTATATTATTCAGTTTTTGTCTACATAAGTACGTCTGTAGCTATTTCATGTGCAGACTGACAGAAAACTGGCATTAAATGTTCACAGGTAGTTTTAACATATTTGACCGGATTAATTTGGGTGAACAGAAAATGTTAAAATTGGTGGGTTTTTACACGTACTGACATACAGAGAAACATTTAACTACAGAGGCCCATGTAAGCAGTTCACAAATAAGTGAAAGAAAGAAGTTTCTAACCAGAAACTGGCGTGTTCCTCATGAAAAGAAAGACGCATAAAGGAACGTAGTGCAGATCGTCTGATTACAGCCGAAACCCCCTTTCTAAAGGGAGAATCTGAGGGGCTGCGTCCAACACTTTATTGGAGTTTCAACCTCTCTCTCAAACTTGAGTTTAACAAGCTGACTGCAACTCCGTGAATGTCTTCGAGGAGAAACGGTCTCCTCCAGACAACAAGAGACGCACACAGACTTGTTCGGGGGGGGGCAGTGGGATGCAGGAGGAGGAGGCTTTTTACTGTGGACATCCAGAACAAACACTCAAGACGCGGTACGTCGTACGAACTGCTTTGTTGGACGCAAACTGAACCCTTATTAAAGCGTGCCAAGAGCCATCGCGACTCAAGCTGGTCCTGCTGACGAACCCGGCAGCCGGTTTATGTGTTGTTCAGGTGGAACTGAACACCCTGGCAGTGGAAGCAGAGATGTTTTGGGTTAATCGTGGTCTGCAGTCGCCCCCTCCGACAGGTGAAGGTCGTCTGTGTGAACATGGAAGTTGTTCAGTCTCGAAGCACTAAATATAGCATGGCAATAAATAACATGAGCATAGTGCTTCTGTCCGACCTCCACAGTCCGGATGTGAAAGTGCTGCATGGAGGAGCTCATTAAATCCAGCAGATATTATTGTTGTTATTATTATTATTATTATTATTGGCTAGCTTATTATTTAAATCATCAGACTCCAAGATTTCTTGCATCATAATCAGAAGAAAATGCTGTAAAAGTGGAATTTCGGCCAGGAAACATCGTATCAAGCTAGCAACGGATCAGCGGGGAGGCTGCTCGCCATCGGCCCTGTGTGACCAGATCGCTCGGGCCCGGTCGGTTCCGTGTCGGCAAGCCGCTCAGAAACACGAGGGTTTAATAATCGGAGAGATTTCTGAAAGTAAACTTGATTTCAAGGAGCAGAGGCTTTTGTTGTTAGAGGAGCTGATAACAGAGCAGAGAAGACGCCCAGCCGCATGTTGAAAGTGGAGTAACTTGCGTTGAGAAGTTTTGTAGATTATAACCTTTATTTAAATGGCATGTGATGAGTTTATTTTCAACATAGAACCGGTTCTACATGATCCACTGGACGGTTTTCTTGGCAACAGTGTTATACGCAGGTGTACTGCAGCGATGGCAGCTTGTCTACTTCACCTACAGCCCGGATGTGTCTACGTGTATCCTGGCCTCTACCATTAGCACCGCTGAGTGTCTGATCTGAACTAGAGAGGAAAAAAACACATTCAAAGAAACTCCTGCTGTTTGATGTTTTTCAGCAGTGAGACAGCTGAGAAAGTGAGGCTCCGAGGGAGGACAGCACTCAAGACGGAAACACACCGGTCATCCAGACCTCTGCGTTATCTCTGTTACAAAATTGAAAATACTTGTTAAAAACGTCTGACTCAGACTCCCACATACATTTTTCCTCAGCATCAATTTGATCAGGTGAAGGTCTGCGGTCTCCGAAGAACCTTGAAGGAGTTCTTCAGAATTAAACCACACGGGTTTCTGTAGAACGTCTGAATAAAATTATTTTCTGTAGCCTGCAGGGGCATTTTAATCTGCACACCAACACAGAAGTTTTTATAGTGTGCATTACACTGCTGGTTCCGTGTTTCACAAACACATGCTGGCTTAAAAAGTTTAAACTGAATCCAGATAAAATGAAAAGGCGCTCGCACTGGGGGCAGAGCGTTTAGATGACGGTTAGTAGTTGTTGAAAACGCTCCATCTGGAAAGCAGAGCGGCTCGCAGGCGGCCAGATTCAGTGAGTTCAGAGAGTTAGTCTTAATATTCTGAGGAAAAACCACATTTCTGTGAAACATTGTGCAACCACACAAACAGCTTTCACAGACCAGGACCTTGTCTGTGTGTGACGTCTGTTGAGAAATATCAGCTTTATTCGCACAGGGAGCACAGATTAAATGTATCTACACCACAGTTGATACAAATTGGGTATTTTATTCTGCACGGAGGTCAAACGGACCCTGAGAAGGATTCTTGTTGCCCTCTGATTTCCTGGCATGAACGTGTAATATATATTGAAACACTTTCACATCAGTGTTTGCAGTAATGGGATGCAGGAATGCCAGATGCAGGAAATGAAGCTCACAGTGGAATTGTGCTTCCAAGCCCCACATTTTCTCCTCCGATCACTGTTCATGGTTTCGAATCCGAACTTGACCGATACTGGATTTTTTTTACTATGTGAGAGTTTAAAACATCAGGTAACAGTGCACCCTAGTAGGGTAGGCGTCCCTGGTTCGAGTCCTACAGTGCACCCTTTGTTGCATGCCATCCCTGATCTCTCCCGTTCATTTCCTGTCAACTCTATAATAAAGGTATAAAATGCCCCCAAAAATATAAAACACTGATAACGGTAAATAAATTCACATTTGTTTTTTAACATTTAACACAAAAAAACATACATTTTTGTTAAAAAATTCCATCAAAATTAAGAAATGGTCTCCACGCTTTATTCACCAAAAGGCTTTTCAGCAGGTTTCCTTATATACAGTCCATCAAACGGTCATGTGACTTAGAGATTATTAGATACAGGGTTTACAAAACAACATTACCTTCATCTTCAACAGGTTTTACCAAATACAATAATCTCTCCTAGCGAATACAGAAATGTATTTATACATTATAAATTTATCTATGTTACCTGCAATGAGCTATAAATGGCTTCCATGCCAATATACCACTCGGGCTCCATATTGAAATTCAACACTGAGCTTGAAGAAACTTTTGTGGTTATGTGCTCAAACTAAATTATAGAGTGAATCTTCAAGCGTCAGATTTGAGAAAAATTTTGAATATTAATACAGTAGTCCAGGACATTGTGACACTCAAGGCGCCAGACAACAACGCTGCAGGTTAGTGACTGTAATGATGCAGGAAAACTTAGAATAACAGAAAAAACACAATATTTAGGTCCATGGAAAGATGCTTAAACATTACTTAAAGGATCAGTCTGATGTTATTCTATATTTATCTTATTCTTAACACACCCCATGTGCAGCAGACCCAAACCAACAACGTGTCGCTCCGTCTCTCAGCGCCGTCTGACTTCCTGTCTGCGGCTCTCAGCTGCGAGCCCATTGGTTCCCGCTGAAGACGTAAATCTTTAAATATATAGTTTCCTGTTTAAAAAGGCTCGGTAGTTTTTATCAGACCAACAGGAGGAAACGGTGCATCTGTTGGGGACTATTTCCAGCGGCGGATGAATCCACATGTGGTGCTGTAGTGAGTGTTTGGGGCAGCAGGACGGTGTGTGTGGGCCTGAGTCAGAATAAACTACAGTGTGTGTGTTCGTGGTGATGAAGGAACATGTCACCCAGTGCAACAGAGCGGCTCGCTGACGTGTTTTAATAGTTTCTGGACGACGATGGAGGAAGAAGTTACATCAGGCTGTGATAGTTGACATATTTATTGTTGGTTTGGTATTCGATGACCAGAAGAAACCTCACATACTGTTGGCCAAACTCGATGAAAGCTAATCCATCTTCTAGCTGTCGCCTCTGGCCGAATCCTAACCTCTGCGTTCACTCTGTTTGGTGTCCTCTGTTGTGCAGGGGATGACCGAGGCGGAGGAGGACAAGCTGCTGGCGCTCAAAGACTTCATGCTGAAATCCAACAAGGCCAAAGCCAACATGGGCGAGCAGAGTCACCTGGGGGAGGCGGCCCAGACCGGCGTCATCGACCTGGCAACGCTCGGCATCACCGGCCGCCAGGTCGACCTGGTTAAACCCAAGGCTGAGGCAGAGGACAAGAGAGGTAATCGACATTATGACGCAGTATTTACACACACTTTTATCACAAATGAACCTTCGTGTCTTCACAGCGTCGTCTTTTCATCAGCTTTTTTTGAGTTTGATCTTGAGTTGATCTAAAGGGGGTTTCAAAAGGTTTCATACACGTAAGTTTGACTGTTTTAGCTCTATCTAAACTCTCTGTAAACCTGCAGTCAGTGTTTTCTTTCACATCGTTGTATTTCGTGTTGCACTTCCATAAAGTAGCAGCAGAAGCTAACTGACGATATCGCGACTGTCGGTCCCTCGTATGGGTCAAACTCAAAAACACTGGATCCTTATTCGACAGAAATCTATGCATTTTCCTGAGGCAGCGATGTAACCTGCTCGCTAAGGTTTTATTTTATTTTATGAGAAATGACAGGAAGTCCTCTCTCCCATTAGCCCCAGCTTCACAGCGGAGTGTGACGATGTGTAAAATCGATGGAGTTGCTCCTTCAACGTCTTCTTGTCATTTAATCTTTTTTATCTACGTTTTGTGAGATGGCACTGTGATTAAAGTGCTGGTTCACCTAAATTACAAAAAAATATATGTTTTCTAACTTCACGTCTACTAGGTTATTTTTTTTTTAGGTAAAACACTCTGTCAACAGTTTTAGTAGGGGCTGTTTCTTCAGTATAAAGTAATGAAAGCTGTTCACAGTGTCTGTGCGTTTTCAACAGTAACCAGGACATTGCAATTTCTTAATTCTGTGAGCAGCACAAACGAAGTTCCTTTCACCTCCGTTGTATTGAGATGAAGGCAGAAATCGCAGACAGATATCTGAAAACCTGGACATTAAAAAAAAACCAAACGATCTAACCGACCCTTTAACTAATAAATAAATAAAAAATATAATCGGTAGAATAATCAATAATGAAAATAATAGTTAAGGTAACATTTAAAGTCATGTAAGTCATTTTATTTAATTCATGGCTGATCTCTGATGGGACTGAAGTCCCACCAGACGAACTGTCAGACAGGATTTAAAGAGTTTAGCCAGATTATATAAACCAGTTTGAAGTGAAAACATTAACTTAGTGAATAAAATGTTGATGGAGCCGACAGGAATGATGGCAAAGTTACAATAACCAGGTCTAAGTTTACGGTTTAAAACCGATATATTTAATGCAGCAAATCTTCATTTATAGCGTGTTAAGAAATTCAGAAGGCTCAGAGAGAGTTTTACAGTCGCTACAAGGTTATTCAGACAAAAGGTTAAAAATCTGAGACGTGAAATCCAGAAACACGAACCCAGAAGGCTGCTCAGGTCACGCAGGACCTGCTGATCCAGCAACATCCGGTGCAGATGTTCAGCCGCATATAACTGGAGCTTTGTGTTTCATTCGTAAATGAATCTGTCAAAGGGAGAAATTCTTTTTTCTTTCAGTCCTCTCTAAACTTTGACCGCAGAGTGAATTCTGCTGCACATCTGTATTTTTTGAATAGACCATCAGGGTCATTCACGTCTCCGACCTGCAGCGTGGTGGTGGAGAATCCTTTTCTCACACCTCCCCTCCTGATTGTGACTGACCGAGCTGTCAGCTCTCAGCTTTTCCCAACAAAACTCAAACTCATTGAGCGATCAATCAATCGGTCACCTGCTGAGCTGAATCGCACACCTGACACATCTCATCTCATAGATTAAACAGTTTAAACGGTCGCCTTCCTCATTAAATATGTGGCCTTTTGCTGTGTGATGAAGCACCACTGGCTTATTTGTCCTGAAGCTTAATAAAACCAATATTATTCTCACAAAAGTGCAGTTTTTCCTTCTGACATCAGACGTGCCCTTTATTTTAGTCATGAGGAGTAAAAACTATACCGATGGCCGAGAAATATTATAGGAATATTCTAAAATAATGTAGTGACATTAGAAATGACATACAAGACTGCAAAGTACGGTGAGCTCACTGAAAAGTTACTAAACCTACCAGATTTACTATAAGGTGCTTTAGGAATATGAAAGGCATCTTCTAAGTAAGTAAAACTAGTTCTCAGATTTTTATATATGTACGTTTTGATGCTGATTCAGCACTTGTTTCCTACCTTTTTATACCGCTTACATTTTTAATAGTCTTGTTCAGCGTTAAAGCCTGAAACGTTACCTGTCCCTGTCTTGAAAGAGAAATATTGGTAATCCGTAACAAATCATAATTCACGTTTAAGCTAAATGTTATTTTGTTTGCTCACAGAAATGGAATTGAGTAAAAAAGCCATCTAAGGATTATTTTAAAGAGTCCAGACTAGATGTCACTTTGTTCAGAGGTGAACAACTGTCATGTTAGAAAGCTAAATATTCACATGTCTAGTCAACATAGCAGTTGTGTTGTCTTCCTGTTAGCTGCCGCGTTCGTCTCGCGACACTTAAACTACAAACAAGTGCAAACCAGAGTCGATGTGCTTCCTCTCTGTTTCATGTTAAAATGTTGTTTCTATTCATTTCACAGAGTCCATCGCTGCAGCAGCCGGTATATTGTTTCATGTGATTGAGTTTGAAGTGATAACGCACGCTTGCTGTGAAAGTAACAAACCGTTCAACGCCGTCTTCCATGTTGTTTCCTCGTGTTCCTGCTTCCTGATCTAACATCTTGTCGTACCCCGAAATCCTGTCAACAAATGCATTTTCACAAATTTTCAAATCAAAATTCTGTTTTAAGACTTAATCTTGTGCTTATACGTGAAAGTCCCATCCAGTCACGTGCGACGGATGCTGGGTCGACCCGGTCGACGACCTCCTGTCGTCTAAAAGTTTCAGAAGTTTCAAACCACAGAAGAAAATTCTGATCTCAGAGCTGTTTCATGTTGCCTTTAAAGTCTTAACATGTGGCCTAAATTTAAACTCCAGAGTCTGATTCTGTTACAAATCTGTATTTGTTTATAAGAGCTAACCTTTGCATCCTCACGGTGTGAATCCTGTTTCTAATTTCAATAACTGGGTTGTTTGACATTTACAAAAGCACCCATATTTAACTAACCTTATTTTCCATCAGGGTTAATATGCCTTTATTCTGTTGTGTCCAGTTTCTCCAGTGGACTGTCGCAGTAAACATAAATACAGAGGTTGTTACTGAGGTATTTAAAGTCAAGATAAACCCAGTATTCATTATTAAAGCTTCTGCAGAGCAGGACAGATTGTTACCATCTCCTGTCGGTGCTGAGCCTTTGAATTTCAGCTCTGTATATCTCCATGACCAGAGAACAACGATCTCTGGCTCCAGATGTTTTTCTGTAAGTCGGCAGAGTAATAGAGCCTCTCTAATCTCCCACATTAATCTCTCTCTCTGTGTTCTCCAAGTACCTGACAGTCCTCAGACTCACTCCACACTGCAAAGAAATGTTCATCGGATGAGTCTGTTGAGTCTTAGAGTTGTATTTTTGTTCAAATCAGTGTTAAAATATGATATTAAAGTGAGGAATTCCCCTGTTTGTTTTTACATCTTTCTCACATTTGCACAGATGTCAGTCCATGTTTAGAATTTCACTCTATTCCTAAATTACAAAACGTTGACTTGTTGAATGTGTTTTAATTGGAAATGAGACAATATCTCACGCAGTTTTATTATTTCCTCTTTTTTTAATGACAGAAAAAATACCCAACCATTTCCATTTCAGTCTACAGGATCCAGAGCTTGATTCCAGCAAAACATTTTTTTTGCAGAGTAATTGTTACCACCACATCTGTTGAGCTTGTGGTGGTGCCAAAGAAACATTTTGCCAAACATTTATAGTCTTGTTAGTTCACTGTGGCATGAGAAAGCACTAACATCCTGTTTTCTGTACCTGTTGTTTGTTCCTGCAGCGAGGAAGCACACAAAGCAGGACTCGACGATGAACGAGGAGTGGAAGAGCATGTTTGGATCTCAGGAGCCGCCCTCCGCCCAGCCCACCACGGTAACACCACCGCTCTGATGCTGCATCTGGTGCATGTGTGGTTGAGATTTATTGATGTTTACAGCAATCAGGTATGTCTGGGTCCGGTGCTGTATAACCAGAGGCACATTCACTCCAACACTGTTTTCCAAAAAGGGTTTTATTACCATAAATGTGTTGATACTTAGCCATTTCGGTTAGGACTGTCTTGAGAAGGAGAGTTTCTGATCTCAAAGAGATTATCCTGGTAAAATAATAGTAAAAACAATTTCTAAAATCTAAAAGTCATAACATAAAACAAAGTGCAGTCTGCTTAGATGAGGCTCCCCAAACCAAGCTACCCGCTCACCTGTCTTTTGCACATACAAATCAGAAAAAAGAAATGTAAATCAATAAAATTACTCATCTTTTCTATAAAATGTCAGAAAATAGTGACAAATACTCATCGTGACGTCTTCAGACGTCTTGTTTTATCTCCTCAAACAGTCCAGAACAAATATATTCAGTTTACAATCATATAAAACTAAGAAAAGCATCAAATCCTCACATTTGAGAATGTTTGGCAGTTTTGCTTAAAAAATTACCCCAACGATTAACCGATTATCAAAATGGTTTCCGGTTAATTTTATGGACTAATCGATTAATTGGCTCATCATTTCTCAATGTTAGAGCTTCGGAGGCCTCTGAAGTTGGTTAAGAGCAGCAGAGACGTCATAGATGCCCACAGAGGCGATCACACGCTGTTATCTGAAGCACAATGTTCGTTTTACTGCTCGCTAGTTGCAGCTGCTGCTTTCTGGTAAACTCTTATCTCCAGACTCACTATTAATAGGATGCAGCGCAAGTTTTTTCACATTCCCGGAGGTGCGAATGAATAAAACTGGCATTTGTTTTGTTTGCAATCTGTTTCCATGCATTTCTTTTGTCTGCACTTGGCAATGTGGTACTAATTCCCTTATTATACATTTTATCTAAGGTACCTCTGCTAAGAGCTGCACACTTTACTTCATGCTCTTTTTTTTTTTTTTTTTTGTTTCCAGCCAATTTCCTTTTAATTTCCTTTTAATTTCATCCTTCTTTATGTTTGGAGGATTCATATGCTTTTGCAGAATATGGTAACATATCACAAAGAAAATGGGAGATGAGATCCAATCCTTGTCTGCTCCTAAAAGTTACTCCTACACTTCTGTTAAGTAGGAGGGAGTCTCTTGATAAATGTCTTCACTTCATCTTTAATTCCCTGAGCTTTGAGTTCTGCTTTTAGAGTTGATTTGTTCTCGAGTAAGTTGTTCTGGATGATAGATCTGATTTGAGGTAAATTATTGTGTCTCAGCGCATACTGTAGTTTTAGAAAAACATTTTTTATCATTACTGGGATTAAATTTCCTGACAGCAGTAAGACGTTTGGCTCTTCTTCTGCAGCGTCGATCCAGTTACAAGCTGTTAGTGAGTGTCTGACTTATTACTCTGAAGTGTTTGTGTTCAGTCGGCTTGATTTCTTTGGCAGAGGGCACAGATACACGTGCTTCTTATTTCCTGCCATGCTGAACGTCTTCATCTCACCTTCAGACACATCAAAGACTAAACTGTAGTCTGAATCTGGGCCAAGTTTCCACACTTGTTCAGTTTGCTCTGCTTGAAATCGGGTTTTTAAGTTTCAAGATGATCGGTTTTTGTATTTATTGGCATCGTTACTAAATTGTGCTTTTTGTACTTAGAACAACGTCCAAACTAAAGTGTCATTAAGTGAAATGTTAAAGAGATTAAGTTCAAGCATGATTCAAGGAATTGCTGTCACAGATGAAAACACGTAAAAACAAATAGAATTTAGGGTTTATGTTTCCGAGCTGAATGTGTAGAGTGATCTTTTTAGTATGAAAGTCTGTTTTGATTTAACAGATAGCTAGCCAATGTCAATAACGCAACATTATAAAAATTAAAATAGGAAACTTTGAGTTTTCCAGTTTTTTTTTTATGTTTATTTCTGCTGTTTATCAGACGGAAGAGAACCAACTGGGAGACCTGGAAAACTTTGACTTGAATTATCACAAGTTTCCAAGTAAAACCCGAAACTAATGAACTGATGAACACGCTCTGACTTTTCATTCATCAAAGTGTCGCTCCGAAATGATTGGATGGATTTGTTGTTAATGACGTGAATACACGATTATTGACCAGTCAGTAAAATGACCTGTGCGCAGGCTGCTGACGGGCCGGCGAGTCAGATCAGGAAGAGCGCCGCGGCCCCGGCGGTGCCCGTCCTGCAGTCGGTGGCGAGCGGCCCCGCCTACCAGCGCCGCATCAACACCTGCAAGGCGGAGCTGCAGCAGCTGGTGCAGCAGAAGAGAGAGCAGTGCAGCGCCGAGCGCATGGCCAAACAGATGATGGAGAGCGCAGAGTGGGAGAGTCGACCTCCTCCGCCTGGTAACAGACTCATACACACACACTATCACGCCTATATGTCAACACACACACACACACACACGTACACAGTCTGTTTTATCTGCCGTGATGTTTTTATCCTGATTCTGATTTGTTCGGCTGTTTCACCCTAGATGTAAAAAGGGACGGAGGCTGCAGCGTAGCTCCACTTCCTGTACGTTCCATCTGTTGCATCGCTCATCTGTATGTGACGGTGTTTGTCTGCACGGTCCCCGTTAGACAACGAACAAATAAATAAACTCTGTAACCTGCTGCCAGACAAAAAAAACTAAATACAGACTGTAACAATGTCAACATTAGCCTTGCTCATGCACACACTGGTTGTCATCAACCATTACAGCAGCGACGATCAGCATATCAGAAAAGATTTAATGCAAGAAGATTCTCTATCATCTTGTTTACGATGTCCACGTTTGTTTGTGTTTGTCTTCCCAGTTTGTAGGGTTGCGGTTCAAGAGCCTTTTATTGAGTCTGAATCTAATCAGGTTCAACTTTCAGCTGTTTTTCAAGTAGTTTAATTTTAGTCGTTACAGAATTAACGTTAATTAGATACACCTGATATAAACTGCCACCGGTGATGTTTTTGTCAGTTTAACTGGTGGAGGTGTCGGCCAGCGATACTTGAGTGTAGGCATGGGACGAAGATTTCATGTCACGATTATCATTCCGGCCAAAATAATTGCGATTCACGATAATCATCCAAATATGTTTAAAACTCTGCTGGAATCACTTTACGTTACATTTTTGTTAAGAAACATTATATTTTTATTGCATCACATGTAGGATACACATCTTTTTAATCATTCATTCTCTTAAATAAGGTAATCATAAATCAAAGCTGAGCTGTTTTAGTATTCCCCTCTCACATGACACATAACATACATTACCCTCAGTTCATGCTGACAGGATTCAGGCAGATCCAGTGTTTAGAGAGAGGAAACATTAGAATCACTTATTTGATTCTGGATTGAAATGATTAAACCCTTAAAGACAAACTCAAGGCCGCCTGTTTTGGCTTCACGTCCTTTTCTCTCTACTGTCTCCCTCTCAGACCAAATACTGTTCAAACGGAAAACCTGAAACACTACGTGGACTGGACGCCTCACTTTATCAGACTAGAAATTGGGGAAAGTCCAGTTTTTTCAGATCGAAACATGTTTCACAGTTATAGGTACTGAAGCGGCAGCAGTTTCCACCCAGAAACTGGCAAAATACACGAACTTTGTCTCATTAAGGCCAACAGAGCTGTAAATGTGTGTTTCAGGGTGGCACCCTAAAGGGCTGCTGGTCGCCCACCTCCATGAACACAAAGCTGCTGTGAACCGCATCAGAGTCTCAGACGAACACTCCATCTTTGCTACGGCGTCCAATGACGGCACCGTTAAAGTCTGGGACAGTCAGAAGATGGAGGGAAAGACCACGACCACCAGGTGAGTCTTTTAAAACCGCTGACGAGACCAGAGACTGGACCTTCGGCACCGAAACGCTAGACAACAATTCAAACCTGCGTACTGTCACTTATTTAATGCAACGTGTCGGCACAACAACTCTGTCACGTATCTGAGATCACAGTACGTTTGTGCTGATCGACAGTTACACCAACTATCGATGAGTGAAGTGAGAATCGAAGGCCTTTAAAATAGAAGAACTTAATAACTTAACAGCCCCTGAAACTCTTGTTCGCTGACATCTAGTGATGTAACGTCTCACCTGGCTGCAGTGATGTACAGGTGTACTCCAGGACCCCGTGACATCACTGTTGGGCCTGATGTGAAGCTTCTCTTAAAGACCATTTATTATTCATAGGGCAAAATGTATTTATTATTTGTATCAAAAGTCTGCCGTGGTGATCCACTAGTAACTTACTAAATGTGTGTCTTACATTGAGAGATAAAATACAACATGATATCCTTTAATATGATATAAAACAGCCTAAGCTCTGACTGCCAACTACTCTACAAACTGCTGTGAAGTCACGTTTTGTTAACGGGACAGTGAAGGAGGCTAAAAAAACCACTATAAACGTGACTTATTGATTTAGTTGAATTAATCAATGTAGACACACGTGATCTGATCAAATCGAGACCCAGCTTTTCCTCCTGAGCTACGTGCTGTGCTCTGAGAGGGAAGTTTATGTCATGGAAATGCTCAAATTCTGGTTATAAAACTGTAGATAAACTAACTCCGTACCGCCGTAGCAGCATGTTGCGTTGTGGACTTCGTCATCGGACCAGGACCAGGACCAGATCCACCTCCTGTTTCTGACACTCTGAGAAGTTGATGTAGGATTTTTCCACTTCAGTGTGAGCGGCCATCACAGCAACACAGAACGGTCTGAGTCTGAGTTCGTACATGTATATGGATGAATCCAGAACAGTTAAGTTCAGATTTAGTTAAAACACTGAGGGACTTGGATTTTGGACCTCGGACCGGAGTTTTCCCCACTGTTCTCACACGTTTGAAGTCCAGCTTCAGACTGAGATCTGTGCAAACTGCGACCGTGTGCCTGTATGCTAACAGCGCTGTTGTTGCCACACTGTGTTCCTGCAGATCGGTGTTGACTTACTCTCGTATCGGCGGCCACGTGAAGACGTTGACCTTCTGTCAGGGGTCACATTACTTAGCGGTGGCCTCGGACAACGGATCCATCCAGCTGCTGGCAGTCGAAGCAAATAAACCACCAAAGTCCCCCAAAGTTCAGCCCTTCCAGACCAGGTAACGGAAACACGCGCACAGGTAAAAGCTTTGCACTGGTGGATAACGCCTCTCATCCATCTTATGTGTCCTTCCTCTCAGGTCTCTGGACCTGCAGGAGGACGGCTGTGCGGTCGACATCCACCATTTTAACTCGGGCGCCCAGTCGGTGTTGGCGTACGCCACCGTCAACGGCTCGCTGGTCGGCTGGGACCTTCGCTCCAACTCCAACGCCTGGACGCTCCGCCACGACCTCCGCCTCGGACTCATCACCTCCTTCACCGTCGACATGCACCAGTGCTGGCTCTGCCTCGGTCTGTGTTTGTGTGTGCGGGCTTGTGTTGCTATCTTTGTGAGGACCAGTTTCAGTTTTAAACCATCGTTGTGAGGACATTTGTGCATTGTGAGGACATTTTGGCCGGTCCTCACTTCAAAGACTTGGTTTTAAGGTTGGAATTAGGTTTAGGTTAGGGGCTAGGGAATACATTATGTCAATGAGGCTCCTCACAAGTGTGTTTTAATTTATACATCAACTGTAATCCGATGTTTTTCCCAAAGTTTGTATAAAATCTTTATGTGATAGCAGCAGAGGAAAGGATACAGCAGAGTAAAATACTGACAGGGGGATTATTGTTTTTATAATTTTATAGTTATGCTGAAAACATAAAAAATATGTGAAAATTAGATGGAAAAAATGCTAAATTCAAATACAGGTGAAAATCAGTCTGTAACATCAACAGAACTACTCTTTTTAATAAAAATCTGGATATTTTTTGGTGAACTTAACTGAAAATGATGAGCCTGTAAACCAGTCATGGAATTTTTGCGAGTTGCATCCCAAACATACAAAGTTAGGAAATTTGAAAAATCCTCTGGAAAACTCAAACGGGTCATTTTTTTTCCACATTTATTACATCACATGACTTTGTAGATTTGACTTTATTAAAGTTTAGAGGTATTACAGTATTGTCCATTTCAGCTCCTGTAGATAACCCTCCCAACCTTGTCTGTCCTCCACAGGTACGAGCAGCGGCACCATGGCCTGCTGGGATATGCGGTTCCAGCTCCCCATCTCAAACCACTCCCACCCTGCCAGAGCACGAATCAGACGACTGCTGATGCATCCGCTCTACCAATCATCTGTCATCGCAGGTGAGAGGACGAAAGCCGAATGATCTCTGTCTGTTTATTTAATATGTTAAATGTTAAACAGATTAGTTTAGACCGAAGGACCTTTAGCACAGTGAACTAATAAAGAAACCACTGAACCTACCAGGACTGTTGAGTCAAGTGTGATCGAGTCTATTTCCAAACTGTTTAGACAGAAGCTGACGGTGAGATCAGAGTAAACAAAGTGAAGAGGATCATCTGTGTCTGAGAGTTCAGGTCTGAAAACCAGACTGCTGGACAGTTCAGATCAAACTGACGTCTGTTTATCTGATAATCCGTCTCTCTGTCCGTCTGTGTGCAGCTGTCCAGGGGAATAATGAAGTGTCAATGTGGGACATGGAGACCGGGGATCGTAAATTCACCCTTTGGGCGAGCTCTGCACCTCCACTCTCTGAGATGCAGGTAGGTGTGTGTGTGTGTGTGTGTGTGTGGACTAAATAGATTTATATTAAAGAGTCCTCAGATTTATCATTTCACTCCTGTAACACTGTCGTACTCATGACGGACAGAGATACTGTCCACACGTTCTTCTTCCTTGTCAAAATCTGGCGCCTACATTACCCACAATGCAACTCGACTGCCGACAGTTGGATGTGAGATTAGGGCGTGTTATGCTAGTAGCGGCTAATGTAGCAGAGACGAGCAGCGGGCTGCAGAGGTCTGGTGAGCTTGCTTCTTTCTAACTCCACACCAACACATTTGTTTCAGTTTCAAACTTGTAGCCTTCAGCCCCGACGGACGCCGACTCACGTCGGTCAGTGTGAACATGTCAAACGTGTCTGACATCAGGGTGAGAGCAGTGAAAGTGATGAATGTGTTTCAGGGGGAGTTGGTTATAGAGGTTTGCTCTCTTTTCTGTTTGAAGGTCAACTGGCTCAGAAAGATCTTCGTCTTGGATCAAATTACATTTTGTTGATTGATTAATTCATGTCTTGCTTAAACTGGCTGTAATCAATATCTTTATAACAACAATGTATGAAATGGCTATGTGAAGACAGCGTGTTGGTGAATCGCCAGCTGAACCTGCAGCGCCGCTCGGCTTCACGGAGACTTTCAGCTCGTTGTTCGCTGCTCTGGATCGCTCTCAGCTCTCAGAGCGTCGCTTCCAGAGAAAAAGCTGTAAAAAGCCGCTGAACTCGAGCTAGCTCCATAGCGGAGCATTTAGCAGCTAAAGAGCCAGATGTTTCCCCCCAAACACAGAGCTGACAGAGAGAAGACCGGACTGGCGTCCATCAGGAGACACAAACTCGCCTCCTGATGAAGCGTCATGTGACTCTGTAGCTGCTGGAGGCGGAAATAAGCCGCTGTTTGATCACGAGTTCAACTTCTCAGCTTAAAACACGACGATAAGTTAATGTGTTGACACCTAGTGGCCACTAAAAGTGTGTGTGTTTGTTTTGCAGCCGTCTCCTCACAGTGTTCATGGGATCTACTGCAGTCCTGCTGATGGGAACCCTCTGCTGCTGACTGCTGGATCTGACATGAGGATCAGGTCTGACCCAGACAAACCTCCGTACAACCTCCGTGTAACACAAAACATAATCAGTGTTAGAAACTGAAGGTCAAACAGTAACATGCAGCTGAAAGCATCAGATGTGTGTGGAGCGATGAGGAGGCTGAAACCTTCCTCACATGAACACATGAAACTAACAGAAACGTCAATGTTTCCATCATGTTTTCCATTTTCATTCATTCACTTTTTCGTTTGACCATTTTCTGGAAACTTAGACGCAAACTGGACTACTGAGTCTCAACTGTTGTTCAGTGAAAAGTCACTGATGTAAAATGAGTTAGTGATTCTTCTTTCAGTTTCTGGGCAGCAGACGGTGATAGAACCTGCTAAATGTTTCAGTCTGAAGCTCCGATCAGCTTTATTTTTAGAGATCTTTTATATTAGATTTTGAAAAGATGCACAAAAATCTGTGGCGCTCTTCAGTCTAGTAGGAACCAGTGCCACCGTCATCCTGGTTCTTGAAATCCAAATCCGGTGTTGTACGTGACGTGCAAACAAGTAAACGGACCCTCCATTAGTGAAGAAATGCTTTGAAGAGATTATTCGTTACTCCTTGAGGTTTTATGAGAATCTAATGAGCAGCGTCTGTGGACTTTACTGAAGAGCTTTACAGCTGCTCCCTTTTAACAGTCGCTTTGTTTAAAACGATTAAAACAACAAAGCGAGAGGGAGTTCACCTCCCTGAAGTCTGTACAGTACCTCTCAGACAGAGATGACGGGTCCAAACTCCCTCCCACATATTAATCAGAGACGTCCTGCAGCAGCCGAACATCTGCTGCTCAGAGAAATTCAGGAGGAATTCTCCTCACAGACACAAATAAAAACAGATGAGACTGAGTCTGAATGCTTTATCGTAACTCTCAAGCTGACTGAGAACTCGTGGGTTTTAAATTCAAGTAATAACGTTTCGTTGTGCGTTTCAGGTTCTGGGATTTGGCGTATCCTGAGAGGTCGTACATCGTGGCGGGAGGAGCCAATGACTCGCTGCACTGTCCGTCTGTTCTCTACAGCAGGAAGATCATCGAAGGGACCGAAGTCGTACAGGTGGGCGCACACACACACACACACACACACACACACAGGTGTGTACACTGGTACGCATAGAGGACAGGTGCACACAGAGGACAGGTGCACACTCTGGTACACATAGAGGACAGGTGCACACACTGGTGCACACACTGGTACACACAGAGGACAGGTGCACACACTGGTACACACAGAGGACAGGTGCACACACTGGTACACAGAGGACAGGTGCACACAGAGGACAGGTGCACACACTGGTACACACAGAGGACAGGTGCACACTGGTGCACACTGGTACACACAGAGGACAGGTGCACACACTGGTACACAGAGGACAGGTGCACACAGAGGACAGGTGCACACACTGGTACACACAGAGGACAGGTGCACACACTGGTACACATAGAGGACAGGTGCACACACTGGTACACACAGAGGACAGGTGCACACAGAGGACAGGTACACACACTGGTACACACAGAGGACAGGTGCACACAGAGGACAGGTGCACACACTGGTACACACACTGGTACACACACAGAGGACAGGTGCACACTGGTGCACACAGGACAGGTGCACACAGAGGACAGGTGCACACACTGGTACACACAGAGGACAGGTGCACACAGAGGACAGGTGCACACACTGGTACACACAGAGGACAGGTGCACACAGAGGACAGGTGCACACACTGGTACATAGAGGACAGGTGCACACACTGGTACACACAGAGGACAGGTGCACACAGAGGACAGGTACACACACTGGTACACACAGAGGACAGGTACACACACTGGTACACACAGAGGACAGGTACACACACTGGTACACACAGAGGACAGGTACACACAGAGGACAGGTGCACACAGAGGACAGGTGCACACACTGGTACACACAGAGGACAGGTGCACACACTGGTACACACAGAGGACAGGTGCACACAGAGGACAGGTGCACACCGGACCAGTTTAATGGTCCTGGCTGAGTAACTAAAGCTCTCTGAATATTAGACACACTGAACTGAGGGGTTGAAGCGTAGAAACGGAGCCGTAGTTGATGTGCGTGTCCTTTAAAACACCACATGGAGACAAGAAGAGCTGTGATTGGTCGGCTCGGGCTGCCGGTGGAGATTCCTGCTCACCAGAGGAGGAACCTTTTACATTTTAATGACTCCGTGAGCTTTCCTCTGGCGCCATCCTCAGGACAAACTTTACATTTTAAAAAAGCTTTTTATTAATGCTAACACAGTTTTAAATCCAACGTATCTTACCTGTTTTATCATCATTATTATTATTGTTTTTATCTAATATTGTTGGGTATTTTATTCCATTTTAATAATCTGATTTTATTTGCCTCCTGAAATGTTTTAATCCTGGTTCAACCATGTAAAGCGCTTTGTAACTTTGTTTTGAAAAGTTCTGTATAAATAAAGTTTATTATTATTATGAATATTAATATTATTATTAGCTCCTGTAATGAAAACTGCAGCCGACCTCTTTGGGATTTTTGGAAAAGATAAATCATTTACAATTTATTGTTACAGTCATCACATTAAATAAGAATTTCATGTCTTACTGAGCTTCACTCAGAAAAATAAACTTTGTCCAATGAGAGGGGACGGACAAGAAGAAAGGCTTCAAACTGGAACAGAAGTGTTGCGCTGTGTAAACGTGTCTTATTTCCCATCATGCCTCTGTGAGTGTGAGAGAGGTTAAAAATCATTTCATGTGTCTGCAGGAGATCCACAGTAAACAGAAGAGCGGCGTGGTGGAGGACTCGCCTCGCCGCGGCCCAGAATCCCTCCCTGTGGGACACCATGACATCATCACCGACATCGCCACCTTTCAGACCACACAGGGCTTCATCGTCACCTCGTCCAGAGACGGCATCGTCAAAGTCTGGAAGTGAGGACGAGCGGCGGCATGAGACGACACGCCAACAGTACACACACGCACACACACACGCACACACACACACACACACACACACAGGATGTTCCTCCTTTGTCTTTTCAAATTCTCTCTGTTGTCTCACAAACGTGGTCCAGAAACATTTGCTGTACAAAACCTGACATGTGGTTTCTAACCTGTGACGGTTTGAGACAGGAACACAGGAAGTGACATGCGGTGCGCAGCCACCTCCATGCTTGTTACATTTAATTTCCATGGAAAAGATTAACGTCCGTCTTCTGAATTTCAATTTTTTACTGTAGTTGACGGCGTCGTCCTGCTAGCTGCTTCTGATGACGCGTAAACAGTCACGTGTGGCTTCGTGTTCATCCCCGTCTCACATTTCTAATTCCTACAATTAATATACTTATTTCGATCGTGTATTCACTGATCTCAGTTCAGTATCAAAACCAAACTTTATTAAATGAGTTTGCGGAGACGAGGACAGATGGAGGGGAATTAAGTTTAGTAACAGAGTACAAATTATTCATAGAGGCAATAAAATATGTATGTTGAGTGCACAGATTAGTAGTTTGAGTGCATGAATTACTAAATTGTGAAACTATTTATCACACGTTCTCTGCCAGTCTCTTCAGATTCAGTATCTTGGTTTTGGGGGACCAGTAATCTGAAACGAGGAGGTTAAAGAGGCGAACTGGGCCTGAATCTGCTCTGTACTGGACATTTCACCTGAACAGATTAGAGTGTGATTTGCACAAAATCAATATCTTTTTTTTTTTTTTTTAAATCTAATTATCACGGCGACAGCTTAAAAACTGGAGCTACAAGATGTATTTACATATTTAAAAAACACTCATGTTTAAAAAACCTTTTTTTTTGTGGTTTTCTATGAGACCAAAATCCTATAATAAAAAAATAAATATTTAAAACTTCAGTTCTCATTTGAACTTATCATGTATTTAAACTGAGTCACCTTATCTCCATATGAGAATTCAGATCATCCTGTGGAGAGACAATAAATGACCGACTTGGACCTGATTCTGGACTTGATTTAGCTTTTGGATGCGATGGATGTTAATTCTGTGTAACATGTTTCATGCCCCCTAAAAACAGTTTATTGGCAGGTGAATGTTTGTACACACACAAATGAACTCTCTCTCTTTTTCTCTGTACATAAGACATTATTTTAAATCTGACTAATATAAAGTTTGATTTGAAACTTGTACAAAATATAAAATTATAAATGTCGTTGCTGCAGAAATATGTTACAAACTGCAGATGAACCATGTGACCTGCACTTCAACGTTTGTCCATCTGTTAAATAAAATCTGCAGCAAAAATCCGCTCTGCCCACGTTTGTGTTATTTATCGGTTTCATTCAGTAAAATGACACACGGTCATTTCAAGATTTGTTAAGAAATGACTTGATGTATAGCTGGGTTGTCTTTCCTCCAGGAGAGAGTAAGTATTTCAAGTGCGGCTCAGATGCAACAGCAATAAAATTGTGGCGATATTGATTTTTAGCAAATGAGCATCAGCAGCAGGGCTGCAACTAACGATTATTTTCATTATCGATTCATGTGCAGATTATTTTCTCGTTTAATCGTTAAAAAAAAATAAAAATAAATGCCATTCACAGATTCTCAGAGCCCACAGTGACGTCTCCGAGTTGTTTGTTTTTGTCCGAACGCAAATCTAAACATAAAAAAAGAAGCAGCGAATCAATCATCAGAATTGACTGAAACAAATAATCATCAGACCAGTTGCTGATTCATTTCCTGACGATGGCCTCGGCTCTCATCAGCAGGTTCGTTATAACGGAGCTTAATGCAGAGCTTCTGTTGGAAATGTGACCAAACAGCGGAGCCGAGCCTGAGTTGGACCTCATTGTTGGGCCGCTTTTTGTTTTTGGTGCTGTGACCTTTGACCCCCTAACCGTCGCTTGTGATGTCAGACTTGAAAACAATTGGCTGTTGGCTAAACCCCTCCAGATCTGGCGGTTTTCCGTTTTGAGTTGCATTGTGGGTAAAATGGTCTTGGGCGGGTGGACGGGATTTGGGCTGTTTATTTATAAATTAAAAATTACAGTATAATAAAAATATATTCCTCAGCTGTATTCCTTAGTTGTGGGAACACATCCACTCAGCACAACATTGATATGACGTCATTTTTATTCAGATATGAGTTAGCGCCATGACCACCCACCCGGCTTAACTTACCCGAAAAACACACAAAGTGCGAACTGGGAAACTGAGAAAAATGCTTTTTAGACTGTCCAGCCAAATATGTTGGAGGTAGATTAGTGGTGATGCATTCATGTAATGTCTTCTTAGGAAGAAATGTTCATGGATATGAACCATGATCTGACCTATGACCCCAAAAATGCAGATACAGCACTCCAAGATCCAACTTTCCTGTTGTTTTTCTGTTAGAACAAAACTGTCTGAGAGTTCTTACCAAATTCTTACCGTTTTTAATGGTTTTATTTATCGATGTTTGCAGGTTTTGAATGTTGAAGTTGCTAAATATCGAATGCCCCTTTCATCACAGAGAGTTTGGCTCACTAAGAAATTGACTTTAAAAGTATGACGATGACAGTGACGAAGGAGAGGTAAGGTAATGATGGCCATCGTTATCACAGCAACCCTGCATTCAGCAGCGCAGGTGGACGCTAGCACTCTTGCTAACTTTAGCTAGCTAGCTGGCTAACCGAGCTAGATGCCTTTTTCACCACAGATGGATTAGCTGCCTGATACAGAGATGCCCCCAATCAAGAAACATGAACCGGATTATCACCTGGACTATCATGAGGCTGTCGGAGTGGATTTCCTTCGAGGGAGCGGGTAAGATAAAGTTGTCTGTCTGTGTGTAACTCGCTAGCGGCTAGCCTGGTAGCTAATCGCTGACTAGCCGTTCATGCTTTGTTCGCTGTCTTCCTTACCCTTCTCCGGATATTTGGGTTTCAGTTCAACCGTCATTTTGCCACGGGACTGTGCCATGTTTGCTCCTTCCGGTAGCTGGCTGTGTGTGAGCGAGCGTTAGCCCGCAGCGATCGGGACGAGCTTACCGAGGCGGCGCGCGGTAACTGGAGGGTTTTGCCTGGATTTTGCAGTTACTGCAAATCCGGCGGGAACATACTCGAATCAGGACGCGTTGTCACAAGATAAAACTCGGTTTTGACCAAATGTGCAGTTAGTGCAGTTTGTACGTTTTGCAAATGTGTATTTTCACTGTAACAGAAACCTCTATGCTTGCTACATGATTATTGTTGGCTTTTGGGTAGCATGGGATTGGTACTTCCTCTCTCGGTCTCCCTCGTGTGTGTGTGTGTGTGTGTGTGTGTGTGTGGATGCTGTCAGGCTTGTTGCAGTTTACAAAGTTAGATAAAAACCTACTTATGTGAGCGGTTCCTTTTATTAAATCTGTACTTTTAAGGCAGAGGGCAGAAATGGGAAATAGTTGCATGTTGTTTTATTATGTCATATTGGAAAAAATGTGATGAACCACAATGTTTATGAATTCACTTATATTGTTTATTATAGATAATATTTGGGCTGGAAAACATCAAACCAATCTGGCAACACAGTGTTGCCAGATTGGTTTGATGTTTTCCAGTGATTGTCCAATCACAGCTCAGCGGCTGTACTGAGGCACGGCAGAGGTCTGTCAGGCTCGACTTCACCAAGTCCTCACCTGGAGTCTATTCCAGGAAGCAGGTTTAGTGAAGACCGGTTACCATGGTAACTTAAACTCTGGATCGGTTACCATGGTAACTGACTCTGTGGACCTAGCGTGCTCGCCGGCAGCTTTTCCTCAACAAACCCTCACTCACTCGGTCAGTATTGAAGCGCGTTAGTTAGCGGAGGGAATCTAAATCCTGGTTGGATTTTAGTTTGTTACTCTGTCTGAAGTCATTTCACTCAGAATAAAACCTCTGCACGCCGTGACCCCGAGCTCACCAGACAGCTGTCAGTCTGTCAGAGCAGCGACACTAAAACGTTTACTGCACGTGCAAGTGTCGTCTCAGTTTAAATGCTGAAAATCGGTACGAAGCATTAGACGCGTAGGATCAATGAATAATTATCTGATGTGATTGGTCGCGCTGATGGAGCATAACTCTGTAATATTGGAGATTATATGTTAATATTTCTGAGTGAGCAGGGTCGTGCTGCAGCTGCAGGATGTAGTTAGAAAGAGAGTTTTTAAATAGTCTGAACGTGTTTTAACAGCATTTCAGTGACTGTGGCTGAAATAAAGACACCGACTGACGTTGAGCCAAATAAGTATCTAAAATTTAAAATCTACTGTATTTTAACCTCGACGCCTTTTCAAGTGCAAACCGCTAAACGCGTTACTACTGGATCAGAAGGTGAGCGGACAGTCACGTGTAGTCTATATTTTTAAAAAATCTTCAGCTACATTGTTTCGTGCTCAGTTGCTGCCCTGTGTTTTGTCAGATTTAAAGCCGAACAAATATTTAAAATGTAAAGTTGGCTGCAGATTCCACCACTTCATCATCCATTAAGGGAAATATAAGTCTGGTAAGTGATGAATTAATAGACAACACTGAATAAAACTTTAACTTACTGACACTTTTCCCGCTCTGACTCGGGCTGTTTGTCTACGTCCACTGGATTAAAATGGAGGCCTTTTATTTACCCGTTGCCATGGTGAATCGTAGTATCGGAGCTGCATTGACGATGGCTTGAACATAGTTGATTGAACAAACTCAGATCAGCTGATCTGGAGCCGAAAACCCAAAGAGTTCAGTGTCAGACGCCTGAAACTGTTGGTAAAGGTGAAACATAAATACACAAATACAGGATGACCTCTGTCAAGCTTGTCCAAGTATGTATGCTAACAGACCTGTTAGCTTTAGCCTCTGCCTGTTAGCACAATATCATCTACTTAGCTTATTTTAGAATGAAACAAAAAAAACCCTAATTCCTGTATAACATCACTTTCAAACGATTGTTTATCAGCGAAATGTTAAGATAAACTTCTTCTGTAAATACGAGCTGTGGCTCATTTTTATCATCTTTGTAATATATATACAGCTGCAGCTTTAAGCCCGACCGATCGTAAATCCCCTTCGAATAAACAAAGCGTCCAGCAGGAACTCCAAAGTTTTCTTAAATTCTTTATTATTGTTGTTTTGTGTTTTTTTTTTTTTACACGAAGCACCATTGGTCGGTTCGATAAACCACAGACAGACAGACGGTGACACAGACCTGAGAGACATGTTTCAGACCTTTTAAGGCTCAAACTGGAACTCGAGCCGTTCTGCAGCCACTTCAGGCATGCGTATATATTTGTGGAATAAATCAGACACTGAACAGACATGAGAAACTACCCATTAACCCCCCCCCCCGACACAACTCTGAGTAATGCTCTGTCCTCGTACAGCGTCGATGTTTCAGCAGCAGCTCGAGCTCAGTTTGATCCTTTACACGATTATTAAAGGAAAACTCTGGGTCTCATTTTCAAAGTTTGGTCCATCAGTTGAAATAACACTTTATTCACCAGCTTCCTGCTTAGATGTGAGGACGCTGCAGCTACACAAGCCTTCATGCAGGTTTTAGACCAGTCCGGGGTTGAGTGTACCCCTCAGCCAGGGACTCTGTAGTTTTTCTAGGAATTGTGGGAGTTTTAGTGACCTGAAGGGAGTTTATATTCTACAAGTTACGCTCGTGATAGTATTTTTGATGACTTTTGCCTTTATTTGCACACAGTAGAAAGAGACAAGGACGCACAGGGAGAGTAGAGCTGGGGTGAAGTCATAGTTTTGTGAGGGTCAATTCTTTGCTAAAGGACGGTTTATGCTCAACAGTGACTAGTTCGTACGACGCGTCGTTCAACCACGACTGCAGGCAAATGTGTTTGTAGTTGTTAACGTCGGATCGTCAACACACTTTGTGTTTCAAGTCCTTATTTTTCAGTCAAGAAAAATAAGGACTTGCGCTCAAGAAAATGTAAAGCTAAAAGCGTTTGTTTTAAAGTTACTTCTACCAGCGCTGCCTCATCCTCAGATCGAATAAAACATCTTCATAACTGATTTAAGACTGAAACTCTGAAAGTGAGAGATTTTCCCGTCTGTGTGGTGGGATGTCTGGAAGCTGTGTCATCTCAAAACTGTCTGAATTTACAGTTGTAAATACTGGAGCTGATGAGCTGCAAAAAAAAAAAAACTTTATAATTATATAACTATCTTTTAAAAATTGGAACAAATTGAAATGAGCACAAAAAATGTGAAAAAAAAAACAATAAAGTTTTGCAATTGAATGCATTTAAAATTGACCGTCTTTACCTGAAACCTTCAGACAAATCAGTCATTTATGATCAGTTATGTGTTGTGGAGCTCATTTACATAAACACACTTTAATGGCGGCCATTTGTGACGCGATTCCTTCAAACATTGATTTTGAGTCTCAGCAAACGTGTATACATCAGAGCCTGACAGAAGAGTTACACCGCTTCGTCTCTGATGAGCGTCTGTCATGTTTCATTTTTCTATCGTAAAAATGGTGAAGGTTTGTTTAAAACAAAAGGTGCTCTGGGGGAAACAAAACATGCATGTTCAAGGAAAAAAAACCCAAAAGGCAATTCTTCCTCGTGACGAATGACTCAAAAGCTCTTTATTCAGCAGCTGCTGAGTTTTGGGACAGTTGAAACTTTCCCTGAAGGCGTTGTGGCAGAAACTTAACAACCTCAGCTGTCGATAAAGGTTTCTAAATAATTCATAAAGTCGACTTGGTGTTCTTCCTTGAAGATGCGTGTCTTCTGAGGGTTTTGCTGATACATGTTTGGTGTACAGCGGTCATTTTTCTCCAACCGATCCGCCGACGTCCTCCTCAGCGGCTCTTCGTCAGACAGAGGTTCTCGCACTCCTCTTGCGTCTCGAAGCGGTTGTCGTTGCCGCCGCAGCCGCCGTACCAGAAGCGAGAACATTCGTTCTGTTCCGTGTCGAAGAACCACATCATGGTGTAGTTCTGGCAGCTGCCCTGGTCCTGGCTGAGGAAACAGTTGTCTGGATGAAGACAGGAGAGAGAGAGAGATTATAGATTTATAGTAACCATCATTCAGCCCCGTGAGACTCATTTACTGATGATTTGCTGGTAAAGTCCTCTGAATTTAAGGCACCGTACTGTTTCATCCAGTTGGCCACTAATTATATATATATTTCAGTTCCTGCTGAGCATTTTCCAAATCATCCATCAGTTTTTAGATAAATTCCTTTCTTCCAGGCAGCCATTGGTTTCATTACGTCTCTATGGAAATCTGCTTCCAGAGAACTATCCATCACCATCAACATCCGCCCACCCTCTGTCGTTTATTTGGGTCCAACTCGTGGGGAGAGGAAGCTAATCCAAGTAGCAGAGACGTATTTCTCCTCAGCCACGTCCTCCAGTTCCTACTGGATCCAGAAGGCTTTCCAGGCCTGATGGCCTGTTGTCTGAGTCTGTCGTGGGGTGCGTGGGAGACCAACGCTCAGGGAAAGTTTACCGAACCAACCAGTTAGTCTTCAACCCTGAGCTCAGTTTTTCTAGTCTTCCTCTTTGCCTCATTGTAGTGCGCCAAGCCGAGTAATGAGCTCATTACTGCCCCCTGAGGCCGGAGGGCCAAAAACACCCACTGGTACGTGACCGTTGTACAATGAGCTCAATCCACACTCGAAAACAAACTTCCACAAGCGACACAAAGGTGAGATTTATGCTTTATCGTAAGTGTTTTCAAACAGTAGTAGAAAAAAGATGGAGACTAACTGGTGCACGTTTCCCACCTCCAGTAAAGAGCAGCGCTTCTGAGCTTTTCTTGGTTAAAAGGTTAAGGTGAGGATATGTGGGGCCACTTTTCGGGACCGCTCCTCGGGTATTTTTAAGCAGACATGATGTATGACTGTGATGTATTTATCTGCAGCAGGTTTAAAAGTCTCTGCATGTTGATTTTCATAGAAATCAGCAGAAACCACAAGTTGCCTGGAGGAAGGAAAATCAATCAAAACACTGGAAATGCTCATCGGGACTCACAAATGCATTCTTTGTAGTTAATGAGCTAAAAACAGGCAAAAACAACATCTCTCCTCCATTTGCAGGTTCTTCATTATACACACAGGACCGAAGGTTCCTCAGTTCAGTTTTCGGAGATCAGCTGAAATGATCAGAGCTGGTTCTGGTTTTTACCTTTGGAGACAAAGCTGGCCAGCCCCGGCCTCGGCAGGATGTTTGGATCTGTGAGAGACGAGGAAGTCAACAAGAGGCTACAGGTATTGAATCACAACACATCAGCACACACTGCCAGCGACACGTTATTCTGTTCATGTTCTGTCGTATTCTGTACGACGTTCACACGCACATGAGCTGAACTAACACCAGTTACTATAAAGATGAACGGGTCAGTAATGTGAACATCAGCAGCATGAAACACTCGCCCGGGATGTGTTTAAAATAAGTGTTAACGATGTCTGAGGATTACATTTCAACTGTCTAGAACTAAAAGAAAAGAATCTGTAAAAATGTTATGTAATACCTGACAGGTATTAAAAGAGCAAATGCATCTGCCAAAGTCCTGCACTGCAGCCTCTAAGGCATTTACTCATGGTAATACTGTAATTATCCAGTAAATAGTAAAGCTGCTACTACGTGCAGGATGTGTTTTTAATTCCTGAGAAAATTTGAAAGATTCAGTAGTTACAGAATCTACTTTCTAACGTCCAGCAATCTTGTTGGTTTCTATTTTCATTTAGCTTCCATGTAAAGTGTCACCGATGTCGTGATGAGGAGAGAGAGAGAGCAGTGCAAACAGACAAAATATTAAAGTTATAAAGACGACATAAAATAAAAGGACACTGTTAATATCAAACATTCAACCTGACGTAGAATGAAAGTCAATTAAAAAAAATCTACATATGAACATTCAGGTGAGTCAGTCCACAGAGACATGGAGGGTTTCAGCCGGTGTACAGGCAGGACTTACTATGGGGGCCACATGTCCGGAAACATTCATTTTCAGTGTTAAAGCGGTTGGCGTTACCGCCGCAACCGCCATACCAGAAGGGCGAGCATGCACCGATGTCTTTGTCAAAGAACCACGCTTGGACATAGTCGTCACACTGGATACCACTATCAGCCATCAGCTGACAGTGGGCTGAAAGCAGAACACACACATTTACTACAAACACTAAGAACAGTCCTCCAGGGCAGCAGCTCTGCAACTTCTCCGCGTCATCTCTTCAGCTTCACTTAAATAATCAGAAAAGCTGCACCCGTCCTCTGGCAGTGCATGAAACATTAATATTTGATATTAAAATTAATTAAATTTACAGTTAATTTGGGAGTCTGTGAGATAGAGACGAGAAGAACTGCTGCTCCAGGAGAACACATGCAGTCCGATGAGGAATAACTGAATGTATGAATCATTCCAGACAAACACATAGCAGGTTTAGTTCAATCATAGTTTGTGGTATAACAAAGAGACAGTGTTAATAACAAATAACAAAACAGAGATGTCATCAACAAGTCTGCGCAGTTTAGACAGAAATCTAAAGCGTGCATTCAGGATGTAACTCGGTGAGAGAAAGAGCTGGAGCTCTGCAGGTTTCAGGCATCAACCTTTTTTTTTTTTATTAGTTTCACTTTTTGCCCTGCCAGTGTCGCCGGTGTACACCGGACCATACTGTGCGTGGTCCGGTCTATCCAGCGCTCGTACTGTGGGGTGTAATGAACACTCCAGCCTCAAGGGGGCACTAGCAGGGCAGAAGACTTTCAGGCCTCTAATCTGATGCCAGTTGTGGCGCTAAACCACAACTGGCATCATGATACATGCAACATATTAATACAGGTATATTAATACCAGGGGGGCGTTGAATATTTATACCTGTATATTTATATTTAGAATAATGTATGTTCCTTTTTTGGGCTGTTGCATATTAAGAGCCCTCTACTGATTTATCATGTCGCACCTGCAACACTGTCGGACTCACGACGGACAGTTTAAAAAAATAAAATAAAAAACAATCGATGCAGCAGAACCAGAGACATCGTCTTTTTTTATTCCACACATTCTTCTTCCTTGTCAAACCCTGCCGCCTACATTACCCACAATGAACTGGATGAAACCGTCCACGTGTTTGTTTTAATCTGGGTGGAATATGTCTTGTTTAAACGAGCTGACTGTGTGTGTGTGTGTGTGGGCTACCGTTGACGTTAGCGCTTGAGACAAATCTCTGGCCGTCTCCTCTGGTCAGCGTGTCGATGATGTCCAGCTGGCCGGTCTGAGTCTTTCCTCCCGTCTGCTCCTCAAACCTCTCCTCCTCCTCCTCTGCAAACTCCTCCTCATCCACCACAGCCAGCCCCTGGCTGAACACACAGCAGCCAAAACTCACTGATCCACAATCACTTACTGTCAAAGTTAGCTTTACAGTCCTGCTCAGCTGGGCCGTGTCTGAATCTTACCTGTTACAACTGATGCTGTTAATGCAGCACATTTCATTGTTTCTTCCTTATACAGAACTCTTAACAGCTATTTCCATAATCCCTCTGCCTATAAAATGCCATAAAATACTGCAAAACTTCCTGTCACAGTTTCCCAGAGCCAAAGGTGTGCACAAGTTACCTGTATGGAGATTTAATGTGAAACTACATTGACATTCAGAATGATTTGCTGAGAAACCTCAGTGACAACACATTTTACCAGACTTCACGCCTCTTATTCTGCTGTGGAGGGATATGGTGTAATGCAGCTTTGTGACTGTGCAGCAAATAAAAACATTAGTTATCATAACAGTTTCATCTCTACAGCACTAGCTATATTTGTTACTACTATCATGGCACTATGTAATTCTGCAGGCAGTGTAAGTTACCCGTTAACGAATGTCTGTCCTCCATCCTGGTCTGTCAGCTGCTCACATGTCTGTTTTAAAGACCGAGGAGGATACGTGTTCATTCCCTCTGAAATAAACACAAGACAGAAACTTTCATGCAGTGACGGACGAAGTTTTCAGATCCTTAACTTATGTTAGTACTCATGAGGCAGAAAATTGGTTTGAATGTTATATTATTATAAGTTATATTATGGGATTATTATTATTATTATTATTACAGATGGAATAATGTGTAAGCAGTATTTTATTGTTGCAGTTTAATCTATAACAACAATCATAGTTTATAGGCTGATTATATATTTTGTGTGAAAACTTTTTACCAGTGAAGTAACCGGTAACTGTAGCTGTCAAATACATGTCGAGTAAAAATGTTCGTATTTTTTTGTTGAGTAATAAACTGAAATTAAATTGAAGAAATCAAGTACAGTAAAAGTACCACACAATTTTACTTCAGTACAGTATTTGAGTACTTTTTCACCACTACGTTCATGTTTGTTGCTGCTCAGAAACGATATGAATGAATTTGACCTTTATGACATCTGGCGATGGAGATAACTGATGTAATTCGATCTAAACCTCTGCCGTGTGTCTGAGTCTGGTCTCTTACTGTTGAGGGCGGTGAGGAAGACTCTGATGAAGCGCTGGGCGTAGCCCTGCTCGTCGGCCTTCAGTCTGCCGACGTGGATCAGGTGCTGCTGTACAGGCAGACTGGCCAGCTCCTCCACCTGCGTCCGGTTGTAGCGCTCGCCGACCGTCACCACAAACATCGCCACCCCCTCGCACTTGGCCTTCTGGGAGATGTAGTGCAGCTTGGCTCGGTCCCGGTAAGCCGTCTGGGTGCCCACCACAGTCAGCAGCACCCTCCTCCTCCGGGGCTGGCTGGCCTTCAGGAGCACCTCCTTCAGGGAGAACTCCAGCGTCTGTCCCAGCGCAGAGGAGCCGCTCTGCTGCTGCATTTTCTGGATCAGATGCCTCTTCATCAGGTCGTGGTTCTGGTAGGCCTGCAGGCCAAACTCTGCCTTGGTAGCCTGGGTGCCGCTCTGCTGGACTACAGCCACCCGGGCCTGGTTGCCGGCCCTGCGGGGCTGCGGGCTCACGGCCAGCTGTTCCACCACAGAGCCCAACAGCTGCTGGACACCAGCGTACTCATCAGCCTGCATCTCCCTGGAGCCGTCCACCACCATGACCAGGTCCAAGTCGACCTCCTGAGGCTTCGGGACGTCCTGGATGAAGGCGCACTGCTCTGAACGTTTGCAGGGGTCTGAAGAAACGAGAAACCGTTCTCATTCAGAAACCTGCTAAATGTTTTCTGACCACATTACTGTAAACAGTCTGATCTTTGTGTAAAGTCATTATGAGAGCACCAAAATGTAAAATCCATCTTGCACTTCTGCAGTTAAAATACTAATTAAATCTTCCTTGCATCTTTACATCAACGTTAAACTTGCTTGGCTGCATAGAGAGCATCCAGTAGCCGAGTGGTCGAACGTCCCCGGTTCGACTCCGGCTGGTGACCTTTGTTGCATGTCAGACCCCTCTCTCCACCGATCTCAACTATCTCTATCAAATAAAAGCTAAAAAAATATTTGCTGTGTGTAGAATTTGATCATTTCTGACTTTGGCGACTACGGTAGTAGTATGATATTGGTAGTATCAAAAATCTGACCCAGCGACACTGAGAATGAGGGGCTGAGAACACCACAGAAACTTAGCGCCTTAGCTACTGTTGCCTGTCACATGGTACATATACAGTTTACAATGATAACGGTGGCAGCTTTGCCATTAAAATTCACAGTAATTTTTGAAACAATGGGTCCTTGATTTCAGACAGAAGTAGACAAAAACAGCTTTTCATTTCTAGCCGCCGACTGTTGATTTTGATAAAATGACAACTGTTGCTAGCAGATTTTATCAGCTGTAGCTAGCTAGCTAATTAACATTAGCTCCATGAGTTGTTTGAAAAACGCAGTCTCCAGCTAACTCGTTTTTAAAATGAAGACCATGTAAAAATGTTCTTAAATATGCATTTGATGGCTACCTAACATCCAGGACCGACTCCCACACGGTGGAGGTTCCAGTCCTGAAAGGGGGTTATTTTAACCAGTAACCCCACAAACTAATGTAGTTACCTTATAATATGCTAACTCTTGACCCTGGAAGTAACGCTTGGTTACCACTGTAGATAGTAAAGTGGTTAGCCAGGCATGCTAACATTTGTAGCTAACGTTAGAGCACATAAACTGTCTGTTTAATCCAGTCTTTACACTTTAGCTTGTGTTTTTGGTTACGGAAAGACTTAACAAAGATATCACCTCCAACCTGTGTATACAGAGTACAAACAAAGACTTAAGTCTTAAGAAATATGATATAATCACATTTAAATTCTACACTCTGTGGTTTTAAATCCTATGACCTTCGACTTACAAAAAAAATCAAACGCGCTAAAGGCAGAATTGTTGACAGAAATATTACGGCATGATTTACATAAATATTAATCCAAGCACAAGCCTCAAAGCTTACCGTAACAGATGGCACAGTTCTTGACCTTCCTCAGGTCAGCAGCCATGTCCCTCCCCAGCACTGTGAAGATGGATCTTCCCGAGTCGTCAGCCTGAGAAGAAACAGCAGCTGTCATTAATCGCAGCTCTGAGAACAGTGTTCTTCTACTGAAACGATGACATGGCTGAGAGCTTTAATATAATTTTTAAGGCACGTCTGCAGTTTCTTACTGCTGAAGACAAATTTCTGGCAGCAGGTGGTGAATGTAATCTTAACCATAAGGGGGGGACGATGTAAAAAGGGAGTTGGAATGAAGTCGTGTGTTTTAGAGCTAAACAAGAAAACCTCCATCTTGGCAGGCAAACGAGCAGCTCGATGTTCAGCGTGGGTGTCAGTGCTGTCCGGCTCACCGGAGAAGCAAACACTGAGGCTGTTTGTAGCTTTGAAGCATTAGCGATAATCTGTTCGTTGTCTGTTTGACAGACGAGGCACTCTAATCACACCTGAAACACCCCGATCCAGATGTTCAGAGAGTTGAGGTCAAGTAGGCAGTGATTTTATTAGTTTGACCTATTAAATCAAAAAGATCATCTCTGGGTTGGCGGTTGGCCACGTGTTGAAGTTTCCTTGGGCAAGACACTGAACTGTACGTTGCTCCGATGGTCAGGCCAGCGCCTTGCATGGTAGCTCCGTCTCCATCAGGGTGTGTGTGAATGAGAGGCCAATTGTAGAGCACTTTGTCTGTTAGGGTAGAAACGTGCTATACAAGGGCAATCCCTTTACATTCATGGTGTTGCACGCTTCCCTCTGCACGGTGATACGGTTGGCGGGTGTAGTTCGGTAGAAAGAAAATAGTTCCTACATGAAACTGCTCACAACAAACCTGTGGATTATCTTGAGTAACCGGGTCATTATTTCTGGAAACAGACGTTGCTGTTGAGTTTTTAAATGTATTTTCTTGGCGAGTGCCAAGAAGAATGTAGACATCTCCACAGCAGATATCTCCAAAACTCAGCAACTCACACCATCCAGATTGATAAACAGCACTACAGGTAAGAGGGAAAATATGTACTTTTGATTTTGGGGTGAACTGTCTCTTTAAACTATCAAGAGTAATTATTTCATTAATCATGACTCTGACAGGGTCAGAACATCCCAAGACAGTAATATCATTTGTTAGGCCGAGTAGGAACCTTCTGGGAAAATAAGTATATTTAGAGAACCTGAGTACAACTGACACCAAATCTGAGCTGGGACACCTTCGGCTCTGTGCTGACATTTATTTACATCCTGCTTAGAGCTACAGGTCATACACTTAGTTTGAAGTGATCAAACACTTTGAGGAACTGAAGTGGCGGTGTCTGGTTCAGAGTCTCCCGAGGCCAGTCAGTAAAGACAAATGGCTCCCAACTTTATGAACTGCTGACAAATCAAACCTACCGCCATCGCTCGATCAACAGACGGAGCGTTCCTCAGAGAGATGACCGCCGGGACGATGTTGAGGCCGCGGTACTCCATCGTGGCGGTGAGAATGTCGTTAACATCCTGTGAAGGCCCATTAGAAAGGAAGACTGCCACCTTCCTCATCAAGATTCCTGCTCGGACGCGTTTGAAGACGTTCTGACCCACAAAGCGCATGGCGGCCCCCAGCTGGCGAGTGTTGGACGTCCTCTCCAGGGCGATGTTCTTCACAGATTCGATCAGCTGTTTCTTGCGGCGGTAGTCATGGAAGCGGATCAGGTACTTGGTGTAGGCGCTGTATCCCACCACAGCGACGCGAGCGCCGGTCGGACAGTTGCTTTCGGCGATGGTGATGTCCTCCAGCAGGGAGAGGAGGGCGGAGCGCTGCCTCTCGAAGGCTGCGGGGGTCACGTCCTCGGACATGTCCAGACCGAACACCAGCTCGGTGGGGTACGCCGGGCACTCTGATTGACCTGAAAACCAACAAAGAAGAGTTAATCTTGAGTAGAGCAGAGAGTAAAACTAAGAGCCTGGTCACTAAGCTCCAATGATTCTATTACCAACGCTTTGACCACATTTGGTCTTTCTCAAGGCAAGTTCAATACAAGCCTTACACTCACACACACACACACCCAGTGGTAATCCACTATCAGTGACATCATCAGCACGTTACAAGGATACACCTGAGGGTCACTCAGCATTAAAAAAGAGAATACAGCAACATTTCTATCATATATATTTTGTGACACCATAAAGACTAAACCTGCGTGTCCCCCATATGTGTCGATGTCTCAATAACTCAGCTTAAAGACGACAATCTAAAAGTAAAGGCTACAAAGAAATGGACACATGGGCCTGTTTTCATTCAGCCATTATAAAAAAAATGTATAGTTCGGGGCCCAGGCTAAACTATTGGATAATGTGTTATACACAAATATTCTACATATATATGTGTAGAATATACATACATATGTGTTTATATGGATAGTGATTGTGATGAACTCAGGTGTATCCTTGTAACTTGTCGATGATGTCAGTGATTGTGGATGTGTGTATATATATATACACATATACG
>CM050856.1:1415000-1580000 GCA_027580175.1 Siniperca scherzeri | reverse complement strand
ACACTGTTAATTATCAAAAATCACAACAGTCATAACGAGACATTAAGGCTGCAACTGATGATTATTTTCATTTTCGATCAATCTGCCATTTATTTTCTCGATTCATCTTTTAATTCCTCGGTCAATAAAGCGGCAAACGTCTTCAAACGTCTCGTTTTGTTCGACCAACCGTCAGTTTGCAAAGATATAAAACGGAGAAAATCCTCACGTAAGAGATTCATCGATTTTAACAATAGCTGCCGACGATCCACTAATCAATTAATCAATGAATCGACTAATCGTTGCAGCTCTACGAGACATCTTCCAGTACCACATACAAAACCGAAAGCAAAACATCAGTTATAACAGTGATTGTGCTTCTACAGACTTTAACATATTTACATGAGAAATGTCTAATAAAATAAATAACTGCTACTAGCCGACAGTTTATTTCTCATCTACCAGACTTTGTCCAAGTAACTGGATGATTTCAATGTTTCATATGTGAACAGCCGACTCCGCCTTTGTGCATCATCCATAATCAAAACGTCAATTTCTGTTTTTAATCGATAAAACGTCAAATCCACGGGACAAACAACAACAAGTGACTTCCTGTTGTTGGAAACCTGATCTGATCTGATGCTGAAATGGTGACGAGTTTGCGGATCATAGACGAGGAGATGAGACGAAATGATGTCACACACCTTCTGTCCGTTAGCTCCACGGCGTCCGGCTGATCCTGGGTCTCCGGCCTGTCCTGGACCACCCTGCAGGAAAACCAGCAGAGTCAGAGTCAGAGCAGAAACCAGCTAACTGTTCTCCATCCTCAGAGCGTCCTCGAACGCATCACCGGTCAGCACACAACGACTGTGGGAGCCATTTTCAGTTCCATGTATGTGACCAACAGGCGGATCACTTTATTTGGAGATAATTGATAAGAGACATATTTAAGAAGGTCAAAAGTGATCAGCTTCAGGTGTCGCTACAGTAACTGTGCTCCTGCTGCCACAGCCTTTATGTAACATTTTTGGTTTATTTCATGTGAAAAGGAAACACGGACACTGAAACAGCTATAAATAACTGTGTGATAGATCTGGACTATAAACTGGGCATTTATTCATTACAAAATCTCACAGTAGAAGCCCCTCAGTGGCTGTTCATGAGCAGCAAATAATCACTACTTTTCTAATGTAGCTTTAACAAAGAACATCTAAAAGGTGACTAACTATTGACTGTGATGGATTAAATACGAGTTAAGTCTTGATTTTTACAGAAAGAAATTATTAGTCAAGCAGAAACGTAAAGCAGCAACAGCTCCTAAAGAAACTGGAAACTTAATAACTTCAGCTTTTTGTTCTGACTGTTGTTTGTAGCATCTATTTAACTGTAGACAACAATATAACCATGGAGCTAATTTATGAGCACTTAGAGTCCATTACTCTCCTGACGACACATGTAAAACTGACGTTTGAACGTTTCATTTAGAAAAATTACATTCAACACAAGCGGTTAGAAACTCTTTCACTCAGCTCATAAACAATGTTGTTGGCTTTGTGCATCCAGTTCAGTGGTCCAGAACAGAACAGCAGCACTGTAATTACTAACAGACCCAATACGAGACCACAAACTGAAAAATATGAAGTTTAGTTTCAGCTTTTTGAGAAGAGAAACGTAAAACAGAATTGTAGTGCCCGCAAGTTTTTAAAAAATAAACAAAAAGTTGAAAACTTTACTCTGATTTAATATGATTTGTGTTTCTATTCATGGAAAAATGTTGTTTACTTCCAAGCAGACCCTGCCTGTGTAATTACTTGTGTTGTTCAGTTACTGTAAATGGAGCATTTTGTCACTTAAAAGAGCCTAAAGACGTTTGTTCAGTTCAACAACAAGGAAAATATCTCAACTAGGGATGGGACGATATACGATTTTATCGCGGATCGGGATAAAGAACACTCAAGATAAGTTGATCGTGGTGAGTTTCCATTATCGGGATAATTGTGAATATCCTAACGAGTGACTTGAAAAGCCCAATGCCAGTTGGACTTTGTTTTTGTTAAAGGATAATTACTGTATTTCTTAAGTCAGGGGTAAATTATATATACTGATGCAATTGTTGTCTGTACTGTTTGACATCCTGGCAGAGGAGTTTCTTTCATGTAAGAAAGAACAGACTCGCACAATGTTGCTATTTTTTATTTATCCTTTATTTTTGCAGGGGGACCTTATGATTTATGATTAACTTATTTAAGATTGTTTGTTTTTCACTAACAATATGTGCCCTATCTGTGATGCAATAAAAATCTATGTTTCTTAAGAAAATGTAAGGTGAAGTGATTCCAGTATGTCTTGGTGCCATTTTAAGAGTTTTAAGCATACAGTCTAACACAAACCTTAATATATTAATGGAATAACGGTTTTCACATTAGACACCATTAGAAGTGGAATTAGCAATTTCCAAATTTATGGCAACATCAAAAATAATGAGTATTCAGATACTAAATAAAAGGCTAAACTTGAATTATAATATACTGTAAAACTCAAATAAAAGCCGGTATTCAAATACTAGCCTGGTAAAAAAAACAACAACACACATTTGAGGGGGTGACATTATCTGTAGCCAACAGCTCATATGGTAAATTTAGTATAATGTCTATTTCCATCAGTACAACAGTTGTGTCATACTCACCCCTCTGCTGATCTCTGTTTCTGTTTTAACATGTTTTCATACCCTCGTTCATTCCAGTCGTTTCTTCTTTGCTGTACTCCTGATCGACGTTAAGCTGCCGTCAACAAAACGCAACACTTCCTGATGTTTTTTCACATTATAAGCCTACCTATAAACAGGGCTAAAAGACTTTTAATGTGAAAATTATGGAGGAAATTCATTAATTGCAGCTTAACATCGTTCAGGGAACACCCGACAAGACTCTGTTGCTGTACAGGGGGAATTAGTGCTGTGGAAATGTTCATTATACTGAATTTATCAAGACAACAGGTAAACATGGAGAAAAGGGTTGAGTTTGGTAAACACGGCCTGGTTCTCTAATAAAGGCCCTGGTCAACTTCTTATGAAACATTTAACTTCTTTTTGTTTTTTTAACGTTCTGTTGTGTTGCAACACTAAAGTGAAGGGTGGAACGAGATTTAATCACTAACATCAGTAGTTCATAAATATCCATATTCTGTGTTCCTATTGGTCGTATTAGCTAGTTGGCTGTGACGGGAAAAATTAGGCCCCTGAAACAGTGGCAGGATTGTTTTCCTCTGCGTCTGACAGAGGGCGCCGTCATGTCCCACTGCACGCTAAACGCATCATTTGCGGCTATTTGATCCTTTCGTTTTCTCGTAAGGGAAGGCTGAAATATAAATGTGGGGTTAGTGAAAATGAAAATAGGATTTCTGTACAGTCCCTATGGCTCAAAGAACAGATGCATCACCAGGATGTTGTTTGCTCTGTGCAACACACTCATATTGTTGCTGTACAGCCTCTACACAAGACTTTATACTGTTAGTCTGCCTGGCGACACTTTTCTATTTCCGCAATTAGTCTTTTGGAAAGAATCCGCTCTGAGAAAGTATTTCCGACACTAATTTGTGTCTGATTCATTTAACGACCTCCATGCAGGGCTCATACATAATTTGCGGGCGGGTCAGAGATATAAAACACATGGATGAGACTTACGGACTGAAATAGCTACAATCAGAACAATCTAACACGGCTTTATTTTTGTTCCCACGTGCTGTCCACTTCCCAAATCTGATCAAACAATAATAAGTAAAAAAACAACAACTGAGGGAACCTCGCCAACTCTTTGCCTCCTAACTGGAACCAGAAACCAGATGAGTCCCAGACGTCAGGCGACAGCAGCAGCGGTGCCATCATCCGTCAGAGTCTTCAGGATTTGCAATTAAGGCGTCAAATAAGACAACCGCAAAATGATCTAACACTTCCCGCGCTCGTTAAGTAGAGTCTTCGGGATAAAGACCAATCTGTTGTGCATTTACGACCACTGTGAATCTCCTGACAGACAGAAAGGAAGGGTTTTTTCACCCATCAACTCTTTCGGAATAAACATAATAAACAAAATAAATAGTTAGAGTTGTTCTCTCTATATCTATATAAGCGTTAAATGTAATTAATTATTTAAACGTTTTGGCATTTATTTATAAGTTTACATCTAACCAGGGCTGCAGCACAAACTGAGGACACTGAGATCATGTATTTTTTTCTGGAAATTTGTGGGTTTTAGCAGCTATTGGGGGAAATTTACATCTACAACAAAAAACGTACACAAAATGATCTGATCTGCTGCCCTAAAGACTAACTGTCATCTAAGATTTTATTCGTCAAACTGCTGTTTTCAAAGTCAAGAATGAACTTCCACACTCAACCTTCAAGCCGAAACGGATGAGAAGTCCCTGAAAGTGCCAGTAATGATAAAACACTGAGATGACAAGTGAAATATCTGCATCCTCTGAGGAAGACCAGAAGGAAGACCAGAAGGAAGACCAGAAGGAAGACCAGAAGGAAGACCGGAGGACCGAAGCTCCACAAACAGTGAGTAAGTAGACGTTGAGTTGAGATCTTTTGGTCAAACTACTGTTTTCCAAAGAAAGATCGAGGCTCTACTCATGAAATATCTCTTTTCCAGAATCAATCAGCAAATTGAATTCACAGAACTGATTTCCAGAAAAGTCTTTTCATTAAATATTTAATGCGGATTCATTTTAACGAAGCAGAAATCTTATCGAGCTCTGAGCTGTTTATAATGTAACGCGTTATATCATCAAAAAAAGCCCAGGATGTCCCGAGTCAGATGCACTACATGGCCAGAAGTATGTGGACAGCTGAACATTGCAGCCGCATGAGATATTGTAATGTGTGACTGTGACAAAGATCATTAATGTACTGCTCTAACAAACTCCGCTTCTGGGTTCCAACTTCCCACCAGAACCTGGCTGCGGGGATTTGCATTAGGATTGTCCACATATTTTTGGCCATATAGCATACAACAAGACTCAGCACTGTAACATGTACGATGAGCCAAAATCTTTAGTCTCCTGCAGACTAAAACAGATGACCTGCTGGATCTCAGGAGTCCAGAAATGAGAACTATGAGATTTAATACAGTCCTGAGATGCTGAACAGCAATGATTTGACCTACTGGCTGAGAAAACTGTTAGTACTCGCTCTGTCTTTGTAAATATTTAACTGAATGTTGCAGGTTCAACAGCAAATACCAGCAACACTTCAGGAATGTGTGGATAATGTGATTTAAAAAAAGGCAGGACCTGTTGGCTGTTATATTCATTTATGGAGAAAAATTTAATTCATTCAACATCTGTAGAATATGGAGAACCTGAGGTAACGCTTTATTCTACTTTTAACATTTCTTCCTTATAATTTAACTCTTTAAGCTTCCTGTAAGAACTATGTCGTGTGGCATTAACTACAGAGGAAAATAGACACAGTTCTGTTGAATGTCTTTGAAAGAACTGCTTCATTTAAAGCCAAGTAAATATTTATCCATCATAAAGGTATTATTGGAAACTTTATTCGTCATAAACTGTATGCTGAACTGCTCGCTCGCCTGTAAACAACTGAATATTTTTGCACGTTCAGCCGACCTGCTGCGCACAGACTAACAGCGTGCTCTGTTACGCCAGTTAATTATTTAATTGGAATTAATTGATTGGAAAGTGTACCAACTGAACACTGTCTCTATTATTACTCATAATTAGCACTAAATTACAAATTCACGAACCCGTAAAATGAAGCATTACTGAATCTGTTTTCCTTTAGCCAACCGAGGACTTCATGTCCTTTCAGACCTTTAAATCGTGTTTTATCGTTTGTTCTCAGCCGTTGTTGAGCGATGTCCCTTTTTTATCCGACTCTCAAACTGGACATTTTTTATATTCCTGACAAAGTTTAACGTATTCGACTGTGTGACCATGTCTGGGGTCAGCTGAGGTACTGTATTGTTGGTGAAATGGAGTAAAGGTCGAGGTGATGTACTCAGAATCAGAATCAGAAATAATTTATTGATCCTGAAGGGAAACTCTTTGTTACAGCAGCTCGCCTTTACGCCAGCGCACACAGGAGAAAGCACTAGCAAACAATATGATACACAATAAAACAGGTCAGAAAGTAAATGAAGTACCAGGTGGGTTTACCGGTTGATGATGATAATACAGTATAATAATACAATGTAATAATATAAGTAATAAGCAGAGGTGCATGTACTGTCGAGTTAAGTGCAGCTTATTGAGATTATTAAGATATTGCACAGCAGTAATGGAGGTATATAATGTCAATATCCATAAATAGGAAAAACTAACATGGGAAAACTAAATATTGATCAGGAGTATTAACACAGAATATTGCACAAATAAATATTGTACTGACCTGAGGCCCAGGAAGGCCAGGGATTCCTCTCGGTCCAGGCTGACCTCTGACCCCTCCGGGACCCTGCAGGGACAACATGCGTTGACATACACTTTAAAACACGTCTCCGTAACCTCAGCACGAGGACACAACGTGTTTCTTCTGATGTTTTCCAAAATGTCGGACTGTTCCTTTTGTAATCTGGCTTCGTCTCACCTGTGAACCTGAAGCACCTGGGCTGCCTTGGAGTCCTGGAGCTCCTGGCTGTCCAGGTGCACCCTGCAGGAACACACACACACACACACACACACACACACACAGTTTAAAGGGTGTTTACTGTATAAACCCGTGCTAACAGCACCGAGTGTCGTTGGAGTTCCTCTCTTACCGTCTCACCGAATGGCCCTCGTCTTCCATCTGGACCCTGAGCAGCAGAAAAACAATGTATTTGAAGAATGGCACAGATATTTCATGAGTAAAGTATTAGTCACTTTGTTGTTATTAACAGACTATTAATGTTTGATGTGACAGACTTCACACGCAGTCAAGAGGGAGGAAGGGGAATACTTTCTGGATTATCTGAGTGTTCGTATCCACGTAAACTCTGCGTTAACGCTGCTGGTGATCAGAGGACCGATTTCTGTTTTGCTCAGTTTCTCCTGATTCGCAGTTTAACAGCTGCTGAGCTAAAATGAAACAGTACAGTGTTAACGCTGTTAGAGAGTAACTTAACGTCAGTGTGAAACGCAGAGTTTCTCTGTCCTCTCTGGTTCAAAGTTTGAGTCTGTTTCACCTCTGACCAAACCCAGCATCCCTGACAGGTGTGTCCAGAGGTGCTGCACCTGTAACCACACCCCACAGTGATGTCACAGTGTCCTGGAGTACACCTGTACATCACTGCAGCAAGGTGAGACACATTAACATTACACTTTAAGGGTCTTTTACATCTGTAAAGTTTGCAAAGAGATAAATTGTACATTTACTACTTAAACTAATGATGTGATGCGCTTACAAGTTCAACAGGAAACGTCAGACTACTGTTTACTCCGCCGGAGGCTTTTTCAGCACACACACTGAACGGACAGCTAACTAACAAACAGACGTGCATTGGATTTGACTCGCTGACCCCACCTTTAAACGATGCCGATCTTTCAGTCAAGCCTGAACTTCCTCATCGGGTCACAGAATCTGACGAGTCCCTGAATGTATCGTGAGGCCAGCACGCAGCAGAGAGTTTCATATTGTAATATTAATTAGCGACAGCCTGACTGGCCGCACAGGCTGACAGCTTTTATGTCCTGCAAAGTCAGTGTTTGTTATAATCAAAATTGTGGCGCCTATAATTAAAAATTGCACTCTTTATAAATATGTATTGTTTCACTCTACCCACGCAATGTGTAGCACCTTTTAAAGCAAGTTTTCGATACTTCCTGTGATACATAGTTGATATTATATATATTACTGCGTGCAGGTGTCTCACCGGGTTTCCAACGACTCCACTCTCACCTGGCCGCCCGTCCTGTCCAGGTGCACCCTGCGGATTTAAAGACATCACATATCATCGAAGTGACAAAGGATGAACTGTACAAGCTAAATCATTTGTTAAACTGAGTTTTGTTTTAAAGTAGAGCTGACGGTTCTGAAACAAATGGCTCTTATTGTTAAACTAAATGATTAAATTAGCATTTTAAGAAGTTTCTTGTTAACGGAAACCTCAAACCTAGATAAAGTCACAGAACCTGATTTCATCTCAAACAGGAACAGAAGCGTTAGCTCTGTTGCTCTTCACAGCTGCTTTAAAGCATCGACCTCAGCTCAATCCGGTCTGTGACGTTTCTTACCGGTAAACCGGGGTTCCCGGGCTCTCCTTTGGTCCCTGGGACGGTGTTATCAGCACCTGGTTCCCCCTATCAGACAAAACACAAAGCCCAGTCTAAACTCAGTCAGTCCTAAAAGATGAGCTCCACGCACTGTTTGGTTTCCTCAAGTGGAGCTTCCAGCTGTGTTTGGCTGTACGAGTCGCTGACGGCGAAACCATTTACTAACGTGATTCGTGATGCGACTGCAGAGGCGACGGACAGGCTAAAGAGACGCAGAAGCGTCTGTCTGGGCGGTATGGACGCCTTCTGTGTTTTCACCCCGGACTGTTTGTGAATTTGATCAACAAAGTAACAAACTGTTGCGGCTGAAACCCGCAGGACTTCCCTCTCAGCTGAGCGGATGCTGGTGAAGATTTGAACTGGGGGGTTTTTTGGTTTTGCCCAGCGTGTTCTTCAGTTTTAAACCGAACCAACGAGCCTCGACTGGAAACGAGAGAGCTCTGACTCTCCTTCCACAGAAACGTCCAGACTCAGCCGGTTTACCGGGGCGTCACCGGGAGGCCGTCAGATGCAGATGCAGATTCAGACGATGCAAATAAAGCAACACCCTGGTTTTACGGATATTATGATGTATAAACGTCTTAAGCAAAATCCAGCTTTGTGTATATGTAGTGGTAAACTATGATGTGAACAAAGATTCAGACTCTGTTTCGTCACATTGTGGATACCTCGATTGTCTTCAGCGTAACGGTGGTAAAACGGTCTTTCAAGTCATCTACTAACAAGCAATCAAGAAGAATCAAATATTATTATTCTAATATATCACTGTACAGTCCTTCTGTGAGTTTCTAACTTTGTGATCACAGAAATGAAAGGAGATTCGACCAATCCCAAGCTTGACATTTTGTCTAATTCCCTCAACGTCCGTGCAAAGATTAGTCAGGTCAGAAGAATGCTCACGCTGTCAAAACCAGAGTTATGAGCCCAAGCCAAACTAAATCAATCCCTGATCTCAGATCCTGATCTATGTCTCTAGCCTGTGGGACTTTATTACCCCTGAGGTCGTCTTATCAGGCAGACCTCGTATTTGTTTTCTTAAACCTACAGCAACCCTTAAATATAATAGTTCTATTTGCAAAATCATTTCGATAATTGCAAAAATCCATCGTTTCTGGTTGCAGTGCAGTAATAAAAAAAGACATATTTAAATTGAACGTTTGCTTCTATCTTGACTGGTTTTTTCTGGGTGTGTGAATACATTTCCTCTGATGAATAAGTAAAATGAATTATTAGTCAGCTTAAGGTTTAGAACTGCTAATGTAACTCTGAGCTCTGCAGTTTGGGAGAGATTTGTGTTTCATTAAGGGATTTCAAACTCTGATATGGATTTACTTTGACAGGAGGAAGCACTCCCGTCAGAGTAAATCTCTTTCTCCTGTTCCTTTCAGCTGGTAATAAATCAGTCTTACAAAATATATTACTGACTCTGTAAACCACAAATCCCAAAATATTTCAGGAACGCAGAAAACGTACAACTCTCCACTGCAGGATTTAAAGCCACCGTGAGTCGGTTTTTTTAAGCGATTATTATTATCAGATTATACAATCTTAATAACAAAATAAAAGTGTGTGTAAAAATGTGTGTTGCTTTATATCTTATGCATCTCCGTGTTGCCAAGTCAGGTCTGATACAGTGTCTGGAGACGCCAAAGTCAAAAACTAGTCAAGTCTTTAAGCACCCAAAGGTCGTGCGACTCCATCAACATATAAAAGAAATGCCTCTTAAACGGAGGGAACTCTAATCTGACTGTATGATTCTTTGCACGTTTGATTGAGAGTGTGTACTGATGCCGTGTGTTTCAGATGAAGGATTACAGCGGCATACCAGAGCTGTTATATAAGCACCCAGCCGAGAACATAAAGCCGAGAGGGTCAAACCGAAGTTTAAACGCTGCAGAATCCGGAGGGAGAGAGGCACAGAGGAAGAGAGAGGAAGACAGAGCAGTAATGGAAGCAGTCGTCGACATAATGTTTTCGTAAAAAGAGAAGATTAGGGAGTATTTTACAAAGAAAAACAAGACCTATCTATGAATGTCTGCGACTTTATGCTCTTCTGTTCGCAGGGTTCCCAACTTGCTTTAAAAGAAATATTTTTTTCCCAGGATCTTTTATTCTCATTTAAGAGAATAAAGTCAAAGAATTTAACAGGGGGACGGTTGGGTCAGTCTAATCTACGACGCGCAGCGTCACGTCCGTAAACGTGCGTCCCGTCAGCGGCAGCGGCACAAACTGGATGCAAACTGCAGCAGCCACACGTGCAGTAATACATGTGTTGATCCCGCGGAGTGGATTTGATAAAACTGCAGTTTTTTTGGGGGCGTCCTGGTGGTTGAGGTGCATATAACTGTAACGGACCTTTGCTGCAGGTCATGCCCCCATCCCCCTGTTTCCTCTCTGTTTCTACACCATCACTGTCTAATAAAAGGCAAAACGCCCCCAAAAAAAATCTAGAAAACCCCCTTTGATGGCGGGTGTAAAGACATCGCCGTTGTGAGTTGCTCTTAAAGGAATAGTGCAACATTTTGGGTACACGTATTTGCTATCTGGCAGCTGTGTAGATTGATACCACTCTTATCTGTGGGTTAAATATGAAACTACCACAAGCAGCTTAGCTTAGCACAAAGACAGGAAACAGCTAGCCTGGCTCCGTCCAAAGATAACAAAACCTCTAAACTATTTCTTGGCTCTTCATTTTTTGTATTGTATAAACAAAGGAGATATAACGAGTTAATCGCTGAGCTTCAGAGGTGCTGCTTAGAGGATTTCGTTACCTTTGGACAGAGTCAGGCTAGCTGTTTTGCCCTCTTTCCAGTCTTTATGCTAAGCTAAGCTAACCGGCTATAGGCTGTTAGCATACAAACTTGAGAAGGGCGTTAATCTTATCACCCAACTCTCCGCCAGAAAGCGAAAAGGCGTATTTCCCAAAATGTGGAACTATTCCTTTAACATTTTTGACAAAAGGTTGATATTCATTTCACCCAGTCTCTCGAAGGTTGGGTCTGCACTGTTTTCACTTTCACGGCAAACCTTTATTTATTTGTTAGTTTATTTAACGGGGACAATGCAGATGTTACATTATGTGGAAGTACAGCGTCAGATGTATACAGGGCGAACAGCTGAAGCTGATTTGCAGGCTTTTAAATTCAGGTTAAAACTACTAAACAAGCCCTGCGACGAGTTGGCCACTGTCCAGGGTGTGCCCTGCCTAAGGCCCAAAGTCACTGGGATAGGCTCCAGTCACCCGCGACCCCCTAACGGGGACCAAGCGGTAGAAAATGGATGGATGGATGGACTACTAAACAAATAAACAAATAAACAAGATAAAAACAACAGAACAGAAGCACATTCACACATCTACTGTATAACTGACATGCAGGTGTGAGAGGGTGAGTGGGTATACCTGAACACTGTATGCACATTTAGCTTTTGTAATCCACAACAATGGAACACAGGTCATTGCACAGAACATGTATTTGATTATTTGATAGATATAGATTTAAAATCCATCCATCCAGCGAGAGAGAGAGAGAGAGAGAGGAGAGAGAGAAACTGTTGGGACTCACCGGATCTCCTCTCAGTCCTCGCTGTCCTTTCAGCCCCGCCTCCCCTCTGATACCTGGGATACCCTGAGGACGACAGTTCAACCCGTCAGTCAACCAGCCGGAGGTCAGAGGTCAACGCCTCCAGCTAAAGGGGAATTCCTCTGGACTACAGAGACTCAAACACTGAACTGGCTGTCCGCCTGACTGAATACAACAACAACCATCAAACAAAAAGCAGGACAACAAATAAAGACTAAAGTGCAGTGATTAATCATTTACATGGCGAGTGTATAAATATACAGGTATCATGAATGTTGAGCACTATTCATTCACCTCTTTCAGCATCTGCTGATGTAAGTAAATGTAAGTGAATAAAACTTAAATATTAAGTATTTAAAGAAAATAGCACTAATAACAATAATCAAATTATATATGTTTAAATCTTCAGTAAAAACATTTTTTATGGGCATTTATTGAGTTAATTGTTATTCAGATGCACCTAAATGATAAAATTACCTTTTATTTTGTAATTTAAAAAAAAATCTATTTAAAAATTACAAGTAGATGCAACTATAATCACAGCAATAATAATATGATTATTAACATAAATAAGTGAGTTATGATTCATTATGAATGAAGTCAAACTACAAAATGCTCATTGATACAATGAAATGCTATTATTAATAAAAACAATTATTTTATGGCATGCATCTTTAATTTAATCATTAAATTTAATTTAATTGTTCATTAACAGTAAGACGTACTGACATGAAAACTTGTATTAGCAATAATACAGTTTATATATATATATATATATATTACTATTCAACACAACACTATGTTTTCCTGCTTGCTTTTACTTTGAACTTAAATTTTAATGTGTTTCAAAATGAAAGAATGGCTGAAAAACACAGATTTACACTTTCACAGTGATGCTAACCGATGTGCATGAAAACTCCTCATTAAACGGATTAATTCATGTGAAAATACAGACAAAGGTTTCTTGTGTTGCTCAGAGCTGTGTGCTCGGATTGTGAGAAAACGTAAAAGGCTGTTTTACTGGGTTTCCTGGGTGTCCTCTCTCTCCTCGACTTCCGTCTTTTCCCGTCACTCCCTGCGAACACAGAAGCAGAAACAGCTGAGCGGCGAGAGCCTGAAAATCCCTCCAATCAGCTCCTGGACCCGCCCGCACATCTCCTCCAATAAGAAAACAAAACGTCACCGAGCAGCTCATTAGTTTGTTGTTTTACCCTTCCACGTGCAGGACTATGATTTGTTTTGCCACTCAAACGCCACTCTGCGGTGACTTTAATAAAAAAAGCACTCCATGAAAAAGGACACAAACACGCCTCAAGATGTTAAAATGACCCGATCGTCCTGAAGGTCGGCATCGAGGCAGATGCAGGCATATTTGCCTTACTTCTATGTGGGACAGTCAGGCTTTTGAGTTTTGGAACTACAGTTCCCATAATGCTTTGGGGGATGTAAATGGGAATTAAAATATTGCTTTATTGTCTTTTCAGCCTGTATGTGTTCACATTTAGTCAGACTGTCCCATCAGAGCAGCCGAACCAGCGGTCAGCAGCTCCTGTCTGCAGTGGACCCGTGGACGGACAGACAGCCGTCTCTGGATCACTGTGAGACTGAAGGAGACTTAGAAACAGCAGGATTCTCAGGCAGGTTCTGCAGCCGCTTTCTTCTCTGGTGTCTAAGTGGATTTCTGGACGTTTATTCTGGACGGACGTCAGAGGTGACGATCTCCTCGGACAGTGTGAGTCACAAAGAATCGAAAGTAGTGCGTGTGTTTCGTGTCTGTGTGTTCAGATTAGAGTATTTTAAAGTACCTTAAATCACCTGCGTGAGTCACTGCCGCAGCGCCACCTGCTGACCGGGCTGCTGAGCGGCCAAACTACAACATCTAACTTCCTGTTTTTAAAACATCTGCATGTCACCTGTCCCTTTCACCGATCTTTGCCCCCTCAATGTTTCTCCAACTGTCCCGTGCCCCCCCCCTGGGGAGACGCCTCACAGTCACAGCGATACTTGATCATGGCGTGCATTTTCTTTATTCCCGCTCCAGGTGAGCAGATGTAGCTGCTGAAGTCCGTACCTGTTCTCCGTTAACTCCGTCCAGTCCGTCTTCTCCGTCTTCCCCCTGCAACGTTGGAGGAGAATCAGGTGTCAGCAGATTCGACTCTAATGTTTGTCCAAACATTCCTCAGTACATGCAGCACGTCACATGACTTCCTCGCTTAATTTGACATTCCAGCAGGCCTGAGTCACTCACCCTGTCTCCCCGGACGCCTCGGTGGCCCTGAAGACACAAACAGCAGGAGTTAGTCACCAACATCTGGCACAGCTGCTTCCATCAAACTATTTGCATAATTACTAATCACTAGTATAATAAGTAGCGCTCAGTAGTATTGAGCAGTGCTGTACCTTCGGTCCCCTGAGTCCAGAACAACCCTGGACACCCTGAGGTCCGCTCGGTCCAGGACGGCCCCGCTCTCCCTGCAACACAGAAACACAGTGAGCCGTGATGTGTGGTGGTTTTGACTGAAATATCTCATCTGATGAGACGTGCTTCATCGTTCACGCTCCCCTCAGGATGAACTGTAATAACTCTGCTGATCCTCTGACTTTCCCTCTAGCGCCGCCATCAGGTCGACGTGTTAACGCGTCCGACACTTTGGTTTCTGACCGAACAGCTGCAGAGCTGACGGCGTTCCCATCAGCCTCAGCTGCGCTTGATCTCCTCGTTCCACTCCTCGACCACTCAGATCTTCAAATCTCGGCCATCCCTGTCTTGTTTTGGTTTTGTAATATATCTTTATTTATCTATTCATTTATATATTTTGCGTGTGTGTGAGTGTGAAGCACTTTGTGACTGTGTATTTTAACAAGGGGCTATACAAATAAAGCTTTACTTACTTTGTGTTTACTGCTATTCAACAAAAGCATGCTCACACGCTAAACTAAGATGGCTGCGGACTCTTGTTAATGAGATATGGGCCGTTTACACCGGCGGGGAGCCTCGGTGTGTCCACCTCGTGCTGTGTTCTCTTGTGCTGGCTTTAGTCTGTGTAGAACTGCAGCATCTGCCTGCACTGACTGCGTGAACAAGAACAGAGCTTCAGTAAAAATACTGCTGACGAAAGCCTCGGTGTAGATTTTAGGGCTGCGCCCGCTGATTGTTTTCATTGTTGATTAGTCCGTCGGTTATCCTCTTGGATGGACTTCCTTATTAAGCAATAATCATCTCTCTGTTAAAGCTTCCAAACCACCTCACATCTCCTCTCTGATGGAAATCTGCGGTACACGATCCAATAACTACTGAACCTCAGAGATCCCATGTGCACCGGAAGCAGTAATCTGGGCAGAACTGGTTTCAGGTACTCTGCAAACTGCCCTGAACCTGGACTCTTTCATTTTAAAGCTTCGTTATCTGATGGTTGTCTGAATATGAATATTTATTGTTTTCGTCTGTTTTGTCAAAACTGAAAGATTTTCAGTTTACTGCGATATGAAACAGAAAAGCGGAGTCTCACGCTGGAGAAGCTGCTACTGAGGCATATCTGGAGTTTTTCCTTGAAAAAATGACTTCATTTGTTTAACTGATAATCAGAATTATTGCCAATAACTTTCTGTTGGACCAATTAATTGACTAATCATTTCAGCTCTGGAAGATTTTACAAACTACATGCTGTCGGTAAGAGAGTTAGAATTGATTTGTGTGTGTAACAGCAAAGATCTTTTGTTTTGAAGGAGTCCATCTGTTCTCCAGGACACGTGATGTTTCAGCAGCGGAGCAGACGTGTACGTATGAAAGGCAGCCAAGTATATGTTTTATCATTTAGTTTACCGTCATGCAGCTTTAAATGGAGGCTGGAGGCTCAGCTAATCTTGAAAAATGGAAAAAGTTCTCTGCCTTGACGGCAGTTAAGAATAAACTTTCATCTGCAGCCGGCAGTTTAACTATTACCTGGTCAAATATTACATATAAACTGTGTTTAAAGTGAATGAAGAAGCACTTACAGCGACGCCCTCCTCTCCGGGGAATCCGGGGTGACCCTTCTGTCCAATCACACCCTGTTTAGAAAACACACAGCAGGTTCAGGGGCAGAGAAAATAACTGAAAAGACTTTAAAATAATTCAAAAGTACTAAAGGAATTAAAGTAGGGCAGCCGACGTTCGTCCTTCGACCTACACCCAAACGGTGTCTTTCCTCGAGGATAATAAAGCTGAACACTTGCTGTTTCATTCTTGCCGACTCTTATTCAAATATCCAAAAACTGTACAATCAGTAAACAGAGAAAAATATTCAGATTCTGAACAGCTTAAACCTTAAAGTACAGCATGTGACCTGGCTGTCAGCACACCAACTTTTCAGTTAATGCAGCTTTATATTTCTACGCACTTAAAATGTTTCATGTAAATATAATAATAATTCTAATTATTCTAACACTTTACCTAAAAGGTGTGAAACACTCATGTCTCTTAATTACTTAATGTGTCATTATCTTTCATCGCGGGCAGAATAACTCATTTACTCAAGTACAAATTTGAGGTGATTGTACTTGAGTATTTATATTCCATGCGGCTTTGTACTTCTCCTCCATTTATCTGACAGCTGAAGTTGTTTTCCACATTAGGTTTTACATAAAAAACAACACTGTCGTAGATTAACAACCTTGTTACGCCTTTTACAAACAAACTCAGCGTGTTTCAGATGTCTCTGAGTTGTTAACAGTTCCACCAAAGAAACATTGTTTTCATTTAAATAACAATTTGAGGCCCGAAAATGAAATATTAGCCAATATTTCACAAAAAGATCAAAGATCTAGCGAAAAGTACCAAAGTGAAAACAGATTTGTGTTTTTTCTTCTTTCCTCTCCCATTAATCATCTCCGGACAGCTCAGATTTATCTGGTGACCCTTCGGAGGGGCCACCGGACTAAACTGGCTAAAGGTATATAAAGTTTAGAAAGTAATACGCATCCTCGGGCAGCTGCAACAGCGAAGCGCTGCTCTAACGCCGATGCATCAGTGTTAACAATCTAATGATGTCGGACAGAATCAGAATCAGCCACAGGAGACGTTTTACTGCTGATACTGTAACTACATTTTGCTCTTTATACTTTCACTTAAGCAGGGTTTGAATGCAGGACTTGCACTTCAGTAAATGATCTGAGTACTTCCACCACTGATCGAGGAGTCATTCCTCTCAGCCTTGAGAAAAAGAGGCGTTTCATGCTTTTCCCTGTGTAACAGTCTGACCTCCTCTTCGCTCTCAGCCCAGACCAGCCTTCTTATTGCTTTTGACACGTTTTCACAAACGGGTTTTAACATCCTGTATAAAGTTAAAAGGTGTGTGCATTCCAGTCACCTTTGACCCCGGGGGGCCCCGAGAGCCACGGATGCCTTCATGTCCCGAACATTTGCACATGACGTTGCAGCACTCCCTATCTGACACCATGTCCTGCAGAGAGACAGAGAGCAGAGGGATCGATAAACATGAAACCGTGCCAATTCTCATTTCTTTCTACGGACCTTATTTATAACAAACAGTAAAAGATTTTAGAGCTTAGTGCCGAGAAAATCAGTAACAGTAGAGTTAAAAGCTCTTCTGCTCACTTAAATCCATGAAATATACATTTAACTCTGTTTCACATTGGGTTTGATATTGTTAACCATCTAAAAACTGAATTTATCTTTAAAGTTATCGGATAAAGCTGACGTCAGTGTGTGTGTGTGTTTTGTTTCTCTTCCTTTTGTATATGTATGTATGCATATAGTTGTTCATGTCTGACAGGTCTCTTATTACGTTAAGGGATCCTTGTTTGTCTCTGCTCCCTTATTCAAACCTTTAATAAAAAACTCATTAATTAAAACAAATAAATAAATAGAAAACAGTAGGTATTATTCTTTTCCCCCATAATAAATTTAGGGTGCCTAACATTTTCCTTCAGAAACATTTTTCAATTATTTTTTATGTTAAAAAATTTGCTGGATGTATGACGAAAGATTTGTTTTTATTCTTTGTGAAGAAAAGTCACAATCTCTACCTGCTGTTTTGTACGTGTACTTAAAAATAGGAGCAAGCTGTTATCAAAAGCTAAGACAAGCGTTCCACTGAAACCGCTAAAGGATTCTTGGTTTCTTTTCTTGAGTAATTTACATATTTTCTTCAGCCGGCACTTCCCGGAGGCTTTTTTCTGGTTTCCATTCCTGCAAACAGACACGCCAGAACAGGAAAACCTTTTCTGAACTAATGAGTTTCTGTGATTCTCATCATGCTGAGAAACGTGTCTCTCCATCACTTTAGTTCCACAGAAACCAGACTCAAACCAGGAGAAATAGAGAAAATAGTCCCATTTCAAGAGAGACAAACAAAGAACAGTTTTTCTTTTTCAGTCTCCATGCAAAAGCTACAGTGTGGTGTGTCCGCATTAACTGGATAAACAGCAAATGTTCCTAACAATCTCAATTACAAATATGGACACATCATAAGACAAAGTCACCTGAACAAACATCCAGACTTTGAACCAGTTTATTTCACTCCAAAATAAATTTCCAGATTTTATTTTAGAATGAAGTGTCATTTTATTTTCTTGCAGAGATCTGTCCAGTCAGAACTGAACATGTAAACAGGAAGTCACTCTACAAGCGACAAGACACTTTTTGGTAGAATTTTATTGCAGATGCTGTTTTTACCTGTGGTTAGCAGTGACATGAATGACTCACAATCTGTTTGAGGATGGTGCTGCCGACGCTCGGCATGCCGATGCTGAGAGGAAGCTTGTAGCCGAATCCTCGGCCAAACTCCACCATCTGCAGCTGGGCGGGGTCACGCACTCCCTCCAGAGCCACAGTCAGCAGAGCGCTGACGTCTGCAGAAAAAACACACAAAAGAAGACAACATTTACGTGTATTTTCTATACAAACGGCTGTATTACCTGGTACCATAACGCACTCCGGCAAATTAATGTTGAATTTACATAATCTACATGATAATTTAAATATAATTAATTATGTAAACATAAACAGACGAAATGCTAATTGTGGTCATGTTGGATCACCACACAAACTGCCTCTCTCAGTTTTTACTTGACTGTCGCAGCAGCTCTGATTCATGCTCCAGTTTCATCACGTCTTCATCGAATCCGTCTGAGAAGATCACCAGCACCTGATGGACGAGGTTAGTCACATGTTAGACTGCTTTTAATGATAAGAAAACTACATCTCATCTCCTTTTTCTGACAGGTCTGCAAATTATTCTGACCATCATTCAACGGAAGGTAAAGAAACATCTATCATAGATATCCAAAGCTAAAATTACATAATTAATCACTCAACCAATGGAGAATAGAACAAGGGGATAGTAGCCTCATAAGCTTCAATTTAAGAGAAATTATTTTACTGGATTATTAAAACTTTGAAGACCGTCGTAGAAAAGGTTTCAGTCGTAGTCATCTGGACACTGTTTTCAGAATCAAGACGTTTCGGCTCCCAAAAAAAACTTTGAAGAGTGAAGACTATAAAGTGATAGAGTGACTGAATGGTAATCAAGAATAATAATTAGGCACAATTTTAACATCCTTGAAGTTGCTGACTTTGGAATTTTTAGAATAAACTCAAGCCAAATTTGTGACTAATGCTTTGGATGATCCATGAACCTCTCCAGCTGCACAACTCCAACCCTAACGTGTGATTTGTTTAATCCCATATCGGCCCCAGATTTGTGGTTTGGCATCACAATGAGATCCAGAATGTTTAACAACCAGAGAGTAATTGACTCTCTGGTTCTTTAACTTTGAATCAAATCAAATCAGTTTCAGAAAGTAGTCTAATTCTAGATTATGTTAAAGTGGACTAAAATTTCCATTTATTCTAAGAAAATTACAACTCTTTCCATCCTTAAAAATCTGACTGAGCTACAGCTTCATGCCACTCAGTTCTGTTCACTTGTTCTGAATAATATCTTCGTCTCGAAAGACTCCTTTCCCTTCTCATTGCTGGTTTTTATTTTTGTGAAACTGTTTAACTTGTATTAGAGTGTAAGTGCAAAGCTGTCCAGACTGATCAGTGTAATGTCTTTAGCTAACAAAGCAACTGATGTTGATTTCTGAAAAAGGTTACAACAAACGTTCGACCAAATTCTCACACCAGTTCCAACACAAATCAATTAAATACAGAAAACATGTCTTAGACTGGGATGTGAGCGTTGTTTTTGTATATGCAAGACTTTGTGCATCGTCTCAGACTCACCTTCACGCCAGCTCTGGACTGTGTGTTGAACTTCTCCCCGAAGGATTTCAGCAGGGCGGTGTTGAAGTAAGTGGGCTCTGCCAAATTCAAGGTCATGACTTTCCTCACCACGTCTTCACTGTAGCCCTCAAAGTTGAAGTCGTACAGGGAACGTCCATCACGACTCACGACTCGGAAGGCGAGGTTGGTCTTGACCGGCGTGGGGCCGACGCAGCACAGGCCTTGTACCGAGGAAACGTAATGGACGATCTCTGGCAGGAAGGTCTGGAGCTTGGTGTGGCCGCTGATCAGCATCTCACCAGGAGCTCCAGTTCTTCGAGAAATATCGAAACCCATGGCGATGTCTATGCTGCAGCCTGTAGCAAAGGGAAATATGTCTTTACCTTTGGCAGTCATAGACACAGAGGAATATGGTGGGAAAGAAGGGGAGACAGACAGAGAGGCAAAGTCACACTTTTAAACTCACCAGAGGGATCTTCGAGGGGTTTGGATTTGCAGATTGTGTCAACCACCTTTTGCTTGATGTTTTCCAAGCTGCCGAAGTTCTGCACAGTAAACAGCCTCTCCGGAGTGCCAGTGATCTGCAGGAGCTCCAGGTCGTGGACATCTCCAACGCCGATGGCAAACACCTCGATCCCCAGAGCCCTGAGACGATCAGCCGCGTCCTCCACGTCATCCTGCGATTCACCATCTGTTATCAGCACGAGATTCTGGGAGATCCCGGCAGATCTACGGCTTCCCCGTGACGCCTCAAAGTAATCCCTGATAGAATCCAGGGCCAGTCCAATGTTGGTGCCTCCACCGATCTGCTCCATATCCAAGATGTGCTTGTTCATGGCTTGCTCGGTGTAATACTGGTTAAGGTAAAACTCATTCTGAAAAGTGCTGCTGAACTGGGCTAGTCCTACACGCACTAAATCTTCACTGACTTTGAAGCTGTTCACTAATTCTGTCGTAAATGTTTTCATGGTGGTGTAGTCCTTTGGGTCGATGCTGCCAGACTGATCGATTAGGAAGACCAGGTCAGCCTTCTGTTTTTCACAAACTGCAAAAGCAAAGAGAAGAAATTAATCCACATTACGAATAAATAAATGTGCCATATCCTTGCCACACTTCAAATTCATTTGAAATGTTTCTTGGTGGCTTTCAACAGCCCTGACCTGTCTGGTTTATAATGTCATTGTGATCACCATCTAATTTCATCACTTCAGTACATAATGCATTCACATTTAGAGCCCAGTGGATACACTGCTAGGATGACATTATTGGCTAATATTTGCCTCTCACAGGTACATCAGTATTGCCTTGTATGTTGGCAGATATGCTTAAAGAAATTGCAGTACATAAATGTTTCATAGGCTACTATGTATATTTGACAAGATTCATGCAATGTTAGGGGTTACCCAACCCACCCCACCCCTATATTTTTACTGTTCCAAATATACAGTCATCTTGTGTTTTTGCTTTTACTGCCATCAGAATAATTTGACTTCACTTGACATCACTTAAAAATTGGTTGCCTCAAATCACAAGTTTCCAATTCACAAAGTCAAGTGCGATTAGCATTTTTATTTAGCTTTAGCTATTAATTCTTGTGAAGCAATTTTTGCTTTGTTCAATGCGGTCTCGTAAGACTAGAAAGAAAGTAAGGCCGGAAAAGACATGCTGCTGTCAGGTTATCCAAATTTTAGTTTTTGAATTCTTTGAGCAACACAAATTAAATTTCACTGGCAAACTATCTACATGGCTAGATATTTCCAGGTTCAAGTGAAAAAATATGGGTTTTTTGTGGCTTGGGTGAACTGAGCCTCTAAATCTTCTAACGAAAACTGAGTAAAGGAGATGTAGGCTAGCTTTATGATGCTATGAATCTTTACATCTTCTCCATCATGATGTAGAACTACGGTGTACAAAGGTGCTATGACACTTTAGCCTCTTACCTGGCTTGGTAGAATTGCAGAGGACATGAGAAATATTCTTGTACAGAGTTTCCAGGGCATCAAAACTGTCCACATAGAAAACTTTGGATGTGTCGTGACCAGCCATGATCTCCAGCTGTGTCTTGTTGGCTCCTTCAACTCCGATACTGAAGACACTGATCCCTTTTTCTGCCAGTGCCTTGGATGGCACAACCAGATTGTTACGGTCAGTAGCATCTCCATCTGTGATCACCATGAGAATCTGTGGCACCTGGAGAGCAGCTCGACCACCATGTTCATTGTTAAAGAACTCTAAAGAGTATTTCAAAGCCTTGCCAGTGTAGGTGTCTCCATATGGGGACTTCAGTGCTGATATTGCATTAATAACCTCTTGTCTGGAGTCATACTTTTTCAGAGTAAAAATAGATTTGGGGTCGGTGGAGTACAGAATGACCCCAAAGCGAGTCAGATCCTTGCCAACTGTGGTTTGGTTCACCACTGACTTCATAAACTTCTGCATGCTTCTAAACTTGCTCTGGGTTATGCTTGTGGAGCCATCCACCAGGAAAATAATGTCAGCTTGTTCTGTCTTCTTACACTCTGGTTGGAAATAAAAGGACAAAGAGCAAATGGGATCAGAGGGAAAGGTAGCAGGAAAGTTGAGAAACCAATTAATGGTGTATTTACATTATAATGAATCAGTAACTTAAGAGAACATCTCTCTTGTTTGCCATCCCAAAAAACTTCAAATCTGTCTTATTTACATGTTCAGTCTTGTTAGCTAGCAAACTACTAACCAATCCACCTGAGAGTCAGCTGGGTTTTGTGGACAGTGGAGATCTTCTCAGCCTGTGCTACGTATGGGAACCAAAATAAGCTTCTGGATAGTTTCTTTAAAATGAGTTTTAGTGGAATAATATTGTCCAGCAATCCAGGTGGTGTCGTAACCTAGACGTTAGCACCAGTTAGGATTCCCAAGACAGATTTCCAATGCAATTCTTAAAAGGGTTTTTCATTCATAAAATAAATAGGATAGTATATGATCTGTACGGAAAAAGACTTTTGATATGTACATGTTTTTTTTCTACAAGATGTGTGAGTTAAAGAAAAAAGAGAGGGAATCCATGGCTTACAAATTTTTATGCTCTATTACCGAAATGATTTGATGTTTTGGAATAGCCCCAGTCCGCTCTTACCTCTCTGTGGATCACAGAGCTCCAAGGCCAACTGATTGTCCAAGTTCTTTAGAGCGTCAAAGTCCCTCTCAGTATACATCCTGTCTGGTGAACCGCTGATCTCCAGCAACTGGGTAGTGTTGGCGTCCACCACTCCAATGGCATAGACCACCACTCCCTTGGCCCTCAGAGCCGCAGCGGGGCCTTTGACCTCATCTTGGGCCTCGCCATCGGTTATCACTATCAGCCTCTGCCTCAGATTAGGACGCCCTCCTCTGGTTGCATCGAAATACCGCGACACATCTGTGATGGCTTCACCCGTGTGTGTACCTCCACCAATCTGCTGCATATCATTGATAGCTTTCGACATTCCTTCCTTGCTGTAGTGGTGGTTGAGGGGAAACTCTAGTTGTTGGATGGTGCTGAACTGCATGACCCCAACATGCACCTCCTTCTGCCCGATGATGGACTTGCTAATGACAGATTTCATGAATTCTTTCATTTTGTTGTAGTCGTCTGTAGAGATGCTCCCAGAGCTGTCAATCAAGAAAAGGAGGTCGCCGGGTATGTCTTTGCAAACTGTAGACAGAGTAGCACAGACATGTTAGTGTGGTGTTCCTCCATACAAACAGAATCCTTTCAATGGTAAGTAAAGTGCAACACACACTGACCACATAGTGTAGAGTCACATCATTTAATTTTCAATTGATGTAACACACATTGAATGAATCATACATATAGAGGAAGTAGTAATGGTATGTTAATTGGGATGTGTCAATCTGGGGAACAAATCTGATAAAACTGGTGCTTTTCTGGAGCTCTGATGAGCATCAACGCTCCAAAATAGTACAGTGGATTATTCTGTTGCGCTGACACGTCAGTCTGTGATGATGTGTGTCATGACGCACTCAGTGTGTGGTCTTATGTAGAAAACAATGGGTGAGGGGGCTCCCTGGTGGCCTACGTGTTAAGGCATTGACTATGACCTACAAATGACCCATGAACTGTCCCCAGTTCACATCCAGCCCGGGGACTTTTGTTGCATGTCATTCCCCATCTCTCACCCCTCATTTCCTTTCACCTCTCTACTATCGGCTACCCGATGCTGGTATGTGCTGCCTTTAACTAACAGATACAGAATATGGCAGACATGCATTTTAAACTTTAGTCTAGTCCAGTTTTCCTTACCGTCTTGAGAACAGATGTCTGTGATGATGTCATCCTTGATGGGCTTCAGAGCATCAAAATTATTGACAAAGAAAGTCCTCTGAGGGTCGCCGGAAATCTGTTGCAGCTCATTTGCATCTGCATTTTTAACCCCAATGGCATAGATGACGACACCCTGTGCCCTCAGTTTTTCTGCAGGAAACTTGACCTCATCAGAGGATTTTCCATCAGTGATGACCACCAGGTACTCTGGAACTTTGTGACCACGGGTGGTTATTGCTCTGTCAAAGTGTTGTCCCATGAATTCCAGCGCTTTTCCTGTCTCCGTCCCGCCTCCTATTTGTTTAATACCCTTTACTGCGTTCTCCAATGTTTTGGCATCTGAGTACTTTGTTAGATCAAATTCTAAATTTGGCGAATCTGCGTATTTTGCAACCCCCATGCGGACATGTTGTGGCCCAATACGGAAGGTATTTAGAAACTCAATGATGAACTTCTTCATGTCGTCGAAGTCAGTGGGGTAAATGCTTCCTGAGTGATCAATCAGGAAGAAGATGTCTGCTTCATCTGTTTGTTCGCAGCCTGGAAAAGGAAAAGCAAAAATATAACAAGTTCTATTCCCAATGCATCAGCTATAACATTAATTTAATAAATGTTCTATGCTATAAATACTGTTCAATTCTTTAAACTTTGACTTAAAACTTATTTTTATGTATATGGTTGATATTCAAATAAAGAAAGCCAACTATAAGAAAAAAACACTAGTTCAGACCTTCTTTGATGCTAGTTCTTCTTGTACTGACTGAGAACGCTTCCCGAATTATGTTATGGCACAGACTTTTCTGCAGGGTCTGCTCCACCGATTTCAGCTTGGCAAAACTGTCCACAATATACGTATGCTTATTGGGGGGATAAGACACCATCGCTCTCAGCTGGGCCTTGTTGGCATCTTTGACTCCTACTGCGTAAACTGTGACACCAGCACGACGGAGATTAGCTGCTGCTGTGCTCACGTTGTCCTGGGATTCACCATCTGTGATCACCACCGCCACCTGCTGGACACCCTTATCTTTCCTGCTTCCCCTTTCCTCGATGAAAACATTCTGCCGGGTGAATTTTAGGGCAGCTCCAGTGTTCGTACCCCCTCCATGATAGGGCAGGATTTTGATGAACTTCAGCAATTCGTTCTTATCATCAAAGGTGTTGAGGTAGACCTGTGCTGTGGGCTTGTCATTATACATCACGATGCCCACTCGGACTCTAGCTGGACTGATTTCTAGGCCGCTCACAATTGTGTGCAGGAAAGAGCGCACCAGCTGGAAGTTTGGGGTTCCAATGCTTCCAGACTCATCAACGATGAACACGATGTCTGCCACTTTGGCTGCTTTGCAATCTGTGAAAGGGGTATATCAACATAAAATCATTATTACATATTCACTTTTGAGCTACTCAATCATTCAAATACCTTTCAGGATGAAGGGACATACCGAGGTGAGGAATATTCATTTCTTCACACAATCACTAAAAGTCTGTTTTGTGAACAATTTCTTACTGACAGACGAGCGTACTTGTATCTCACACAGGTGAGCTAGTTCTAAGCTGCTTAGATTGGGCATACAAACAGCCTATAAATGTTTAAACTTTTGTCAATATGGACATGCTAAACATCGTTAGATCGGTTAGATTTTCCACAATTCAATTGTTCAGTTAATTTTACGGAAACCATGAGCACCAAAGTATAATTCATTCAGATTTACCGGCCTGGTAAACAAGAGAGATGGGGGAAAAAATGGTGACTCTGCCTACCTTTGAAGCGGTCATAAACTCAGAATATGTGTCCATTCCTCGATTATTTACATTCCTTTAGTCCATAAGGATCCACCGATCAAAAGAAGGCTACTGGTATTTTGAGTATCTCTCTCTCTCTCTCTGAGCTAGATCAAATGAATGTTTCATAATTGATATGTTATTAGATAGCCTAAGTTTTATACAAGTAATATTTATACTGGTTTAAATAAACAATTTGATTTCCCATCTTTGTTGAGCAAGAGTTTTGTACAAAAGGAATTAAAGGCCTGTCCCATATAGTCGCCTGTCCCAAATATAGGCAGGTTGAGTTCAGTGATTGAAGCAAATAAAAGCCCGGGCTATTAATTGAAGTTTTATGGTACTCATCTGTCAGTAAGAAACAGCTCACATATCTGAGACTTTATTCAATGGTTAAATTCGTAAAGGGGGTGACTGTGAATAAACGGTTGTAAAATAAATTTTCAGAGGAGCATTAAAGTGATTAATTAATAATAATAACAGTATAATAAAAAAAACTTTTTCACCTCCAGTAAGAGTCGTTTGATCTTCCTCTGTTTCGAAAATAGACCTCAGTATAGGTACAGCATTGCTGATAGACTCATATATGTACGGTGCAGTGGCTATGAGACGCATTTCCGCCATCGAAGCACCAAGGCTCATCCCCACCACAGTTATTCCTGATGATCTGATCAGACGTGACTCCATATACACGGGATCATCTGAGTCTTTTCCACTTAGAACAACCAGGTACTGTTTGTAGCCTTGGTCCGCCCGGCTTCCTGCCTCTCTAGTGAAAAAGTGAGTTCTGCTGTACTGCAATGCGCTAGCCAAGTTACGAGGCTCGTTGGGTTGTGGTCTGCGCTGGCGGAAACGCTTAACAGCGTTCTGGGTCTCCTCTTTGGTTTGGAAAGCATTAAGAAGAAATTCCACCTTGATATCTTGACCATACTGGGCCAGGCCCAGACGGTAGGCAGACGCTCCAAGGTTCATTTGATTAGCCAGTCGGACGAGGATGCTCCTGACCTGCTGGAACTCTGCTGGAGTCACGCCACTGTCCACCAGGAAGAACGTGTCAGCAAACTTTTCTGCCAAGGCTGAAAGCAAACAAACCACAAAGAACAGTAAGAAGATCTGATGTTATGGTAGACTGCTCCGTCCAGAAAAAAACCTAAGCAATTACAAATGCTAAAACTCTCTCAATTATAACATAGTAAATCAAAGTCCGATTGCATCTCGCCTATGAATTACAAAGTCAGAATTAGGAGATATTCATAAGAACTTGAATTTTTATCACCACTAGTTCTTCAGTATTTTTTAGTATCTTGGCAGGATTGGACTGTAGTTAGTCGGTGAAATGTACTTTTTTATTACAGGTTGCAAAAAAATTCCAAATTAATTACATTTAATTACATTTTCTGGACAGCTAAGGACTGCAAATGATGGTTGATTGAGTATGGAAAAATTAACAAGCACTAAGCTCAAAGCAAATAGTAATCCATATCTTTTTTTAATGGCAAATTAACCATTTCTGTGGAAGTTCCCACACTAGACTTGCAAGTTCAATACAGTTTGTCCCCGATTCCCAAAAAAACGTCTGTCTATTAATGATGTGTTTTTTGGCCAACATTGCATCATTGCCAAACGATCTCAAACATCACTGGAACCAGAGTGTGTTACATTAATCACTACAGAGCCTTCGTGTGTTGTGTCTGCAGGCTTGAAGCAAAATATTTGCTCTTGAGGAATAGCAACATTTATTTAAAATACTGCATATAGTCAGAGATTTGGGTCACCTCAAGGTAACACGGTTTCTGGGGAGCACTCATAAAGGTCAGTTACCTAGGTATGTGGAGCACTACTCAGCCTGTGACTGCCGCAAGGTAAGAACTGGAGTACAACAAGTAAAAGAAAGATTTAAGTTGGTCGGTAAAGAGTTAAGTTGCTATCAAGAATGGCACCGAAGGGGTATTGAGCGCTTTAAAGATCTTTTTTATCAATAACAGCTTTGCATCATATGAACAACTTTCTGAAAAGTTCAGCCTACCAAAGACCCATTTCTTCAGGTACCTGCAAACCAGACACTTTCTCCACTCTCAGATACCAAATTTCCCTGAGGCACCTGATACGAACACCGCTGATGCATTTCCTATTTCCTCACTCTCTTTTTGTCTTTCTGTTGATTTCTGTCAGTAATACAATCTGTATAAGTTTATCAATTTCTAAACCCCCCTTCTTTTATTTATTTATTCATTTTTCCTTTCTTTTGTCTCTAAATTTAAAACCCCACTTCCAACACCTTCCTGTATTACTCCAGGGATGAAGAACCCTTTTATATATGCAATTTCAGCTTGTAGATGGAGCTAGTGGGGGTGAGGGACGATTAGGACAAGATTGCACGATGTGCTCCTCTATCATGGATGTGCTCTGTAAAACTGACATCTGTTGTGCACTCTATACATGTCCTGTGTATATTTTGTTCTCTTGGTTAAAATTCAATAAAAATATAATAATAAAAAGAGTTAAGTTGCTCTTAAAGTTACTTTTCAGTTGCTTCTGTACATTGCAACAAATAGATGCTTGGGTAGTTGTTTTCCTCTGACTCTTATATTTCAATGCAAGATAAATAACTCTGTAAGAATGTTTCATATAATCTTTTGCCTTACCTTGCGTCTGATCCTCCACAGAGACACATACAGTTTGCAGCAGACCCTCTGTCAGCCTCTGCAGAGCCTGGAAGCTATCTATGCTAAACAGGAAGCGATCTGGAGGCCGGTTGGCGATGGTTTCGAGCTCCTTCAGGTTGGCTTGTCCCACCCCGATGCCAAATACTATGACTCCTTGCTGCCTCAGGCGCTGGGCAGGCATTATCACATCATCCGTGGACTCTCCATCTGTGATGACCACAGCGATCTGAGGCACCCGTTGGCTGATTCGGCTCCCTGCCTCTTCGGTGAAGTACTGCGTCAGGAGGAAGTCGATGGCCTTGCCCGTTTCTGTGCCTCCTTTCGGTAGGGAAATGTATCCACCTCAGCCAGCAGGGATTTCTTGTCCATATGATCCTTCAGCAGGAACTCCTGATAAGGTTCATCACTGTACTGAGCCAAGCCGATCCGAACTTTGTCAGGGCCGATGTCGAGGCCTACGACGACACTTCGGAGAAACTGCCGGACCTCCTGAAAGTTATCGTTGCCGATGCTGGAGGAGCCGTCGATCAGGAAGACGATGTCGGCCACGGTGGCTTTGGCACATTCTGGACAGGAGGGAGAAAAAAGTCAGCATTTGGAGCAACAAGCTGAGGAACATTTAATGTCTGTGTACCCATAAAACATGTCTGAGCACGCAGACATATTTTTAGATTAAGTGTGACTTACACTTTCCAAGGATATCATTATGATGTCCATTGCAAATAAACACATTTTAAATTTTTTTTCTTTCTTCAGTATCAAAGTAATCCAGTGATAGTTGACTGTACATCCATGGGTACACTGCCAACAGGAGCTGCTAACAGCTGATTCAGCTACTTTTAATGGTGCGAATTTACCAAAATGTAAAAGAAAAACGGAAATCAAGATGTAGCCCGCAGCTAACTAATTGACTCCATGGCAACATTATAATTCCTGATCTCCCAAAGCATTATGGGAAAATTCATTCATATTAACTTGTTGAATACATTTTTATTAGAGTAGAAGGGGCTGTTGAGGGGTGCTGTTTTCTCAGTTTTGTCTGAGAGGGGGCCAACAGTTACAGAATATGAAAACCCCTGTTCCAGAGCAACATAAAACCCACATATAGCTCTGAAAAAATGGTAAAGTGAATGGGAAGCACTACTTCCTCACTTCAATGTTAATGTGCCCCTTGAGCGAGGCATGAAATCCCCCACCTGCCTTTGTAGAGCTGCTGACAATAGAAAACTGTGGTTAAAATGGTCAGCTCTTAGTGTGCATGTGTGCTTCAAATAGGGTGGTGTTTGTTTCAGTGATAATGAGATGTAATATTTTATGTTCATTCTCGACTTGGTAAACAGCAGTTGACTTGACATTTGGTCTATATGGAATTTGAGTTCAGATTGCAAACTGCTGTTTCCAAGTTCAAAGACGATCTTTGAAGTTCATCTTTAAAGCCAGCAAGTACAAGAGATGGCAACTGAGCAAACTCCATTTGCTGGTAAGGATCATGTGGTATGATTGAAAGCTCCACAGGAGCTACTAAACTGACTTTGATGTAAGATTGTTTAGTCAATAATGATAATGTTATTTTTGTCCACCCTCTCTAAATGCTGAAGGCTGAGTAAATAAAGCTTTACAAAGCTTTCTTGGTCAAGGTGATTTTCTGACACTCAAATGGCATCGGAGTGAATTCTGTTGGACATTTGAATTTCTGGAAGAAAAAAAAATACTTTGGGCAACAGCCGGCCAGTAATACTTGGCTCTATCATTGCTAACATACAAGTGTAATACTTAAGTCAGATCACTGAGTCACCACAAGCTGTATGGTGTGGCACATATTACCTTGAGACAGTTGCAGGAGTTGTCGTTTGGCTTCTTCTACAGTTGTGCAAAGTGTCTGGACGATGCTCTGAGAAATTCCCTGCAGTGCTGCAAAATCAGACACGCTGTGTACATGCTGACTGTACGGCTCATTTGCTATCTCTTTCAGCTGGTCTTCATCTGCATCTTTGATCCCAATTGCATACAAAACAATTCCCTTTCTCTTCAGATTCTGGGCTTGGGACTCCACGTTGTCTTGTGATTTGCCATCGGTGATCACCACAGCGATCTGCGGCACATTCTGGCCAGCCCGGCTTCCAGCTGCCTCCACAAAATGCTCATTTAGCATGAAGTCCAAGCCTTCCCCCGTCTGGGTGCCGCCCCCCATGTAAGGCAAGTTGCTGATGTACTGGAGGATGTCCTTCTTGTTCTGATAGGTGTTGAGTAGGAACTCGGTGCGGGGTTGGGTGCTGTACTGGACCAGCCCAATGCGGACGTGGTCAGGCCCGACGTCAAAGCTGTTGACCAGCGTGTACAGAAACTGACGGATCTGCTTGAAGTTCTCAGTGCCGATGCTCCACGACCCGTCGACCATGAAGACGATGTCAGCTACAGCCTCTTGAGTGCAGACTAAGAGGGAAGGTTGTCAAGTCATTGAGAGGTCTTGTAGATAAGAAGTCACAGGATGCTACAAAGAAAGCTCTTACTACCTGAGCAGTTCTTAGAAAGCGTGCCAGCCAGGGGTGAAAAAGTGTCAGCGTGATTTACAGGAAGAAATGGTGGGTTGCTTTATTTGTTGCTTGCAAGCCAGAAGGGAAAAAATGAGCAGCTTGTTCTCAGGTTGTGGGCAGTTTCTGGACAGGAGCAGGGATCTACTCTCTAAGCACTTACCTTCAGGTGGGCTCTTGGATGCAAAAGTGTGAGGAAAATGAAACAAAAGTTGCGTTGCGTACAGCTGGAGTTCATCTCCTTCAGAAAGTGTTGGTGGTACAAACAGAAGGTCGACAAAGTGCAGATCCAACCCTTCCTTTCAATCAACTTCTCTTTCTCTCTAGTGTTCAATATCAGTTCAAGTGCCTCAACACTAAACTTTTACATACCATACATTCATGTCCCTGGCTGCATAAAAATCTTCACCTTAGTGGCTGTCTTTAGATGTTTTCCTTACCCAACATGCTTTGGGTTATTCCTAGAAACACCTTAAAGAGAGTAAAAGTTACTGTATATTTTCAATGGAGCTCCAGGGTCTCCATTGAATGTAGGGCATCTGACTTTCATGCAAGAGAACAGACTTCTCATCCCATCACAGACCTGCAGTTAATGTCCTAAACCAAGTATTTTAGTTACTAACCTTAACCATAATTTATTTGCCATAACCCTTTCCCTAGTTGCCATTTCCCTCTTTCCCCAACCGTCCTGTAGGCAGATATTGTGTAAAAATCTTTTTCAAAAAACGTTGAAAATGATCCAGATTTTTGCAGAATCGTCCATGTCAACGTTCTGTCTGGCAGTAGGGTTGGAAAATACAGATCGGTATGTTTTATGCAACTAGGCACTGGTGATCCACGGCCATGGTTTTGTGCTGCTGTGAACCAATTAATGCATCATATCTACGTGCTCAGCAGCAAAACATTCTTGTCCAGGCTTAGTGATAGTGCTCCTTACATGTTTATAATGAAAATGAACGCCAAAACTTACCACACACATTTGCTCTGTAAGGCCCATTATGTGTGTGTGAGTGTGTACAGTGTATAAATTGGTTTTACAGACGTTATGGGCTGATGTAATGTTTAAGTAGGGCCAAGATCCTATATGTGCTGTTATGCAGGAAGTTAAGTCATAGCTGCATAATTATACCCACCTGTCTTCTGAGAAGCGTTGCCGTAGAAACACGCTGCCATGATGAGGCTCAGGAGAAGACCCCGCCTCCCCTCCATGCTGGAATGGCTCTCGGGTTTCTCTCTTCCTACAACACAAAGACAAAGACGACCATAAATGCAGAGAACCAATCTGTTTCCCATCTGGAAGGCGCTCAGTCACAGCGGGGGAACATGATTGTTCCAGATAATCATGTTACAACACATTTACAGACATAAAACAGGACAAACCCACTGTGATTCAGCATTACTGAACTTCAAAACTTTTGCTTTTTCCCAGGAACACCGCAAAGCTGTGGCGTGCTGGGCTGCACCACAAACAAGTCTGACATTTTGGGTAATGCCGCATTGAAAGAGGACTTTACTAAACCCTTTAATGTGCCATTAGCCTAACATTAGCATGTCTGGCTAATGGTGATACACCACAGCATTTGGTGGTGGAAGAATATACTGTATAAAAATAGTAATATATATCACAATGTGGAAAATACTCCATTACAATCAGAAGTGCTGCAAAAACCTTTAAAATTAAATACTAAATAAAAATTTTACTTTAGACTGATCTGATTTGAATCTCATCAGCAACTTAAAACTGGCTTGTTTCCTAGTCTTTTCTAGTTTATTAAACTGATTTCGAGCAGAAGAGATCTTCTTCTTCTTCTCCTTTCGGCTGTTCCCTTTCAGGGGTCGCCACAGCGAATCACGTGCCTCCATCTAACCCTGTCCTCTGCGTCCTCTTCACTCACACCGATTAGCTTCATGTCCTCTCTCACTACATCCATAAACCTCCTCTCTGGTCTTCCTCTAGACCTCCTGCCTGGCAGCTCCAGCCTCAGCATCCTTCTACCAATATATTCACAGTCTCTCCTCTGAACACGTCCAAACCGCCTCGATCTGTCCTCTCTGACTTTATCTCCGAAACGTCTAACACGAGCCGTCCCTCTGACGTCCTCGTCCCTGATCCTGTCCGTCCTCGTCCCTCCCAAAGAGGACCTCAGCATCTTAAGCTCTGCTGCCTCCAGCTCTGCCTCTTGTCTTTCTTCAGCGCCGCTGTCTCTAAGCTGTACGACATCGCTGGTCTCACCGCCTCCAACACCTTTCCTTTCATTCCTGCTGAGACTCTTTTATCACACAACACACCTGACACTTTTCTCCACCCGCTCCAACCTGCTCGCCTCTTCACCTCTTTTCCACAGTCTCCATCGCTCTGAACCGTTGACCCTAAGTACTTAAAGTCCTGCACCTTCTTCACCTCTGCTCCCTGTGACCTCACCGTCCCACCTGGGTCCCTCTCATTGACGCACCTGTATTCTGTCTTACTGCGGCTAAGCTTCATTCCTCTGTTTTCCAGAGCAGACCTCCATCTCTCTAGATTTTCCTCCACCTGCTCCCTGCTCTCACTACAAATCACAATGTCATCCGCAAACATCACAGTCCATGGAGATTCCTGTCTAACCTCATCTGTCAGCCTGTCCATCACCAGAGCAAACAAGAAGGGGCTCAGAGCCGATCCTTGATGCAGACCCACCTCCACCTTGAACTCCTCTGTCACACCTACAGCACACCTCACCACGGTCTTACAGCTCTCATACATGTCCTGCACCACTCTAACATACTTCTCTGCCACTCCAGACTTCCTCATACAATAAGAAGAGATGAAGATTGAGATAAAAAATAATAGTAATCCTCAATGTACCCCTGACAACATGCTACCAAACACCTTAATCTAAATCAAGGTGTTTGGTATGGTAGCTGGAGATCCTTTAGTTTGTCAATTAATTTGAAAGAAGGAAGCTAAACCCCTTTAAAAAAAAACCTTAATTTCATAGAACATAAATAAACAAATAAAGAAGATTTTAAGGGGTACAAGATTTTCCCCTAATTTACACATTAACAAGTTGAAATGGATGGTCCATTTTGTGTGTCGAAGTCAAAGTGGTTCACAAGCCAGGGACCACCGCTGAGGAAACGCGATAGAGAGCAGTCAGTATGCAGCTGTGTTGCTCCCTCACCAACACAGAAATCTACCCCGACTCTGGCTGCAATCGGACCCTTCCCAGTGATTTCGAAAGTCACATTTACGATCTGGCAGCCTTGTAACATTTGAGGGGTGAGTATTGTGTAAAGTGGGCGTCTTCTGTGGTAGCAGTATGATTATTGAAATGATGTGTCCCTGCACACTGACACAAACTCATCTCCTCCAAGTGACATAAGACCATAACTGCAGCACTGGGATTATACTGAATAAATCACCAAGTGAGCATTGCAAGGTCGCTAATCTAGACGGTTTTACAGCACAGAAAGTAAATCACTGCAGAACAAATGGGAACAATGAACCCTAGTAGCAATAATAATAATGATAATAATAATAATACTAAGTCTACTTTATGTCTCAAAACAAAGCCACAAAATGCTTTACAAAAACTAGTAAAGTGAAACAGGCAATAGCACAACAATTCAAAATAGAAGAATGACCAAAGCCAATAAAAGTCTTTACAGTTCAAAGCATTAGAACAAAACCAATATAAGCAGAGCCACAAATGACATGCTAACGTTAAACCCCGCCCCTAAACAGTAACTGTCCAATCATAGCTTAGCTGACGTAACTAGGCACGGCTGGTCAGTCAAGCTTTGGGGCACTAATAACTTGATTTATATAGCACCTTTCAAAAACAAAGTTACAACAAATAATAAAAGTAAATAAAAACATAAAATCTAAAACAAGATAAAGTAATTTAAACAACAAAAACCATCAGTTAAAGGCCCGGTGTGTAACACCTGAAAATAAGGATCGTTGTGTTTTCGTTACCTTAGAATCAGCCGTTTATATCTACAGAGGGAGCGGGTCCCCTTCCACGGAGGCCGCCATGTTGCACCGCCATGTTTCTACAGTAGCCCAGAACGGACAAACCAAACACTGACTCTAGATAGGGCCTTTTTGCGTGGCCGAGTTTCGTGGCCACCGTAGTTTCTCCTACATGCTTGGAAGGGGAGGGTGAGGCGAGCGGTGTTCAGCTGGTTGCAATCTGCAACTTCACGTCTAGATGCCACTAAATCCTCCACACTGGACCTTTAAGAAAATGTGAGTCTTAAGAAGAGATTTAAAAGAGGTCACTGAGTTTGTCTGCCTGAGATACTGATGCAGGGAGTTCCACAGCTGAGGGGCCACTAGTAAGAGTGATACTCAGTCCCAAGATTTTGGAGGATGGTGTCATTTTTCCACCTTTCCAAACATGTAAGGAATAAACAAGGTGTTTGTCTACTCTGTTAGCATTTCTTGCTAATTAGCTTACTACCTACAGTAGTAGGTTACTTCCACATCATTAACTAACAATGAAAAAGCCCCTTTCAGGACTGGGACATCCACTGTGTGGGAATCGGTCCTGGATAAGTTTAAGGTAAAGTTAGCAGCTAATTGTCCGGCTCTTTATTGGATTTTTGGGAAGTTTACCAGAGATACGTTAGCCAAACTCATCGTCATCCTCATGTAAAAGTGAAACGTATTGTTTGAAAAATACATTCAAATAAAGCATAAATCTAACCTAGTATATAAGCTTCCAAACAGGGTTATGTTAAAACAAAATAACAGCCCGATATTTAAATTTCGTAAATATTTAAATCCGTAACTTAAGCCTGTAAAACATAAAAAATGTCTTTCATCACAAAAAGTCTTCCTTTCTGTCAAATATGTTTAGCATAACTCGGGAAGTCCTGCGTGTTGCTGCCCTCTCTGGTGGTGAGAGGTACTATAGTTAAAATAATTCGTACAGCACTACAGCAAAGACTGCACAAGTGATGTGAGATTATTATTATTATTATTATTATTATTGTTATTTTATTTTTCACATTACATTCCACATTATTTTTCATATTACACAGCTGCTGCCTATCCAGATCTTTCCACATCTGCACTTGGCAGATGAGTCCTGATAACTTGTCTCTGTGTTTTTGCAACCATCACCAAACACTCCATCTATCTGTAACTGCAAGTCCTCATTTTGGCTAAGCAGCTGTGGAGAGCGGCTATGCTAACATGGAAATGCTACTAGCATGGTAGGATAAATATTCACAAGACAACGTCATTGTATGATGATACAGCTGTACGCGCAGATCAGTTTCAGAAAAGTCTGAACTGAATCACCGAAGATGTTAACCAACTTTTGTGAGAGCGTTTGCCTCGATTGACAGGTCTGTCAGCCTATCACAGTCAGCTGCGGTGGTTGCTGAGGAAGGACAAGTAAGGACAGCAGGGCAAACTCAAGGATGTGTTCCACACATATGCAGACGATGAAATTTAAGTCATTCGGACTTTGTGGCTGTGCAAATTTGGGATCTTTTCCCAAATTTGAATTTTCACGCAACTTTTTGAGGTACTTAGTACTATAGTTTTTCCATTTTATGCTACTTGTACTTTTAACTCCACGACATTTCAGAGGGAAAGATTATAATTTTCACTCCACTACATTTATCTGACAGCTGGAGTTACTTTTCAGAGAGATTTTACATAAAAACACATGATCAGTTTCCAAAAAATGAGGCACTGTTACGGATTAAAGTACCTAACATATTTGAAATTAGCTCCGCCTCGACCAACTTCAGTACCACTTACGTATTACTCTAACAGATCAGTAATAATGACCAAATAATGTAATTATATAACACGAAACATATATACTTGTACTTAAGTAAACTGTAATCGAGTATTTTCATAGTGTGGTATTAGTACATGAATACTTCCTCCACCACTGTATATAATGAACATTCTATCAAATGCGACGCATTGCATTGTGGGATGTCTGCAAAAAGTTCAGCCTTTCTGTTTCTCTCTACTCAATTATGGAATAAAGACAAAAATGACCATTCAAATATCTCATAAGAACTGGATACTGAAAACAAGTCCTGTCTGTGGTCCCCCAGAGGTTTATAAAGGGAAGTTTTGATGTCAGAAAGATGCCGACGAGCAGTAAACCTAAGTTACTGGAACCAGAAAATCCTAATCTGGTCGAAGGGGAGGACAAAGGACAAGCAAGCTGCAGCCACCACACCAGTGTGAACACCAGAAACCAAATACCACGTGTGCCAACAGCAGTCCGAGCGAAGTTACCTGTCATCGCTGTTAAAATCAAAGTCGAGTCCAAGTCACTTCAAAGCTGTGAAAAGATGTAAGTTTGACCTTGACGATAGTTGCATAAACTACATCCACCTTAACAAACAGTGGATTAACATGATCATAATACCGCTGATTGATTGATTAGCTCTGAGTAATGTCAATAATAAAAGTGTATGGACACAGTGACATGCTCACCTGGAAGAATAATCCCTATTTTACCGTAATCATTGGTCTTTTTGGACAGAGGGAACGTGCTCAGTATACTATACATAGTACAATAAACATCTGCATAGTATAAATACCTTATATATTCCTACATACTAAAGTAAAGATTCCAGGTTTTTATTGAGGGTAGCTTCCGCTGTATCACTGTGAGGCTGCTGAAGCATGGAGCTGTTTGTTTTACTTCTGTCACTGGCATTTACTCGTCTCGTGCAATCAAAATTCGGGAACCAAAGTGCTTAACAGTCGCGTGTATGTATGTAAGACTAACAGGCCGAAATATAGAAGAAAACTGACTTTGTGTTTTTTAAACCGAAGACGTTTTTTCCCCTCATTCACTTCAGTAAAGCTCGAGAGTTTTTTGGAGCCAGCATCTAGTGGCCATTATAAGAACTTAGTGCTGGCTGCCACTTACTGAACATCTGATTCATTTGCATGTATGCAAAACAAATTAGTTCCTCCAGCGAACTCAGACTCAGTCATGCATCCTTGACTGGTTTGTCCAGAGAGAGATAAGTGATAAAAAACTAATTCTTTTTGCATCTCACTTAACCGCTGTGCCAAACTAACTACTCATAACTCCTTCATTTTTCCAGAGAACTCGGCCGCAGTAAAAAGAATTCGAACCATTTCTGCCGCACAACAGCCAGAAGACTAAAAGCAGCACCATCTGGCTCTGCTTACTGCCTAAGAGCGCCATTTCCTGTCATCTGTGGGCAGCACACACTGTCGGACCACATCACAGGTCAAGATGAATCGGAAACTATTGTAAATGTCATGTGAATTCACTTGATGCTGCTGCTCTCTGATGTACAGACAGAGAGGAGACTCTCGCTGGTTTGTTCACTCCCTCTACTCTTTTTTTTTTTTTTTAATCACTCCATCCTTCCTGAACTCCTGCTCAGATAATCATACAAGAATAAAGAAGAGCTGGAAGGTTACATTCAAAAAGGACATATTACCATTTAAAACATCTGTGATATGCGTGAGTGAGACACACATCTGCATCCAACTAGAGGCAGGGACGCAGACGTTGCCATATATATATATATATATATTGTTATAACTAATTTATTTGTATTTTTGTTTATTTTATTATTTTGAATTAATTCATTTTTATTTAATTTTATTATTTATATATTACTATCTACTGTCACGCAAGGAAGGCTGGGATGGGTGGGGGGGGGGTTCGGGATAGTAAAGGGCATGGCTGATTGTAATGTTCACGCTCCTGACGGCCATCCGGCTGTTTTTCACTGGGCAAAATAATAAAAAATAAATAAATAAGAGCCTAAAAACAACACTCGATTTCTGAGGCAGATACCAATATTGATATTTCAGAGATACAAACCTCTGCTAACGATATATATCAGCAGCATAAACAAACATGTTTGATAAGAATCCCTTAAATTAGTTCTTTTTAAAGAAATGCAGCGAGCATCTATTATTGCAGGACTGCATTAGACTGCATTCGCTTTAGCTGGGCGTAAGCTAATAAACTGGCAACTGAGTGTATCTGCACTTGGGTTAGATCAGGGCCGAATCATCCCCGACTGAAGCTGGAAGCTCACAGCAGAACAACCGTAGACGACCTTTTCTACTTCCTGATGTACTGCCCGCAGCGTACGCGGGCCTGAATGCATCTTGCGAACGCGTAGTTTTAGTTTCAGAGGACGCACACAACCAGCGCTGTCAGGCTCGCAGGATATGTGGAGTAGCCATCATGTGCGCGCAAACACGCGCAGTTAAAAGTAAATTGTGGTAGAAAAAAATGTATTGATATGAGGGAAATTTGGCTGAAGGATCTGATAGTTTTTGCTTTGTCATGCAAGAGGAGCGTCAGTGGCCTTCACTCGTGGCCAGCCTTGTGTTGGGAGATGCAGCCATCCAGCAGTTAAGATTAGGAGGACCTTGAATATGTGCTCTGCGCCTGATCGTGTATGAAAATCTGTAATTCTGTAACCGGAGACGCTGAGCCCGACCTGTACAGATATCTCACACGACGTGTTGTAAATATAAGCCGGGGACAGAGTTCAGTTTTGGTCTGACCGCGAGATTTACACCAACAGCTTCTCTGATATCAGATCTGTGTTGAATAAAGCTACATTCAAGTAACCTCATCATTTTATCAAAGTGAGGAGATTTTTTTCTTCATCACAAATATATCAGAGACTTAAGCTGCCTCACGCCTGTTATCACTGACAGATTTAGCACAAATGTATTACTGACGGGCTGTGATCTTTTATTCTATTTGTAAATCCAAAAACACGTTTAATAAGTGAATATTAGATTTTCCAATCTTTAATCTTTTACACTTAAAACAGTAACTTTTTAAAGGTTTCCAGGCCTGCAGCATATTTTCTCTACGGAGCAAACTGTACTTTGTGTGTTGGAAACAAACTCTACTGTTCCCGCCTGGCTGAATGGAAATATAAAGAGAGTTGGAAGCAAAAGTTTGCAGTTTTCTGTCTTCACAGCATGTGCCTGCTGGTTTAGTACCAACTATTTAAGAATTCAAAGGAAGTGAACTGTGATCCTTTTCCAAGGCACACGGGATTTTGTGTGAGGATTCCTTGAAAAATGAAACCACCCTCTCTCCTCCAGGCCTCAGAGTGAGAAAGCAGCACGTTAAAAAGGACAATAACCAGCACTCGGTGCTGTAATGCACGTGTGTGTGTGTACATGTATCAACATGTGTGCACGGCCAACCCGCCCCCACAGACAAGTTTCAAGCCTGCGTTTAATCATCTGCCAAGTGGTGGAGGCCCCGCGAGCGGAGGAAATGGGGTTCACTCTAATGTGAAGCATGTGAAGCTAATCACAGCAGAGCGCTCCGGTGACAGGCTGATGGAGAGGAGGGTCTCTGCTTCGTTTATCCACGCAAATCTATTTACACGGACCTCCGTGCTTCGCTACAGATATATTTATTTAGTCCGAGTTTGAGCAGCTCTTTCCGGTTCAGCTGTATAGAAGCAGTGTTTGATGTTAAGGAGCGAGGGGCCGGGGCGTGGGGAGCTAACCTGGTAGAGCGTCCGCCCCCGTGTGCAGGGCTGAGTCCTTACTGCAGCGGCCCGGGTTCGAATCCAACCCGCGGCCCTTTGCTGCGTGTCATCCCCCGACTCTCTTTCTCTTGACTGGTTCGTACAAGAAGTTCACACAGTTCATTCAGAACATGTATTTGTACCATCGAGTCCGGTCTGTCTGAGGACAGAGGAGGTTAAATAAAAGGGACAGCTAATAAGCTACGGTCGCTTCCTGTATTTCGGACTCTCCAGCTCTCCGTCCCCTCAGAGGTCAGCTCTGTAAAAATACAGCTTGCTATTGGTCTGATTCATTTCGCCTCCTGGAGCGGATCCTCTGACCGCAGCGCTCCCATTACAAAACCTCCCTCCCATCCCCTGTCACTATGACCAACTCCTCGTCCCACCTTCAGAGGTGGCTGCTCTAAAAGGTATGTATAGCTTTGTACCCCAGCTTTTTCAATATGGTGGCCACATATCCAATATGCGCATTCGGCAAAAGGGAGTGCACAGCACGAAGAGCAGCATGTAGTCCTGCAAAACAGCTAAACTGGGATACAGCTCCACAGTGGAATGCAAACAATATTCGTTTGATGACCTGGTCTCCCCGTTCTCGCTGATATTTTCTGCCATGACTGAGATTTGTTTTTACTGAAGTCCCGGTAGCACCAGGGGAATAATCAGGAGACGGACCAACCATGAAAATAACATCTCGCTGCAGCCGTAATGCTGACATGACAGCTTAGATGGGATTTCCTTTGGCTTTAATAGCAGCACGCGAGAAGCTGAGACAGTCCAACCTATATAATGGTACAGGGAAGCTTTTTTGGGGGGGGTTGTAATGCTGCCTTACGCACACAGTGTGTGTTTACAAGCTGTTCATTGCCCTTTCGTTTTAGTATTTTATTAAGCTTCAAATATCGTCATGAACGTCAGAGATCATTGCCTCTCATGCCGAGTTCACCCACCCCGCGACGCCTCTGCATGAGGGGAAACAGTGAATCAGTGAATCAGGTCCAGAAGTTGATTTTGGATCAGTTTGGCTCTAAGCTGAAGTTCTTGTCTGTAGTCGGCCCAGGCTTGTCCTGTATGGGGTCTGGAGATGGGCTGAACTCTGCTCTGTGGACAGCAGGCAGGGGACGGCGATGACGCCGTTAGCTTTCTTTTACTGTCCTCAGTGTTTCTGTCTGTGATGTCTGAAACCAAGTCAACCCAGCGGAGTGGCTTCAGTGGGGCTGAGCCACGCCGTTTGGTCTTTTCAAGGGGCAGTAGGTCAAGTTTTTACTCTCATAAACTGGACGTTACATATTAAACATTTAAATACATAAATCTTCTTCAGCTCAACTCAAATAAAACTGGAGTCCTTGTTATCGGGCCCCGACGCATCACTAAGCAAATACTGGCGTCTACCGGTGACCTGTCGCAACACGTCGAGCCTGTTGCAGGAAACCTCGGTGACCTGTTTGACAGCAGTTTATGTTTTGAGCAACGTGTCACTGAGCTCGTCCAATCGTGTTTCTATCACCTCAGAAACATCGCAACAATCCGATCTATTTTAAATCCTAGTGACGCAGAAACTGCTCATGCTTTTATCTCCTCACGCCTCGATTACTGTAACAGCCCGTTCAGAGTCTTCGTTTAAGTCTCGTCTCAAAACACATTTTTATCTGAAAGCAGATCCTGATTTTACCTGAACTGTTTATTTTACTGCTTTTATGTATTTTATGTAGTTTATTTCTTTATATTTCATCATTCACTGTGGTGTTTTTATTTCTCTTGTTGCGAAGCACTTTGTACTTTGTTTTGATAAGTGCTCTATAAATAAAGTTTTATTAGTATTATTATTATTATTTGTGGGGCTTCAATTAACAAGTCATAACACTGACGCTCGCTGACGTGTCTGTCAGTGAGAGAATCAGTTTCAGCTACAGAGCTGAGCAGAAAGTGCTGGAGGATCTTAGAGGTTTCTGCTCGATACACCGATGACATGACTTCAGTTCAGATGGTTCTCTGGACTTGCTGTCATCATAAATGATGCTGCCACTCAAAGCCGCAGCTTCTGGAAGGACTGAACGCAGGATTAGTGTCGCCTGTCAACCATCTAAATCTTCCTCTACACCTTCGGTTAGCTGCCCGTCTCGAGCTAAACCCAGACAGCAATTTAGAGCAGAAGGTGTCGGCAGACAAATGGTCATGAGACGAGTTAAAGGATAATAAGAAAAACTGAAACACATTTCTGTTGCAGGAAATTCTGTTAATTTTTATTCAGACTTTTCTCTGAAACTTTTTTTCTTGTGAATTCTTCAAACAAACAAGACAAAGAAAAAAATCCTTGACTGAACTGGTTATAGCCAGTAGACATATGCAACTGGTGACAAGGGGTCAAATCTGAGCCAGAAGGCTGAGGACCGGTGATGGTAACTACGCAGCAAAGATGCGGATAGTTGTAGTCTGTTAGAGGAGAATGCACAATGATGAAAACTAAAACAAGACTAATGCTATACAATCACATGACCAAAATGACTACAACTGAATCAAACTCAGGTGTCGAAATGAACTACAATCAGGACTGCAGGGTTTTTCTACAGAAACTCATCACAGAGGAAGAGCAGAGGACAAACCAGGACTGTCGCGTTTAAGGCCTCTGGGCTCAGGGTCTCAGACTGCTGCTTTACAGGGATTACCTGCACAGCTGGAACTGTTTGACTGATCTGAATACTTGGCTGAAACCAGCGTTTTATGAAAAGCATTAAGCGAGTGCTGTAAAGGATCACAAACAAGAAAAATATCTATAAAAAAAGGCCAGGAACAATCGGAGCTCGCAGCGTTTGTCATCAGCTGTCGGCTCTATGATGTCTTCACAGACCCACCAAGAAGCAGATCTGCCCCGAGGGCTCAACAGCACCCCAGTTAGGACCGATCCTGGACGAGGCAGCGATGACTCTGACCTCGACAGCTAGATCCACATCTTGCGAGCACATGTGTGAACAGAGACGTGTGTTTCGTTGTAACTGTTTGGCCTTCCCTCCCGCCCAGAGCGAGCCGCTGATTGCATTCATGTGTGAGACTAAACGTTTGAAGGACACTGCCATCAACATGTTTCTCCACCTATGACATCAGACAATTTGCAATTAATGTTGACTCTGAATTAATGTTTTGCAAAATTTGTCTTGTAAAGCCTGAATGTCTTTTCTGTTATGTCACTTGATTCCCCACCTGGCTCACCAACATCCAACAACAGCGCGTTCCAAGTTAGTCACTGGCATGCTGGCATTAGACCTCGAAAACATTCTGGCCCCACCCACTACAGCTCGAAGGCTGCACTGCGATTGGCCGTGCCAGCGCGCTGCGCGTTACGTAGCGGCGAGGTTTGAAAGCTGCTTCCACGCAGCAACATCGGGAAGCTGAGAAAGGTTTAACTGCACGCCTTACGCACAACCAGTAAGGCTCATTTCCCCGTCGTGCAACAGACGCACAGAGTTGTCTTGTACTCTCTGTAAAAGAACTTCAAAATAAACGGATGGTAAGTTGAACACTGCGGCCAATGGCTGCCCGCTTCTGTACGATAAAACTTTGACGAGCTACAGCGACTTGAATAAGAAAAGCGATGGTTGGAAATGCATCGCTCGGCAAACGAACTACTTCCTTTTGGCCAGTACAGTGGCTACCAATAGGAGCTGAGTATGTAAACTGGCCAGCTCGTATAATGCCAGCATTCAGTGCAAATGCGAGCCAGTAGTGTGCCCTTTACTTTGCAGGGCCGAAAGGTGAGTGCGGAGGTCAGGTCTGGAGTTTGTGTTCTGTCGCAGGTCTGGAATGAATGTTCCTATTTACTGTAATCACGATCTTTCCGTAACCTTAACCAAGTCTTTTAGAAGTCTAAGCTCAACTACCGTCCCCGTGTTTGATTTGCTTTCCCTAATCTTCACCATTATGTAGTTGAATTAAAGTTTAAAAAATGCTGTCACTGAACATAATCCAACTACCATGTTAATGCTAAACGAGCCAAAGAGGAGAGCCTGCCGCTTTGATTCCAGCAGAGCTGCGATGATTAGTCGACCGACAGAAAATCAATCTGCAACTATTTTGGTAATCGTGAAATTGTTTAAAATATCTTAATTCTTCAAGCACAAATGACAAAAAAATAACTGGTTCCAGTTTTTCCGTTGTTAATCTTCGCAGCTTTTCTTTGGCCCATGTGACGGTAAACTGAGTATCTTTGGGTTTTGGACTGTTGGTCAGATAAACCAAACAGTTTCAAGACATCACCGTGACGGGTATTTTTTTTTTACTATTACGACATTTCATAGACTAATCGATTAATGGAGAAAATAATCAGCAGATTGATCGATAATGAAAATAACCGTTCCGTGTGTGTGAGCAGAAGGTCAGTGGGAGCAGATCCAGCTTCAGAAATCTGGTGGAGAGCCTGAAGCCAGACGAGTGGAGGCTGATCCAGCAGCAGCTTAATGATCACGGTGTTGGAGTTACATGTTCACCGTGAGCGCAGTGTGCACATAATACTTCTGGCCATCAGGTGCAGCAAAGCCTGAAAGAGACACGCGCAAAGCCGCATATTAATGCCCACAGTTACATGTAGTGCATCTGATGTGACTTGCCATAAAAAAAGAGGCATATTGTATTCCACTAATAATCAGATGAGTGGAAAAAACTATTTTATTCTCCAACATGTCACTGCCAAACATGTGAATGACAAGGTCAGACGTGACAGCAGCCACATGCGGGTCAGTCAGAGTGCAGAGACTCTGCTTCCACTGAGGATCAGGCAGTCCGAGCTGAAAACACTGACATGTGTCGGCTCGGTCTTAATGTTTGGAGAGAGCAAAACGCAGCTTTTGAACCCCCCAAACCTCAGCGCTATGCTGCAACGTCTCCGTCAAACACCAAGGACACCCGGCTCCCCGGGGCCCATTTCAAAACACCAGCGCTGCGGATACTCCTCCCTCCCCGGTGTTTTACTGTGTTGATGAATGCACTGTTTGAAAGGCAGATGTTTGTTCTCTGGCTAATCTAAACGGAATTTGTTATTTCAACGTATAGAGCCCGCGTTTGGCCCAGCGCCGAGAGAAAACAGCCACGTCTCCAAACCCAGAACCGAGTGCGTGCCGTCAGACACGCCAAGGTCCAGTTTAAGGAGAAGTACTGACAAGAAAATATTCATTTATTTAATTAATTAGAATTAACTCGGGTGTACGGAACAGAAACAATCTTTTATTCCATAAAATATATTTTAGGAATGCCACAACACAACTTTGTGTGCAGCTGGCCGACAAGGAGCGAACAAGGAGCTGGAACAACATCCGAAGAAGCATCACAACTGTCTGAGCCGTTAAACGTTGAGGGCAAATGGAAGTAAATTGAATATTAACTTGAGTAAAATGATTCTGTAATTTGTGTTTAAGTTTATTTAGCCCCAATCCAGGACCGTCATACTATTTAGAACCGGATGTACGTTACCTGGATGGACTTTTCAGTCTCTCTGGGGTTCAAAACGCCTACACCTGAAATAAAGGTTCGTAGCATCGAACCAGGGATGTTGCGATTACTGTACGTGGTGTGCATCTCGCCCACTAGTCCACCAGGATACGCCTCCGCTTGTTATCTTTCAGATTAGTATCTAAATGAGTGTGCTGAGGCCATGTGCTGCAAAAATATCATTTACAAAGTGAAAGGTGCAAAAATTAGAACGCGTGAACAGAAAGCATTTCTTTCTTCTTTGGGCTTTTTTGCTTTTATTTGACAGAGCAGCCGAAGACAGACAGGAAAGGGGGCGAGAGAGGGGCGTGAACCCGGGCCGCCGCGGGAAGGACTCGGCCTTGGTACATGGGGCTCAAGGAGACTGACATAAACCGGGTTTGTTCCTTCTAATGCCTCGAGTGATTGTAGGAATATGAAGTGACGCTACAGGTTGTTGTGGTTATTGAGGCACACTCAGAGCATCAGCAGCTGTGTTTAGAGTACAGAGTAGCCCTGATCCGGGACCGTCACACTTCAAACCATGTCTAATCAAAGATGGCGCAGGAGAGCACTGAGGAAGACGGGATCTTTGACTTTACGTGGTTTGTATCGTCTTCAGTGGAGGAGACTTTTCTTGGTAGGATAAGTCACACCTTCTGCGACTTTACACCTGACACTATGTTCTCTTTAAAAGTCGCTCAGAAGATTGCCGACCATCTAGTGAGAACGTATTCCGGCGTTGTTCCCGACAAGTTATGCGAAGCCTCTCAGTGACAATCCAGCTTCCAGGAGAAACAGAAACCATCAGGAGGTGCTGGCCTGCTACTAACGCTCTGGGTGCTCCTTTAAACGTGACGGGACTAGCCACAACCTTTAGCTTCAGTCCATGGTGCCACAATAACTAACTCGAACTACTCAAATGTTACCCCTGACACTCTCTGACTCTGTAGAAAGGCTTTCTGTTCATGAATTCTACTGTTTTTCACTCTGTAAGTGAACCACTTCTTTGCTTTACAGGCTCAGCGGGCTATGAAGCACAGCGATATTAAAGATGACACGCCAATGCTGCCTTCCACTAGACACGTTAGCTAGTGTGCTAATCATCTGTGATAACATCCCGACGGTGATGGCTGGTGGATGATAGCTGAGCAGACACATCAGTTAGCTAAAAAGCTGATTTTATTAAACACAGAAAAGCAGATGGACTAGTGATTACATTACTGTCAGAACCAAACAAATAATCAATCCTGTATGAGCCAGAGAAGTGATTAGTTTAAAGACACAACTAGCTGTTCACTACGGACTGCCAACATGGCTGCCAGACCACATGAAAACCATCAACACACATCCAGCTCAAGCGTCTGGCAGCTCTGACCTGTTAAAAATGTTGAGGCTTACCACATTAATGTGGTTTTAAAACAGAGAAGAAATATTTATGGAGCTTGAAAAGAAAGCTGACAGCTTTTAAAGTGAAAAAAGTATACAAAATTTAAAAAATGATCAACTCAACTCTCTGAGAGACTCGCCTCTAATCAGACTAAGTAATTGAAATGGACCAGTGGACCTTCTGTCCTCTCATTAGGATCTTCTCTCCGCAGCATTATCTTCTCAGTCAGCCTTGCGGAAGAACAAAACAAGCCAAAGCACAGAAAATACCCGGAGTTACTGCTCTGCTCCGGGGTTTCAGGCAAATCTGGTAATGTTAGCATTAGTAGCTACAGCAAACATTCAGAATAAATTATGGTCTGCAGCGAGGGCCGAACTTGGACAAAGCCTCTCAGATGTAGCAGCCAGTAACAGCAGAGGGGTTTGAACACGTTTGTAGCTGTTTATAAAGACGTCTGACCGTCGCTGCTCGATCCAGACTCCCTCTCTTCTCTGAGGACCACAGTTTGATTTTGCTTCCAAAGGTGAAGAAGATTTAAAGTTCAAAGAGCTGCACAATCTTAAAGAAACACATCAACTGGTTCTGCATGCACAGACCCAAATGCTTTAAGGATACGTAATTGCATGTAGATCGTGTTTCAGGCCTCAGTGGTTCGATCCATTAAATGCAGATGCGAGTGAGTAATAGAGGTCTCCTGACTCGAACCCACAGAAAACCGACCCGAATCTAACAGGCACGAATTAAATTTAAAAACTAAAGAGAGACCCGATGAGAAAGGGACACGACAACAACTAGAAACCTGTCAGTCAAAGCAAATACACCCCGAAAACATTCACATTCGTCCTTTTAACTCAACAAGCACTAAAATAAAACTAGTGCTGAAATTATTAATTGATAAACCAATTAGCTGACTGACAGGAAATTAATCAGCAACAAGTTTGATAAGTGATTAATCATTTAAGGTGGACCCGGCTTCTTCTTTGCAGTACAGTAAACTAAAATAGCACATCGGAAGACGTTACCTTGGAATCTGGGAAATTGTGATGGACACGTCGCTATTTTAAGATTAACTGATTAATAGTAAAGTCATCGTTAGTTGCAGCCCTAAATAAAACTATAGATTTTAAGACTGCTGCGAGACAGACAGGCGCTAAAACTAGCGACCGTCTGGTGAAACCACGAGTTGTGAAAAAGATTTAAGAACTTTTTATTTCCGGGTAGAAATCTGTGTTTCTTTTCACGTCCCCTCAGTTTCGTAGTAGACAGCGTTTACTGGCCGTTAGAGAAGCTGTGAAAGTCTGTAGTTCTGAAGCATCAAGGTTCATTAATGTCATTTATCTCGTATTTTGTTACACGATAACAGTAACACGCTGTTTTAACCACGCCTAGCCCCCCAAGGGCTCCTTACACAACTCCAGGGGGGAGTTTTTAAGTCCTTTAAAGGGTAACTACACCCTCAAATGTGGCTAGGACTCCTCCTCCCAGCACGTTTAAAAAATGCAACAGAGGAGTGAGGGAGCAGCGACTGTAGGAGGCGTGGCCTCGTGGCTACGTAGCGTATGATGCGGGGGGTCAGGGGGCACGGCGACGTAGAGGTGGTGGTCAGTCACGAGAAGCTGCCGTCAGCTGACTCTCCTGTTGTCAGCTGCGAAGACAGGGAGTCTGCTGGAGCTTCTTCACTAACACCCCTCCACAGTCTGCAGAGTCGATGGCTTTAGACCAGTTCAATTGCAATAGCCGGGTTTCAACCAGTCCAGGGCGGTCGCTGTGCATAGCTATAACACAACATGAAGGATTCAAATACTTTGCCCTAAAATGTCAAGATTGGGTCCTGGATCCATCTACAACACCACTAAACCCCCATTACATTGCTTTTCAGCTAAAAAAAAAAGTTTTGGTCTGGGGGCTTTGTTACTCTTTAAGGAGTTTTCTGTCATTTGTGTTTGTTTTCCTTGTGAAATAAAGGATACTTTCCCACTCCGGGCCTCAAAATGCAAAAATAACAATCTGAGAAGGAAAAATCATTCTTTAGTTCAGCTGCTGCCAGTTAAGTTGTGTCGAGGGCCTGTTAGGGATAGTACAGTATGTCTGGAGCTCAACCAATAATCTGAAAGGTGGAGAAGCTGCTCTGGCTGTCACCGGTCTGGATTCAGTCAGTGAACCTGACAGTTACTGCTGACAGGAGTTTGGTTTGACGCGGTTTTTATGGGTTTATTCTATTTTGTCCCCCCCTTGTGTATGATCTGACGACATTCTGACTTTGTTTAGTGTTGTGTGTTGCTGATCTGAAGCCTTCTTGGTCAAATATTCCATGAAAATGAAGAATGCAAGCAATGCTAAGCAGATATATAAATATAGATTATAGATATATAAATATATCTAAAGTGTGACTAGAAAGTTACACACACACACACAAAAAAGAAGCTGGTTCAAGAGACAGAATCTAAAGTCAGGTTGACTGCAGGAAATTCCTCATTCTGGATTTCCTCAGACTAAGAAAATGGGACGTTTCTGGAGAAAGTTGGAGCTGAAGCAAATTTTTTAATTTCCTCTGGTCACAGCTTGAACCAAACTCCACAGTGACTCAGTGCAAACTGATCCACTAACCCGAGCATCGCTTTGTGCTGACTGACCACCAACATCGGCTTCAGTTAGAAATAAAATTCCACTGTAAGCTTTTACAAACCCACAAAACTCACCACAGACACCATTACTAGAGGAGGTAAGTCCCTCTCAGGCCAGATTGTAGCACAGAAGAAGAAAAGGAACCCCCGAGTGCCTGCAGTGACACTTTCATTACACACAGGAGGTCCTATCGCTGATTTCAAGTATTGGATGCTTGTTTTGTTATACAGTGAAAGCTTGTTGTAGTGATGAATCTGCAGAAAAAGCAGCAGAGGTGGAAAGAGAAACTAAACAGCTGTCAGACATTTGTGGCCACACCGGTGGAGGACTCTCGGCCTCGCTGCTGCGAGCGTCAGTGAGCGTTAGTGATGAAGTGATGATGCGATACCTGGCACAGGTTCAGCGTCTGGCTCTAAGACACTTCAGCAGGAGGACGGGAGGCCCAGAGAGTCTGATGATCCTGAAGGAGAGAATAAAGACATTATTAACCACAGAGAGCTCAACAAACTAACTATTAATTTCACTACTACTACCAGCAGCACTGCCATCACTACTGCTGTAACTGCTTCTTTAATCAATATATCTACTGCTGCTGTTGCAGCTACTAGCATTACTGCTATTACTTTTGACTACTGCTTCTACTCCTGCAATTATTAATATAATACTACTACTACTTCCTCGACTACTACTGTAACTCTGAATACGACTGCTAATTAGCTATAAACACTATGACTACTGCTTCTTTTACAAAAGCTAACAGTACTGCTTTTACTGCTGCATCAATACTACAACTTCTGCTGTTACAGCTACTAGCATTACTGCTGCTATTGATTCTGCTAGCTCTGCTACTGCTGTAACTACTACTGCTAATTAGCTATTAACACAACTACAGCTGCTGTTACGACTACTGTAACTGACACTGCTGTAACTGATACTACTGTAACTGATACTACTGTAACTGCTGCGTTACGGAAGCGAGCACTACTATTATTATTATTAGCACCGTTGCAACTGCTTTGACTACTTCTTCTTCTACTACTAATACTACTGCTTCAATAACCACTGCTAACACGGTTACTACCGTAACTATAACAGCTGTTGTTGCAGCTAATGCTGCCGCTCTTACCTCAACTTCAGCTGCTAGCACCAACATTACTACTTAAACATCTACTTGTCCTTTTGCTACTGCTGCTTCCAGGACAGCTAAGTTCAGTTTGCATTCATTAACCTTTTTACTGATCCTACTTGTGATACTACTGCTCATTAGTACGCCTACTAATTATTTGTACTCTTAATTCTTCCATTACTGAATATTGATACTACAGTTAAAGAGAAAACTTCAGGCACCGAGTTATTCTACGGCTCTGGTGTGTTTTTCCATTTTCCCATTACACCGAGTCTTGTCTAAAGTTTTTGTACTGATCTGAAGTGAAGTGACTTCCTGTTTTGAGACAAAGTTCCACCCTGAGACCAGATAAACAGGAAATACTACATGAGTTATCAGCCAGCCACGAGCCGGACCAGGGGCAGAGGAATCATCTGTCCGCAGGCAGCGGTCTGTTGGTGTGTGCGTGTGGTCTGCTGTTTGTTAGTACACAGACTCAACGTTTCGTTTGTGGAGTTTACAGTCTGTATGAAAACCACCATCACACCTGCTCAGCCTGTTTTCAGCATCTCTGAAGTGTAACGTAAGCTCGTTCTGTGGGTTTCACTGGATCAATAGTAGCAACAGTCAGTTAGCGGTAGCAGACATTGGTGGCGACGTTAGTCCTGAAGCTGGATGACTGCCAGTGGTCATTTTAATTAAATTACATTTCTTTATTGGGAATAAAACCAACTGGCATGTTCAGTGCCTTCAAGGAACAGTCTGACATTTCGGGGAATATGCTTACTGTCTTTCTGAGAGCGAGATGTTCAGATGTCAGGATATCAGTCAGTACGGAGCTGAATACGTGTGTTCAAAAATACTCCAACGATCACTAACTAACACTAATCTTGTTTAATCTGCACTCGAGCAGAAATGGAAAAACAATAGTTTGTGGTTTTAGGGGGAGCAGCGTATCCATCCGCCCAGGACTCCTGTGCAGCGTCCCTGGCTCTGGCTTCGGACTTAAGAAATCAACAATCCTTTCAAAGTAAAGTTTCTGATCTGACGGTTGAGGTTTGGTTAGGTTACTCAAGATAATCCACAAACCTCGTTGTGATCAGTTTCACGTGGGAACTATCGGTAGGAAGAAAATAGTTCCTACATGAAACTGCTCACAACAAATCTGTGGATTATCTTGAGTAACCAGCTCATGAGACGTTGCTGTAAAGTATTTTTTTTGGCGCTTCGAGCTCCACAAGCCGAGCGCCATGTTGTCCCGTTATATTCAGAAAACGCAGACGTCTCTACGGCCGAAACCTCCAAAACTCGGCGGCTCGCACCAAGACGATCCAGACGGATAATCAGCGCTACAGGTGAGAGGAAACATATGAATGTTTGATTGTGGGGTGAGCTGTCCCGTTAACTGTTGGTAGGAAACATAAAGCGAACTGCAGTTTCCTGCGTTAAAGTCCATCCACCCCAACCTCCTCCGTATGAGGTACCGCAGGGCTTTAACAACGTAATGCTACTGTTCTTCCTCATTTGCTCCTGACAAACAACAGCCAGAGCTCTCTGCGAGAGGTCGTTCTTTTAGGCATTTAGGTGCTGTCCTTTTTCTGGTGAGTCTCCAATCTCCAAGAAATACTAAAACCGTACTAGCAGCCTGGTTTAACAATCATATGAAATATTCACAACACTGGAGACACATTTCTACACCCAGAGGAGCAGGACAGAGACCAGAATACTCTGCTGCCAAGACATGACGGAGGTTTGAGTCTCGTTCTTTTCTTAACCGTTAACAGTGACGGTGTTAACTGCTCTCACACTACAGGCGGGTTCAGACTACACGGCATCGGCCCGATAATGGTCTGACATCACGCAGGTCATGAAAGATGGCAATATATGATTGGTCAGGGACCCACGTGTAGTCTGTCGCACCTTTAGGTCAAGTCACGGCAAGAATCTATGAGTCTATATTCGCCTAATCTGACACAGCGACCATCTTAACGTTACACATACAAACCAGCGACAGGCTCCTTCTCTGCAGGCTGGTAAAAGGCTTTGTAGGGAATGGAGGAAATCACTAACAGACAAACGGCCAAGCTGAGGGAGGTGGAGGGAAAACTAGGTCTCGTAAAGAAGAACATGACAACACGCAGAGTCTCCAGGGTATGTTTAAGTTTCTCAGGGGAGTGTCCTGCATCCTGAAACCTCAGCAGGCCCGATCCTAATCTGATCCTCTGACGCTGACTCTCCCCTGCTAATGACTGTACATTTTGAAATGTAAACTCTGACCAAAAAAGGCTCCTTACAGAGGAGCAACATAATGTAAACACAGCCTGAAAAAGGATTTGAACCGTGAAATCGACCACAGTTACGCCATGTTCGTATTATCGCAGAGAAACAGATTTTGTGCGTGTCTTCTCCGTTATTGTGTATGTGGTGTGTGTGCACGGCACGCACTGCCCGGAGCTAGTGAAGTTCTCATCTGTTGAACTTTAACCTAAGCGGTGCTGACCTTTCAGAGCCAGCGGCTAAAGGCTGCCGGTTGTGCTCCAATTAAAGATAGAAGACAAACTGATAAGATTTGCCAGTGTCATGTTATTCCACTGACTGACCGCTGGCTGGTTACAGTCTCCTCATTGCTCCACACTGACCTGATGATTTCAACCTTCACTGGAAGCTTGAGTGACAGGAAGTCGAAACAAATAACACAAAGAATCAACCTACAGAGACACAACAGGAGACAAAAACACCATACACTAGTGTAGAGTGACTGTTATGTACCACAGACACTGATGTGATGGGACTGGGATTCAACATTATAGGAATATTAGAGCGAATGTCTAAGAGGATGTGAGATACAATATAGTTATACTGCAGGAGATAAAACCATTCGGTGCAGAGTCAGTAATTCAGTAACACATTTAGAGTTCAGTTGAGAATCAACAGGAAAATCTGGAAAATCCATCTACACTTGTTTGGCAGTAATTGTTGTCCTAAATACACTGTCTGTACTTCTCTGGAAAACAGAATTGATCCCGAGTGGAGATTATTCTGGTGAAATCAAGTGAATCAAATTCAACTGAATCAAGATGGAATCACTTCTAAGGAGCAGCCATATTTTGTGTCCCTATATCATGTAATGAATACTGTATAAAAAGCTCCAAAAGTTGAATAAGAAACAGATGAGCTGCAGATGAAAAGGGGAGGGGTTGGGGTTGAACATTGAATTCGGTCCCTGAAGGCTGACGTAGACGTTTCAGTTACATTAAGCAGAGCTGCCTGACGTATGGAAGTTCATTCATGACAAAAATATTGAGTACGTTTAAAAAAATGTCTGTAAAAAGCTGTAATCGAATCTGCAAGAAAAAGATTTGAAAACCAAATTTTATGCACGGTTTTCAGATATCAAGCAGTTTTTGGTAACAGGTTTCAATCTGATAATAAAATTAACAGAAATAAACTCTCAAAAAGTCAAGAAAGGAAAATTCCTTACACCTTATTTTCCTTATCAAACAGAAAAATAAAACCGTACACCTTCTGAATTCACGTTTCTCTCTTTCACCGAACTAAGACTAGCTTACCTGCCCTGTTAACTCGTCGTAAGTCACCAACTCTGGTGGTTTGGTCGAAATAAATCCTTAATCCGCCGCGTTAGATGTGAAAAATAATCTGTCTCTACACGACCTCCCTCTCGCTCCTCTGCCGCTTCACGCCTCTCCTGTCCCCGCCTGAAGCCGCCATATCTCGGTCGGCCCCGGAGTCAGAGTCCTGGTCGGAGCCGCTGTAAATCTCCTCGGTACTGTATTCACTGTCGTCAAACTGGTCTCCATCGGTCTCGGAGGCTGTGTTCACTGGAAGGCTGCTGATCCGGGTCCGTTACCCGCTCGCCAGGCTCCAGTTCCGGTGCTCAGTCAGCTATTAGGACCGCTAAGTTAGCTGCGTGGCTAACTGAGCTAACTAGTTAATGGCACTTAGCAGGAGTTGTGACCTAAAACGTGTTATGCTGCCCCCTGTTTATTTGGAGTATGTCGACAGGTGGAGAGTAGTCTCAATTCTTACATATTGCCCCTTTAATGTGTTTACATGTTAGAATTCGGCTAATTATCACTTTATTTTTTTTATTACCTTTTAACAAGCTTTTGAACAATTTTTTTTAACGAATTTAACTTTTGAACTAATTTATCAACTCATTACAGATGTAAACTCACTCGCAAAACCTTTAAATCCGTCCCTATGAGCTCTAAAATATGAAGTTTCTGAATGATTATAGCTTTAATTTTATTTAGCGCTCTCAAAACAGTTTTGTCCTTAATGAACTTCCATACTTTCTGGCTCTGACTTTACTCTTAGAGCCTCTTAGAAATATTTCGAAGCGGCATTTATCGTGAAAAACAAAAACTTAAACAGCTTTACAGTAAAACAGAAAAAGAGACACAGCTCAGCATTGTTCAAAAGAGTTTGAATTAAAAAAAACGCATGGTGGATTGTTGGAGTCACCATGTGTTTTACATTGAGAGTCTCGCATTAGAGACTCCAGACAGCATAACATAAAAAACCCTTACTGTGGACTGAAGACAGATTTGAAACAGAGACTTTGCGCAGCAAGAGGACGAGCGATGTCAAGCATATTCTTGTTTCACAACATTATCCTTAAAGGAGCAATCTGGTGTCGTTTCACATGTTAGCCCGTTCACAATGTGCAACGTGTGAGGAGAGAAAAACTAATCTATTACTTTTTCTAATACTATTTGCTGCTTTTCTTTTTCTTATTCATGATAGCAAACTGAATGTCTTTGGGTTTCAGACTTGTTGGTTGAAATAAACAAAACATTTCAAGATGTCACCTTCGGTTCTGGGAAGTTGTGAGGGCATTTTTCTTTTACTTTTTATGTATAAAACGATTAACTTAGAAGATAATCAGCAGATTAACTGATAATGAAAGTAATGGTTAGCCCTACATATGGAAATGGTTTATAACATCGAAAACAGCGGAATGGTCCTTTAGATCCAGTAACCAGCTGTGTAACTCAGATGTTTCCTGAACACATTCTGGCCAAGAGTTGACTTTTATTAATTTACAGACTGCAGATAATGTCACCTGAAGCTGAAATATTTCTTAAACCGTAATATAAGCTGAGAGCCAATAAATAACTCCAGCAGCCTGACTGACAGCTATGTCTCAGTGATGTTCCTTCAAAGTGATAAATCAAAAGAGTTACCTCTAAACTTCATTCAGTGACTATCACAAAGTTAAACATTACCAGTTTGCAAAAAAGTTATAAATAGTTGCATAAAAACATTAATTCTTTTATACCCTATAAAGACTCTTTTATTCAAGAGGTTTAAATAAACTAATGTACAGAACTTAACTACAGATTTGAGGATCTGGTATTTTCTTGAATACTTTGCATTTAATTCTTTTAATCTGTCAGCTACTGTTACTTTGCAGAATTTACATTCAAAACATATTATAAGCTCCTAAAAATGTGCATGAATACGTATGACATATGCAAGATTTAATCGGCTAAGTGATTATTATTAAAGCACCATCAATATCCTGACCAAAACTAATAATACATGCGTAACAACATTCATTTACACACATTTTTGTACCTTAAAAAGGACGAATCTTGTATTAAGACTCACGCTATTTCACATTAAACCCCCTTACCTGTTGAATACAGAAGATAAGGCTGATATGTGCATTAAGAAGTGACTTCACAGGGTAAAACAACTGAATTTGATCCTAAATTGAATCTCTTCTTACATTAATGACCCCAGACTGAACTAAAAAAGAACCTTTTAGTTTATATTTAGGTGAGTGTGGAAGGAATTAAAGGGTTTTTAAGCAAAGCCCATCCCCCAGTAGCTCTAAATTGAAGCCACTTAGATGCATATCAGCCTTAAAAATAAACTCTACTCTGCAAGTAACAAACCCAAAGCTGCACAGTCTTCATGCATTTCACTCACTGTTACTTAGTTCCCAGAATAAACTGTTATAATTCTGCACTTCTCTATATTCCATTCATGCACAATAGTAAAGAGTCACTTACAGATCTGCTGCTCTGCATCCGCACCTTGTGCACGCAAAACACATGAGACCTACGGCCATGTAGGGATGTGCAGGCTTGTTTCTGCAGGAAACACCTCCCAGCCGGACCCTCCTCCCACTGCAGAGGTGGAGGAAATAAATCCTTTACTCATGTATCAGTTCCACAGAACTACACCCCTCAGTAACAGTAAATGATTTTATGAATGACCACTGAATAACATGAAGAAATCTGCAGTTTAAAAAGTTATATCATGTTGGTTGAAGCTCTGCCGACCTGATGCTCATTGGATTCAAAGTTTACATCCTGTTCTTCGTTTTTTTCTTGTTAATGAAAAATTATAATTATAAACCAAAGTATTGCACGGATTGATTAACGTGTCGACCTGATGGTGGCGCTAGATGAAAAGTCGGAGGCTCACCAAAGTTATCACAGTTCATCCTGAGGGGAGCATGAATGTCTGAACCAAAATCCATCCAATTCCAACCAATAGTTGTTGAGACTGTAACAAACTGGTGGACCGACCGACAGCTAGCTATACCGCTAGCACGGCTAAAATCTGTGCACACACCCCTTAATATAAACCCAGGCTCTAAAGCTGCACCGATCAATATTTTATATTAACAAAAGATCAGGTGACTCTGTGTGATGGGGGCTGTGGCTTAGAGGTAGAGCGGGTCGCCCACTAATCGGAAGATCGGCGGAAACCAATCATGCCAAAGTCATCTCCATGTTTTGCTGGCTACATTTATTTTCATTCTCATTTTATCAGCCTGAGCCCGTGTTAGACTGTAGGTGAAGCAGGCAACGGCCGAAGACTACGCCCTTTGCTGGAGCCCCACCTTTTCCTTGGGGCCCCACACAGGAAACTCGTATCGTTGTATCCTACTCGCAACTGATAGGCTTCTACTTCTTGAGAAGCCTGAATTCCTAAACCTTTTCACACTGCTTACTAACTGTTGACCTTGTCTATTAAATATGCTATAAAGCAGATGTTTGAGCTGGGAACAGTGTGTCAACACGAACAGACATTGTTGTTGATTTCTGCAGATGTGAACAGTATTCTGTTGTGGAAAGGTATTTGGTTTGGCCACCGGGGAGAGAAAGGGGGGGTTAGGGTTAGGGTTAGTCATCAACAGTGTAGAATGATGATGATGATGATGATGATGATGATGCACATTTTAACTATTCCAAACTGATGCCCTCTCCTAAACAGCCTGCCTCTGAATTCTCACAGAGCTTGTTTATGTGTCAAAGATAAACGTCTCACAAACATCCTGTCTTACTCTAACTTTTGGGTCATAAAACGCCCCCCACCCCTCGCCAGGACTCAGAGAGGACGTCAATAAAAGTTAAGTGACAATATGACAATTCAAGAGCACGAAGTAGTAGGTTGTGAGCACCAAGTGGTGTTTACTTCCATGACACCTGCTGGTTCGCTGTAGTAGTCCAGTAAACAGACGTATCAGCTGTTTGGTGCTTCTGCTCTGAATCACCTCTGATACAGTCATAACAATCCACATATTCTTCCATGTAGCTCGCTGAGACTGGAGGATGAAGACCTTCTGAATCATCCAGGACTCGCCCACACGTCTGTCGCTCTGCTGGCTTCTCTCTCCGTCAGAGATATCTCCACACAGTTTATACTGTATCCGTCCCTTTATATCTCTTGGACCACCGTGGGCAACATTTTCAAATCAAAGAGTAATTTATGGCAATATTGAACCTTTATATGATTTTGCATGTGATAAAATACTTTGTCAGGTATTGGAATGCTGGAGAAGCCAAAAAACAGACAGACATCTCTGTTTTTGATTAGCATTTATTTTAAGATGATTTTATGCTAAAAAAGGGGAGGAATTGTAATGGCAAGAACAAACGGACTCTCTGATATAATAACATACGGATGCTATACATAATTGTTTGGCGTCGATACTTGATCTGTGTGATAATGACGACATGGAACTACAAAACATGCTAGTGACGGTTACGTCCAGACTTCAGGGACGCTCTTCTCCCCGGGTTGAGGAGCCCGACCCTGAAGACCGGATAAATAACTGATGCTCTTTTTCCCTCTGGACTCATTCAGAGCAGATTACACTGATGTCTGCAGACGCTGGAAGTAAACCTACAGAAAGACGAGCGAGTGTTTCTTTATTCCGAAGGCGGCGTCGTCCCTCATTCGTCCAGGAGTGCTCTATCGTAGAAAAGGTTTCAGTCGTAGTCGTCTGGACGCTGTTTTCAGAATCAAGACGTTTCGGCTCCCATCCGGAAGTCATTCTCAATTGTGAAGAAATGGGACGGGAACTAGAAATTTAAGCTACTCTGAGTTACATAAGCCCCGCCCTCAGGAATGAGTCTACCTGAGTATCTGTTGATTAGCTAGTTTCACCTGAAACTGACCTAATTGTTTCCATGATGGCCCAGTAATCAGTAATCAGGCGTATCAGAGTGTATTAGCACCGTGGTCACGCCAATCACATGCTAATCAGGCACTTAACAGTGATGAGGGAGGTGCAGCCAGAAAACAACAGGCCTGATTACTGATTACTGGGCCATCATGGAAACTATTAAGTCAGTTTCAGGTGAAACTAGCTAATCAACAGATACTCAGGTAGACTCCTCCCTGAGGGCGGGGCTTAAGTAACAGAGTAGCTTAAATTTCTAATTCCCGTCCCATTTCTTCACAATTGAGAATGACTTCCGGATGGGAGCCGAAACGTCTTGATTCTGAAAACAGCGTCCAGACGACTACGACTGAAACCTTTCCTATGATTTATTCCGAAGAAAATGCCACTACACTGGTTAGTTGTATCTATTAGTAGTTTCTCATTTGATTTTCCGAAATAATACAGTGTCACCACATGTTGACATCACGATATAAAATGACACACAGTGACGGAGGACTGAATAATTAAGTGGAACAAAATGGCTATTTAATCTGATTATGAGGCTAAATGAACAGTTTTAACTACGTTTTAAATCAGTGCTCAAGGCATATTAAACAGTAACAGCACTGATGCTCTGTTATGTTAACTCCCAGACCTAACCAAATAAAAAAAGAAAAACATTTTTTAAACTGAGCTTCTCTTTTTGCTTGTGGTTAAGTATCCATGGAGTAAGAACCATAATACACTCCGAAAACAATAGCTGAGGTTGAGGTAATGAACTCATGAACTGCTCTCTGTCCACTTTTAATAGCTCTTTAGCATTGAGACTGCACACTTTGGCTCATTAACAACTGTGAGGATATTTTATAGTTCTTTTAAAGTCTCCCAGCTGGTCCTGAGCTTTACCTATAAAACCAAAATCACCTCTGATATTAAAAACCACGAAGGGAGTCAACAGTTTGGTTTAAGTGCCATGACTGGGGGGGGTGAAGGTCAACCATCTGATTGGTTATAAAATATGTCTGAGCCAACAAAGTTACAGTTCGACATCAGGTGAATACAATACTCTATACTACATATGTACAGTAAAACAGAATTATCTCAGTAAACACAGACGTCACCTTGTTGATTTAAAAAAAAAAAAAAGCAGTTAATGGGCTGCGACTAACGATTGTTTTCATTATCGACTAATCTGCAGATTACTTTCTCGAATAGTCAATTCATTGTTTTGTCTAAACAATGTCAAAGATTTTCGGTTTATCCGAACACCAAACAGGCCAGTCCGAGACCAGCGAAGTAAATTGCAGCAGTGAGAGATCCATTTTCACATAACAAGTCCTGGCTGATTCCACACACACACACACACACACACACACACACACACACACATAAAGCACAATGATAAAAAGTGAAATGACTTCCCAGACATGCGTGAAGGTGAAAGGTGAAGCAGTAAAGCAGCCTGCAGCCCTGCGCTGTGGACAAAGATCACAGCGTAACGTCCAAGCCACACATGTAGCCATAAAAACTCTATCTACACACATGATCATAAAATTTAACTAACCACGAAACGCACCGAGTCCAAGCCAGGCCTGATGTCTCTATTAGAAAACACGAACAAATCCGGTCCAAACTGTCTAACGGGATCAAGTGCCATCAGTCTCAGTTCATGCTGCAGCTGTTTCTTTAGTCTCATGTGTTCTTCATGCTTTGCTATCCTTCTGCCAATATTGTCTGTGGTCACATCACACAAAGCTGCTCAAATGAAGACTGCAGCTGTGAAGCTAAATGTTCATTAAGTATTTAACGGGACGTCCTGCTCTTTTGTCACATTGTTACCCCCCTCTCTCTCTCTCTGCACACACACATCCTGTTGCTGTCCGATATCAACACTGTGATGAAGACAAAATTAGGTGGCATGATGCTGAAGTCAAGTTGAGTTTTATAGAAATAAACTGAAACCAGTCTAAATAAAAAAAAGATACCAGGGGTAGGGGAATGGGGGAATGGGAAGTCTGTATCTGTGGTTTGTGGTTAATGGACTAAAACGCAGAGACAACAGTGTAATCCCTGAACTGTTACAAATGAATGTTTTCACTTGATGTTCCTCTGAATTTTCTCACTCTCAGACAGCTTAAACTAAACCAGCCAATAAACTGCAGATTTAATTAAGTTGAGGTACTTTATTGTGTGTTTTGGCAGCTTTAAGCTGAACATTACAGACTGTGGACTTTGGTCCACTGCGACTATTAAACAATAGCAGTTTTATCTTTTTCTCCAACACTTTCGTCCAGATCAACATATTTTAGATTTTAATGTCGCCATGAACTGTCCTCTAGCGCCACCCCCAGGACAACTTAAAAGCTTTAAGACTCTAAGAACAGATAAATCATCAGTATGTTGTTTGCTCTGTGCAACACTTTCATATTGTGGCTGTGATGAACACTGCAGCCTCTAGGGGACGCTAGAAGCACTTAAACTGGATTCATACTTCTGCGTTAAGGGGTTTGTGGTTTTATGTGCCTCGGCTCAGAGGTTACGCCGTTGGCTGCGCCACAGAAGACGTGCACCACCTCAAAAAATGTAACTACACGTTGGGGCTACGGCAGCGACTGAGACACCGCGTGGGGCTTACAAGAACTGCGACCGGCTACTTGTGTTTCTGATGCCGATGGAGGTCGAAGACGACATGAAGCAAGTTAAAGACTCAGCACTCTTCTCCTCTTCAGTAACACGCATACGGTGAAACTATTCTTTGCGATCGAACGTAAACACAGCAGTTGCACGGCGGCAGTCTCCTGTTCAGTAACGTGACGAGGCGAAATAACGCTAAAAAAAAAGTTACCTGGACGTAACTCCAGTTCTATAAGCATGAGTGCAGCCCGCCGTCGCTCTGTGTTACCAAGTGAATGAAAGAACGCAAAAACAGCTACTGTGGGGAATATAATTAAAGCACGACACGGCCCGATCACGTACAATACATTTGACAGGAGAAATCTGGCGCCCAGCCACAGATCGAACCCTGAGCTGCAGGTACCCCCCACCAGGACTCCCATTATCCTCTTGCATCGAGTATACTGGCAGGCTTCTTTGACCCTTTTATTGTTCGTTGACTTTTTTTTAAGCAGCTGACGCTTATTCTACTGTTAGTCTCCGTGGAGCGTCTCTCAGTAATAGTTAAACTGATTTGGTATTACAAAAACGTCCATGTCCTGCCAGTTGTTGGGCCTTGTTGGCACCGTCGGCTACACTCTGTGGAGTTCAGTCGGTGCTGTCTTCCCTTTTTCGCAATTCAACAGTTTCCAGCCTCCTTTTCACAATCTGAAGTTCAGAATCCTTCTTTTCCCCGAAGGAGAAAAAGGTTCCTGAACTTTAACAAGATCAACATTGAAACCTAAATATTTTCTGGCATGAAAATATTGTTTGTCAGCAGTCTTTTTGAATCCGTTCCTCCACACCCAGTGGAAAAAAAGACAGCTAATGAAAGTGACCTACCTCCCTCCCGGGAACCTTATGGCCTCTCCCATTGGCTCTCGGTGCTGGGATCCCAGTGGACCGTCTTTTGGAGTAGTGGTCATCAGTATCGTGATCACGCTTAAGCCCCCCAGTAAACTCTTTCCCATTCCAATCGATTACAAAAAGAAACAGCTGTAACACAATGAAACAAAACATTTGTGAGTGTCAAACAAATTCATACCAATAAAAGTCACAGAGAGTTGTATCAGTACATTACTTTTGTTCCTAGTGTCCCAGGAGGCAGCGACTGATGAACTTTTCTGCCACATGACATGCGCCCAGTCTTCTCCGCACCATCTTGTAAAATGGTATCCAGTTTCCTTAATGCTTCCATGGAGTAAATGGGGAGAGTTCAGCAGCTGGAGAACACCCATGAGAGATAATGGTAGAGACAGTTCAGCTCCTTTTAGTCTAAGTGCCTGGCCACTCCACAATCTTGCAGGAAATTTAATAAAGAAAAAAATGTATTTCAATGTAATATATTTTTTCCTCACTTTGCCTCTCAGGGCTTCCGTAAATATCTGTCCTGCTGTATTCAGGATTTTAGAAATATGGAGGCCGTAAATCCAAGTCCTCCTGATGCAACTTGTCCCCTTAAGAAATTTATGACCAGGTGCTAAGAATAAATTCTGTAACTGTTTTAATTTTCTTGTTTTATTTTCAGTTAGCGGTTCATTTTTACATTTTCTGTAAATTCTTTCCCTACATGAAGGTTCAAATGGTATTTCAAAAGTCCTCTCAACACTGCCAGGAATAAGATTCTGGTGGGGAAATAAGTTACTGAATCATTTAACGTGTTAATTTATTTTTGTTGGCCTAAAGGTAATTTAAATTGTGTAAAAAAAAAAAAATACTGGTATCAGCCTGTAAAATACCCACCCTACGCATTTTAATTGCAGAAATAAAAACTTTCCCCAGAAGCAGGTCCCATTCGCGGGAAGTTCAACTTTGGTTAACCTCGACAAAAACAAATCCAACCATTGATCAAAACTTAGCTAACTATCAATTAGGAAGCTTGGTAGGAAGTTAGTGTAACTAACGCTGGCACACTCCCACCTAGCGTTAGCTAGTTTGTTACCGGCTAGCTCATTAGCTACAGTAGCGCACCAGCTGGTACCACCAAGCACCAGACACCTATTTCATTAGGACCTGCGAATGAATTTCAGATAATTTCAATAATACTATACCATAAAAGCATGACACAGACACTTTAACATTCTGCAGTTTCTATTAACATAAGCTAACGCTGTTAGCCTATAGTGTAAGTTAGCCACACTAGCTAATTTAGCTAGCTAAATAATGTCAGCTGAGCCTTGAAACGCCTGTAGCATTCTTTCACAGTGCCAATCTTCATTAAATTGGTTTAATGTTGGTTTTCTCACCGGTGAAGCTACACACATCGCAGAATATTTCTTTTTTAACATTTTTTTTTCCCCATTATGACCCTTTACACAACTCGGCATAAAATCTCTCTCAACCAACGTGGATGGTAGAAAGTTAGAAATGTGAACCACACCACAAAAACTGAAATTAGTGACTTCATCATGGATTATTAATACCACAACTAAAAAACACTCAGTTTGTTAAAGGACGCCCCTGGAGGTTTAACTACTCTGCAATATGCAAGGACAATTTAAAGTAACTTTGTAATTTGGTGTGTTTGTTGTCTGCGGAGATCTTTACAGCACAGCATTCATAGTTCCTCTCAATGTTTGCGGATGATAGGAAAATGTTTTTAATTAAGTATAAGAACAAATGTGTTATCAGCAAAATGTAAGTACTTGTTGGGCAGAGTAGCCCCTTGGAGAGTGTTATATGTATCATATAATTGGAATATTATTACTGATGCATTGACACATAAGCAGTATTTAAATATCACAGCTAGTTTAGGTGGAGCTACTTTTTTTTACTACATTATACACTGTTGGGTAGTGTGAGAATGTGTCATACTTAAATTAATAAATTAATCATATGCATTGTATGTAAAATCCTAATCTGCAAAGTAACTATAGTTTTCAGACAAAGTAGAGAAGCAAAAAGTACAATATTTCTCTCTGAATTGTAGCGGAGTAGAAGTAGATGGCAGGAAAAAACAAAATGGAAATACTCAAGCAAAGTACCTCAAAAGTGTACTTAAGTAAATGTACTACACAGATCTAAGGAATACTGAGCTCAGCCACTGAAGTAAATCTGACCTGAGTAATGATTTTATTATTCCACTATAATATTTGTCTCACTTTGCTGCCAAGGGGACCAGCAGAAAGACTCCTCTAATCAAATGACTTGGTGCCACACTGTGGCAGAAAGACAGTACTAACTGGTTCTGCTGCAAGCTGTAGGTTACTATGGTCGGACATCATTTACTGCACATTATTGTTCTTAAGTTGTCAAGAGATTTAGATCTTTGCAGTGACGACCAGTTGTCTCGGCATTATACTTTACCACTTTACGTGCCGACCTAGGATCAACCTCTGATCGGCTTTAGTGAAGATACAAGGCCGAATAGTCGCGCCGCCTTTGTTTTTCTGAATACTTTTTAAGAGTTTTTGGCCCTTCAGATGTCCCTCAGAGGTTGTTTTGTGCACAGTGTTTAGGGACAGATGAATGGGGATCTGCATATTGATACTGATAGACGAGCAGTGATGTTTATAGGTTGTAGTCAGTCCCCGGGACCCACAGGTCGTCATTTCAGTGGGTCCCCACCACAATTTGGGTTTTTTGTAGTGTTAACCTTGTGTTTAGGGATGGGTATCGTTAGGATTTTATCGATACTACTACTCTTATCGGTTCTTTTTCATTACTAAGTAATTGCTTTTTAAAAAAATATATTCTTTTAAAAAAGAATAAATTCAGAAAAGGATTCGAATTTTATATTTTAAATATAACTAAATGTTGTTTCTAGAGCAGCAACAGCAAAGTCACTATATAAACACAATAAATATCTCACTGGAAAATTTAAAATGTCAGTAAAATAAATCATATTCCTGACATCAAAACACTGCGAAGTTTAGAAAGAACTGAGACATCAGTCAGCGTCTGTCCGCCTCCCTCTGCTGCTGCTGCGACTCACTGCAGGTAAGTTACCTGGCGGAGGGGGGAGGGGCTGCTTTGTCTCAGTCAGCAGGAAGTTTACAAGATTTTGACAAATTTTAAGATTCGTGACAAACTAAGAAACAGTCCGACTGCATGCAGACGGCCTCGTCTGAGCTTGTTTGTAACAATTCGCTATTAGCCGAGCTAGCGCGCTGTGGTTGTGCAAACATAGCGGCGGTGGATCAGACTGGACAGAGCAGATTCAATTAAAATATCGCTTTCTACACGATTGATAAAGTATTGGCTTTTTACTCAAGAAGGTTTTTTATTGCACTTACGTACAGTAACGAGCGTAGTTGTCGTAAACTAACGCTAATCTCCACCGCCTCTCTGTGTGTGTGTGTGTGTGTGTGTGTGAGAGGCTGCAGCCTGACAATAAATTACACCAAGTTTTTTTTTTTTTTACACTGAGGTTTCTTTAGTTTATTTATATGATTTCAACACGTATTTGTTGTTCACAATGTAGCATTGTCATGGAAAAAACAGACCGCGTCCCCTGGACGCGTCGATAGGGAGTTTACTGCGTCCTTTCGGATTTTAATGCGTCAGAGACACAGGACGTGTACCTAGCAACATCACTGGACAAAGCTTGAGTTTTGGTGTTATCTAAAGTTTTAATCAGAAACTAGTACAAAATACATCAGTTTGTTGCTGTAGAAATGTTATAAAAATCCAGATGAACCATGTGACCTGCATTTCAATGGCATTTGTCAAGCTGCTCCAAAAAAAAAAAAGTCTGGTTTTTGACCCACGGGAATTGATCTTCTTTCAAAAATAGCACCTAATCAAAATTGTCCTGAAAGAAGCTCAAGTCCCGGTTTTTCATCAGGTACAGTAAAAGGTGGAATCAACGTCCAACAGAAAGCTCTTGACTGTAAAACTCCAGCAGAGATGAAAAAAACTAAAAAAGCTCCAAGGAGAATTCACTAAAATAAGGTGTTTTATTTGGGGGGGGGGGGAACAAAACATTCATGTTCAAGGAAAAACACTCAAAGCAACTCGTCTTGATAAAAACTCCTTTAGCAGCTGCTGAGTTGTGGAATAGTTTAAACTTTCCCTGTGCGTTTTCGACAGCAGTTTAAATGTCCAGCTGGCTCAACAGGCTTTTCAATATTTTGTGAGGTCGCCTTGGTATTTTTCCTTGAAGATGCATCTGTTTTCAAAGACTTTCCCTCCTCCTCCTCCTCCTCCTCCTCCTCCTCCTCATGGATTCTTCGTCAGACAGAGGTTCTCACAATCCTTCAGTGACTTGAAGCGATTTTCGTTGCCACCGCAGCCGCTGTACCAGAAGCGGGAGCATTTACCCTTTTCGTTGTCAAAGAACCACATTATGGTGTAGTTCTGGCAGCTGCCGACGTCCTGGCTGAGGAAACAGGTGTCTGGAAGAAGACAGCACAGAGAGATCGATGTGTTATACCGAGCATGTCGCTCATCCCTTTGGTATAAAGCTTTACAGACTCATTTCTGGTGATGAAATCCTACAAATCACAGAGGATTTCATTTCTTTTCTTTTTCATTCCATGAGGCAGACTGATAATCCAAGGCAGTCAACATAATGTCTGATAATGTGTCCTGGAAAACCGAAAATCCTTTAGACTGCCAGGATCTGAATAATTCTGACTTTGACGCTTATGGTAAATTTAGCGGATAGCTACGTTTTGGTGCGACGACTTTTGTCACATTCGTCAGTGTTAGTGTCAGTTGCTGCTGCTGCTACCTGAGCAGCATGTGTATGATTGGTTGTCTTTTATATTTTTTTAACCTTAAAAGCTCCAGTGTGAAACATTCAGGAGCAGCTGTCGGCAGAGATGGAATATAATATTCATAAGTGTGTTTTCATCAGTGTTTAATCACCTGAAAATAAGAACCACTGTGTTTTCGTTACCTTAGAATCAACCCTTTATATCTACAGAGGGAGCGGGTCCCCTTCCACGGAGGCCGCCATGTTGCACCGCCATGTTTCTACAGTAGCCTAGAACGGACAAACCAAACACCGGCACTAGAGAGGGCCTTTGGTGTTTTTCACGAGATTTGCGGCCGCCGTAGTTTCTCCTGCAACGCTTAGAAGGGGAGGGCGAGGCGAGCGGGATTCAAATGGATGCAAACTGCAGTTTCACCGCTAAATCCTCCACACTGGACCTTTAACTGGATAATCAAAATAAATTCTGTGGTGTCAGCAGGATTATTATGGGGAGTTCTTTGTTTATGTGTCATGTAAGTGGCCAGATTGCTTTTCTCATAGCATTAACAGTAGTGGCATTGTTGTGCATCTAAGCTACAGCTGGCACTGATGCACCTGTCTGTATACAAGTGTGCAAAGAACATTTATCTTGTAGGATTGTTCAGGGACAAAGCAATAATATCTGATAATAGCTTATAATCGCTAAATTGGCGTTTTTGAAGAAATCACGTCACGCCGAGTGTTCGTCAGTTCATCTAAATGAACAACGGATCAGCGGAGGGTGATGACTGAAATGATCCGACATGAATCAGAGAGTTTTTAACCTTTGGAAAACAAAGCTGGCCAGCTTCGGCTTCAGCAGGATGTTTGGATTTGTGAGAGACGACAGAGTCAATCGGAAGTTAGACAAGTTGACAAATTAGTTAATTTGACACTACCTCGGTTTAAACATCTGATGATCTTAAAGGATCAGTCTGGTGTTATTCTATATTTATCTTATTCTTAACACACCCCATGTGCAGCAGACCCAAACCAACAACGTGTCGCTCCGTCTCTCAGTGCTGTCTGACTTCCTGTTTGCGGCTCTCAGCTGCGAGCCCGTTGGTTCCTGCTGAAGACGTAAATCTTTAAAAACACCTCACAGATCTATAGTTTCCTGTTTAAAAAGGCTCAGTAGTTTCCTCAAACAGCTGCTGTTTTTATCAGACCAACAGGAGGAAACAGTGCATCTGTTGGGGACTATTTCCAGCGGCGGATGAATCCACATGTGGTGCTGTAGTGAGTGTTTGGGGCAGCAGGACGGTGTGTGTGTGGGACTGAGGCAGAATAAACTACAGTGTGTGTGTTCGTGGTGATGAAGCAACATGTCACCCAGTGCAACAGAGCGGCTCACTGATGTGTTTTAACAGTTTCTGGACAACGACGGAAAAAGAAGATCCATCACAGAATATCACCAGACTGATCCTTTAAATGACGCAAATCAAAACAACACTGCGTATTAATATTTACTTTATCAGGACAGTTAAATGTATTCTTGTTTGTGATCTGAAACTGATACTACTTTTCTCCCATGAGGCAAACTCCACCTCTCAGCCCTAAAACAAACCTACCGTTGAGGTTAGCTCCTAAGAGCGAACTCTGGCGGTCCCTTCTGGTCAATGTGTTGATGACATCCAGCTGTGCAGTCTGAGTCTGTACTCCCGTCTGCTCCTGAAACTTCTCCGCCACCTCCTCCATAATCAAATCCTCCTCCAGCAGTGCCGACCCCTGACTGGACACACGGCAGCCAAAACTCAGTGATTCATTGTAATATTCTTCTGAATAACACAGAATATGTAAAAGTCAGTCAGTCAGATTCTGCTGAAAATCTGAAATCTTTTTGCCATTTATGGTCACGTTCTTCCACAGACTTAATGTCTAAAAAAGGGCCGTATGAGAGCATTTGCATGTTTTGACCCACAAATCTTCTTAAAGCAGCACTAATCAATATTTTTATATTGACAGTGGATCAAAAGTTTGTGTGTAGTGTGAGGGATTTTGCTTGTAGTTGTGAAACCACAATGAACTGTCACCATCTCTGCAGCTCTACGGAGCTATTTCAGCCTCTTTCAGCTCCTACTTTTGGTTTTGTGGCACATTTCCTGTCTGGTTCAGTCTCAGTGTTTCCAGCAGCAGCTGATTTCTGATAAACCCACAGACAGCAGACAGACACAGTGAGAGACTAGCTGCTAAATGCTCCTCTATGTTCACAAGCTGAAGAGCCAGATGTTTCCCTCAGGAGCTGCTGGAGACAAAACACAGAGCCGACAGAGAGAGGACCGGACTGACGTCCATCAGGTGACACAGACACGCCTCCTAGAAGTGTATTTATGTTAAACACAGGTTATATGAGATCTAGACATTTAAAAAAAATGCCTCTTTTCAAACAAATACAGCCCAGTTTTAAACCTAAAGTTCTAGATGTTGTTTGAACAACAAATTTAAACGAAAGCTTGCCGGATTCCAGCTCTTATGTGAAGCAAATATTCCAACACACATCTTCATCACTGCCTTTATCTTCCCATTGAAGACTGCGCTGCTCTCTCCAACCTGACCTTGTGTATCAGAATCAGCTGGTGAATGACAGAGCAGGATTACATGACAGGATATTTGATACCATACTACCAAGTAGTAGTAGCTGAGACAGCGAGTTGACTTTGAATCCAACAAGCGCCTGAAACTTCTGACCTGTTATTTCCGCTCAGCCCTGAAGGCCTTAGGTGACCCAAAAATGTGTAAATGTTAAGTTTGTGTTGACAGATGTTAGTCAGTAAGTTAATATGTTTAACTTGTTCCTTCTAAAGTTGTGTGTAAATCTTTAGAAAGTGTGAGTTACCCATTTAAGAACTGTTCTTCTTCCTGGTCTGTCAGCTGGTTGCAGGTCTTTTTTAATGAAGGAGGAGGATACGTGTTCATTCCCTCTGAAATAAGCACAGGACAAATACATTCATGTTTGTTGTTTTGTTTTTTTTTTTTTTTAGAAACAATAAGAAAAAATGTAATTAAGGTTGCCCATTAATTTGAACTAGATGACATCTGGACATGACAAACTGTTAATCTAATTGAATCTGTCTGGTCTCTTACTGTTGAGGGCGGTGAGGAAGACTCTGATGAAGCGCTGGGCGTAGCCCTGCTCGTCGGCCTTCAGTCTGCCGACGTGGATCAGGTGCTGCTGTACAGGCAGACTGGCCAGCTCCTCCACCTGCGTCCGGTTGTAGCGCTCGCCGACCGTCACCACAAACAGCGCCACCCCCTCGCACTTGGCCTTCTGGGAGATGTAGTGCAGCTTGGCTCGGTCCCGGTAAGCCGTCTGGGTGCCCACCACAGTCAGCAGCACCCTCCTCCTCCGGGGCTGGCTGGCCTTCAGGAGCACCTCCTTCAGGGAGAACTCCAGCGTCTGTCCCAGCGCAGAGGAGCCGCTCTGCTGCTGCATTTTCTGGATCAGATGCCTCTTCATCAGGTCGTGGTTCTGGTAGGCCTGCAGGCCAAACTCTGCCTTGGTAGCCTGGGTGCCGCTCTGCTGGACTACAGCCACCCGGGCCTGGTTGCCGGCCCTGCGGGGCTGCGGGCTCACGGCCAGCTGTTCCACCACAGAGCCCAACAGCTGCTGGACACCAGCGTACTCATCAGCCTGCATCTCCCTGGAGCCGTCCACCACCATGACCAGGTCCAAGTCGACCTCCTGAGGCTTCGGGACGTCCTGGATGAAGGCGCACTGCTCTGAACGTTTGCAGGGGTCTGAAGAAACAACCGAGTAATCATCAAGAAACTAGCTTGGTTTTTTGCGTTGAAAGTACTTACTAAACCTGCCTCGTCTTCTTTACATAACAGTTTAAAGCATAGATTTGTTACAATTATTAGGAACTCCTGATCCAAACCAACATGCCCTGTGGGTCCGAAATCTTAGGGGAAGCCTCGGTGGAGGTCAGCGAGGTAGTTAACAAGCTGAGATTCACCTGAGATGCAGAAGGCTCTGGATATAATGGGCGGTAGTACCCATTTTTAAGCAAAATGTACAAAAATTGTCAGATGCCGCCGGTCCAATTCGGATGTCAGAAAGATGTGGGGGGGGAGGTTACAAATGGCATCCGATGATCCAACAAGCACTTCATTCAAAGCATACTGACCCCATTAGAGTCAGCACCTCCAGGTCTGAGGCCACGGTCCTCGGCCAGAACGGTGGATTGCCCCCTTCAGTTAATGCCCCAAGTGAAGGACTTAAAGTATCTTCAGGTCTTGCTCACAAGTACGGGTAAGATAGAGCGGTATATCGACAGGCGGGTTGGTTTGGTCTGGAATACGTGTGTTGTACCAGGCTGTTACTGTGAGCTCAATATCTACATTTCAACACTAACCCATGACCACGAATTCTGGGAATAGTGACAATTTAATCTCACACTTGAATAAATGTGTTAGTACAACCTACAAAAAGCATGCAAAAATGAAAAATGAAGCACATTCTTGATAACATTACTAATGATTTATATTAAATGTTAATCCAAGCATGAGGCTCAGTGCATACCATAACAGATTGCACAGTTCTTGACCTTGCTCAGGTCAGCAGCCAAGTCCTGCAGCCTCCCCAGCACTGTGAAGATGGAGTTTCCTGTGTCATCAACCTGACATGAAACAGCAACTGTCATTATTTATCGCTCAATTTATTTTTGCCAAAAAAAGAACATTTCATCAGTGGCTTAGTGTTGATAAGATGCAGCCACATCTCATCCTCATCTCCATACTTAAAAGTACAGTATTTCTTGTACGCCCTCTCCAAGCTAATGATCTGAAAGCCACAGGATCATTTTTCAAGCGCAGCTGCAGTTTCTTAATGCTGAAGACAAATTTCTGACACCAGACCTAAATTTGAGATATCTGCTGAGAAAAATGTTATCAGAATATTGGCATTAATGCGAATGAAGACAGCAGTCATGTCAGCAGTGGATAAAAACCTTCAGGGCAAATTATTTTACCGAACATGCTGACATACGGTAAATACCGAACCTGAAGTGAGACACTTACAGCCCAGATCAGATGGCCCGACCCAACAGATGCGGGGCGTTGGGGAATGAAACAACTGCTTGTTTTATCCCATGTACTGCGTCAGAAAGCTCGTTAACTTTAAACATGGAGAAGCCAAAGAGGAACAATGTTGTTGGTGCCGTCAGGTGGAACAGTGAAGTCGGTCCCTGGCACCTTCGTCCTGATCACTTCTGTATGTCAAACCAGTCGATAAAGATGATTTGATTGGTCAAAAGTTAAAAGACTAGTCTGATCATTGGCATTAGGCACTGTCTCGACATTCGAACTACGGGTCACAGGTCAGTTTGAAGTGATCGCTCACTCTGGGCCGACACTTTGAAGAACTGAAGGAACGATGTCTAGTTTGACGTGATTCCCCTCCTGATGTCAGGGAGTGAACAAAAATGGGCCTCAGCTTCTCAACTGTGCTGATGAACCAAACCTACCTGCAATGCTCGATCAACAGCCGGAGCGTTCCTCAGAGAGATGACCGCCGGGACGATGTTGAGGCCGCGGTACTCCATCATGGCGGTGACAATGTCGTTAACATCCTGTGAAGGCCCATTGGAGAAAAAGACTGCCACCTTCCTCATCAAGATTCCTGCTCGGACGCGTTTGAAGACGTTCTGACCCACAAAGCGCATGGCGGCCCCCAGCTGGCGACTGTTGGACGTCCTCTCCAGGGCGATGTTCTTCACAGATTCGATCAGCTGTTTCTTGCGGCGGTAGTCATGGAAGCGGATCAGGTACTTGGTGTAGGCGCTGTATCCCACCACAGCGACGCGAGCGCCGGTCGGACAGTTGCTTTCGGCGATGGTGATGTCCTCCAGCAGGGAGAGGAGGGCGGAGCGCTGCCTCTCGAAGGCTGCGGGGGTCACGTCCTCGGACATGTCCAGACCGAACACCAGCTCGGTGGGGTACGCCGGGCACTCTGATTGACCTAGAGGAGTTGATGTTGAGAAAAGTGGAGAATAAAGTAACACTACTACACAAACACAACCCAAAACTGGAAAGGTGTGTTCAGACCTAGCACATAACCAATTTTAGATGTTCGTCAGTTGTATTCAAAGTCAATGGAAAGACGCGAACGGAAGCCAACAGATCAATTGACATCCCATAAAGACCCATAAACTTTCCAGGTTGTTTGTAGTGAACAAACAGAGACTTCAGAGACACATTATTAAAGCCAGTCAAAATTTCGCTTTAAGTTCAGTCTGAATGCATCACTGTGCCAGTGAAATGACTTTGATCATCTTTGAATTTGTGAAAAATGTACTTTCTCCTAACGTTGCCCACCTTGATGTACCTCCGGTGGCTCCATTTTTACAACAGTGTTGTTTGGCCAAACATGAATTTAAAAAAATATTCCAATTAAGTTACCACAGCTTACAAATACCCATTTACACTTCATGCATCCGAATAAGGTAAATGCATTCAAGAAGCATTAGAGAGGGACTGAAATCCAACGTAACATGCTGTCGTAGCGTTTCTGATCAGACCCTGAAAAGTTCACTGAATAATCTTTGCGGGTGAAAGAGCAGTGATCTGAATGGAGGAGCGAGAGCCATGCGTCTGTGGAAGTTTGTGGATCGCTGTTAGCTGGCTGATTAAACTGTTCATCCATCCATCCATCCATTTTCTGCCTCTTATCCGGGGGCCGGGTCGAGGCAGGCTAAGCAAGGTGGTCCAGACGTCCCTCTCCAGCTCCTACTGGAGGATCCCGAGGTGTTCCCAAACCAGATGAGATATAAAATCTCTCCGGCGTGTTCTGGGTCTACCTCGGGGTCTCCTATCAGTTTGGACGTGCCAGGAAAACCTCCAAAGGGAGGCGCCCAGGAGGATCCTGATCAGATGCCCGAACCAATTCAACTTCGACGCGAAGGAGCAGCGGCTCTCCTCCGAGCTCCCCCCGGGTGTCTGAGCTCAGATAGGGTGCGTGGAGGAGCTCAGTTATTGTTGTAAGTAAGTTAATCATCTTCGGGTGTTTCAGGTGTATTACCACCACCCTCTAGACTGGAGTAGAGCCGGCCCTCGTTTGTCATTTCTCAACACTGACATCTCTTTTAGAAATACATATTATGTAACTGCCAACCTCCGACCAAAGTCAACAGTTACAGACAAGAAAAATGACACCAAAGAAGTTTAAAAGGTGTTAATGTGGGCTTGATGATCTCGCTCTTTTGGCATCTCTAGAGTAAATCTTACAGCTGAAGTTTTGTACTTACCATATTGTTCTGAGTCACAAAATGTAGATTTACATACCGTGGGAACATGCTGTGTGGAGGAGAAAAATAATATTTAGAGTTCAACTGGAGGCACAGACCAGTACATATTGCACTAAGTTTAGATGGATTTGTACACATTTGTTTTCACGGTTTGTTTTTTCCCATAAAAATGGGAGTAAATGTGTTCTGTATCTTGAAAATAAAACAACTGATTAGCAAGTACATGAAAACACTCCAAAACAAATGTCTCCTGGGCTAAAACAGATCTTATAAACAAATGAACTGGTTCACAAACATTTCCAAACACTTCTCAACACTCACCACAGTTGTCTCTGATGTAGGTGACCAGCTCACACTCCTGAGACAACAGAAAAGATGTTGTGTATAAATATATTTCATGTTTCCCCTAATGTGGGAAGGTGAAGTGAATTTATGGCGGACTTACAGCCATGCTTTTGCCTCCAGGAGGACCTCTGGGACCCTGGATGGAGGGAAAGGAGGTATATTAGTAAACTTGACTCGTATTTTCAGTCATATAATTATCATTTAATACTGTGATTATCCGTAGAGGGATTTCAGGTCATACGAGTAGCCTGATATTCAGATTGAATTATCATTTCGTTTCCTGTTGGCGGAAGATTTGAGTATAAGCTAAGGAATCATTACTGACTGATGTCTCCTGCTGCTCTGAGAGTAAAGGTCGTAGGGTTTCGTGGTTTCGTTTTCGTTGGTGATCATCACTAAACACCACAACTCACACTGTGTCCTGGATGTCCCGGGTCTCCAGGCACGCCTGACGCTCCGGGCCTGCCCGAGTTCCCCTGGATCGATCAGACCAGAAATAAAAGTCACCGATGAAGCAAAAACACAATTAACAAAACAAAATCAAAATACAGGTATGTTTGTCTCTCACCCCTCGACCTCGGTTCCCTTTGCGTCCTGGATATCCTTTGGTTCCCTTCAGACCGTCCTCGCCCTGAACACGAGTAAAACAAACAGAAACTCATGGCTCGTGCCTCAACAGTTTGGACTCCAACATGCTTCTTCTTTTTCATGTTTTGGCTTGTTTGGTATCATTTACATTTCAATTATTAGAAAATGGATGGACTCACCAGCAGACCAGGGTAACCAGGAAAACCCGGATCTCCCTGTATAGAGAAGGTAAGAAGTAATAACACAGTTATCGAGAGGATTCTCTGAAGTGACAGACAGTAAGCATGTTTCCATCCACCTGTTTTTATGTTGTTGTTTTTTTTTTTTACTTAAACGTTACTGCGTTTCGTTTTGTTATTACAAAACAAAACAAAAATGTGGGTCGGTGAGGTATACGGTATATTAATACAACTTAAAATACCTCAGTCTACATACAAAGGTTTTAGTAGCGTCTTTGTGATGAAATGTCATATTTCCATCATGTTTTCCAACATTTGAGTTTTGACTGGAGCTCTTTTTAATGGCGTCATCTTCTTCTGCGACGCTTTAACGGCAGCGGCTGGAGGATCGGCTCCACCAGCTGTTCACCTCCATCAGCCAATGAGCTCGCGTTCACACAGCAGCAGCGGGTGGAGACGAGCATTCATACATGTTTTATTTTGATGATTTTCTGGGAATTTGGTTGAAATTCGCGCTACATTTGAATGGAAATTCAAATTCAAGGTTGTTTCAAGTTGTTAAGGTCGGCTCTACCTTGGCACCTTTGGGTCCTGGACTTCCATAACCGTCTCTGCCATCCTGACCCTGAAACAGAGCACAGACAGTCGGAGTCACTGACTGAAATATACACTTTACATTATACAGTATTTACAAACACAACTGATGTTCAGCTCCTTACTGGCTGTCCTCTGGGTCCCTGTGATCCTGGAGCACCCTTAACACCCGGATCTCCTGGTTGGCCCTTCAACAACAACAACAAACTGTTCAATGACCTCAGTGTGACTTAATGTCCCTGAGAGAACTCTATCATAGCCGGAGTTATTTTATCTGGACTTAACACACGGTGTATTTGTTAAATCTCAGATGAGGCACAGGAAATGATGTCACACACCTTCTGTCCGTTAGCGCCACGACGTCCGGCTAATCCTGGATCTCCGGGTAGTCCTGGTCCGCCCTGCAGGAAAACCAACAGAGTCAGAGCAGGAAGAGCAGAGCTGAAACTACCAAACAGTTGCTGTGTTCGTTACGGTCACATCGACATTCAGAACAGGTATAAACACTTTGACCTTTAGACGCGATACACAGACAGTTTTTTAAAGCATACTGAGGCCTTTAAACTGACTACAAACACATTCTAATCATGTAAATCATTTATATGCATTTGGACAAGTGTTTAGTTTGTTATTAATGGCAAACAATGTCTACAACTTTTAAGTGAGCAGTTAAAGAAGCAGTGTACGATCAAATGAAATGAAGTATACGAGTTGATAATTGAACATTAGTGTATTTTCACGAATGCTATTCCTAAATTATGATGTTGGCTCTGTACAGTCACGTTAGTGGATCACAACCAAACCGCAGTGCTGTAATTATTAACAGATCCAGAAACGAGGTCAAACTGCCCCCAAAAAAAAAAAAAAGTTAAATAAAAGCCCCAAAACATTTTGGCTTAACTTTATTAGCAGTGATGAAATAAAAATCAAGAAAAAAAAAAAAAAAGCTAAAATAAAGACCACATTCCTGTTCGTGGAAACATGTTTTCTTCCCAGCAGACTGCCCGATGACCAGTGTAATTAGTTGTATTTTGTGTACTGCAAATGGAGCATTTCCTTATCACTTTTTGCTGATTACACTTTCAGACCCTGAAGATGTTTGTTCAGCTTGCCTGTCTGACCCGAGTCCACATTATGTTCATTCTAATGAGCTCAGGTAGGGTCCTGTTGTATTGCTCCAGGCCTCAGGTCTGTATGTCGATACGTCTGATACCTGACCCGAGTGGATCAAAGATGACTATCAGCTCTGATCACGTGGTATGTCATCATCATCATAGGACAAAAATGCATACCTGCAGGAAGCAGCAGGAGCTGATGATGCTGCAGCACCCACCCTCCAGGTAGCTGAGGTATATTTGGATTGTTGGCAGATTGTTACAGCCCACCTCTCCTGTCCCAATTTATTTTTTTTGTGGTTTAATAATGTTAATGTTTTATAGTGATCAGTGCAGAGTTTCCAGCTGGGTTCTTCTAACATTTTGTATATAGTGTCTGATAGTGATTTGATCTTTTGTGGCAGGAAGGTTTGGACTGGATTCAGCCTTTCCGGCATGAACAATGTTAAAAGGATATGTTCGTATTTTTATATCTTAAAACCATACTGACATGCCCATATTTACACTGAAAGGGTTTTTGGTCGCCTCCTGTCCATCCTGTCCCCACCCATTGTGGGGGCGGAGCTGGACTCTCTGGCGGTGGTGTCAGAGAGGAGGCTGCTGGCCAAACTACACGCCATCTTGCACAGCGTCTCCCACCCGCTCCATGACGCGCTGGTCAAACAAAGGAGCGCCTTCAGCGGAAGACTCATCCCCCCACAATGCACCACAGAGCGCCACAGGAAGTCCTTCCTGCCTGCGGCCATCAGACTCTTTAACTCCTCCCTCTAAGTGTCAGTCTGTTTGACCCGAAGTCACTAAACTGGACATTGAGCATTACATCTCCGCCATAATTAATAATAACTGTGCAATATTCTGTGTAATACTCCCGTGCAATATTAGTTTTCCCATGTTAGTTTCTTATTTATTGTTACTGATACTATATACCTCCATTACTCTCGACAGTACATGCACCTCCGCTTATTACTATTACTTATTACATATTTAGTTACATTGTATTTTATACTGTACTTCATCATCAACCGGCAAACCCACTTGGTACTTGACACTTAGTTTATCTTATACTTATACCGACATGATACTTCATTTATTTTCTGACCTGTATTATAGTGTATCATATTGTTTGCTAGTACTTCCTCCTGTGTGCACTGACGTAAAGGCGAGCTGCTGTAACAAAGAGTTTCCCTTCGGGGATCAATAAAGTCTTTCTGATTCTGATAAAGCGATTTCGGTGTAAAACAACAAAGCCCGCAGTCCGCAGCGAGTCTCCAGCAGTCTGAGTTCGACAAATAAAGTAGGACGATGTTGAGGTGATGTACTGACCTGAGGTCCAGGAAAGCCAGAGATTCCTTTTGGTCCACGACCACCGTTTTCCCCTCTGGTTCCCTGCAGAGACAACACAGACTGGTTTAGGACAGTGCTCCACATTCACTTGAGTGTTATTACAAGCACGGCTGCAGACTCTTGGTCTTGTTCTATACCTCAACAGCAAGTTTCTCCGTGTGCATTGTGACAGACACAAGATCACAGAATACGTGTTACCACCTCACATCCTGGATGCGTCGTTAAAGTTACTCTTGCAGCAAAAAGGGGGGATAGTTATTATTTACCATTCCTCATAAGACCGCTGTACAGATATATTTTCACAGATTGAGCCCAATAAATGTTTCCAAGTTATTCAGAGGAAAGCAATGATCAAACAACGGGAGAATTTGATAGAATTTAAAATAGAATTTGTTATTCATTTTCACTGGCATCATTGTTCCATGTTTTACTTTTCTCCTTATTCAAGATCCCCATAGAAACGTGTTTTTCATTTTCCCGCACAGCTCCACTGAATTTCTCTGGAAGTCTGTCCATCAGCCAAGCCAGTTATTACATTCAAATGTGCCAAATCCACCGTCCTGAACACCACATTCGGACTGGAGAGACCCCAAAACCCTCTGACCTGACTGACTCTACGGCTCTCTACATTAATCCCTCTGTATGTCCCTTGCTGTTCTGTATACGTGTTTGCATGAAGAAACATTTATACGTTTGGCAGAAGGACAGCTGTTTGCAGCTGTTGTAAATGAACTTTTGGGAATCCACTGGGTCCGTGCTGAACCAAAACACAGTGCAGTCTGTATTTGGGCATGTTTTGCTGTGTTGGCTCTTTACTCCCTCACTCTTGATTTCACATGAATCAAAGACAACGAGGGTGAAATGCTGACGTTCAGCTTCTTAATTTATGGGACTGGGTATTAAGTAGTGTGCAGTGCTTTCACCGATCACCATATGTGGATGTGAACATCCTTCTGCAACAAGCTAAAAGTTAGAGCTTACCCCCCCCCCACATAGTCATCATTTCAGTTCAGTGTGTGTTAATATATGGACTGCACTGTAACTGAAAGAAATCAGTGTACATATCCTTGCTGTTTGTTTTTACTGTTTGTGTACTTTTTCTTTGCTCAAAATTGTAATTGCCAAAAATCAAGAAATTGTTATTTATTTGTGTTTTATTTAAAGTGATAGCGCCTCCTACATTGGAAAATGAACCTGCTCTGCTCTTCTTCTTTGCTGGAACGTTGGATTTTGGATTAAAAGGTCTGCATAAGGAACGCCATGTGACCGAATCCCGACGTAACATGAGGAGCGCTGACCTCACAGATGGGGGTAACAAATGACTCAGCAGGTGTTGAAATAACATGAACAAAACCTTTTCGAACCGTGGCACCCCTTCATAGGGATTTTCTTTCTTTCACGGCATCCCTCCATGTCGACGGTCAGAAGGTTATGAAGACGTTGTTAAGTGAGTGCAAGTGATCGAACGCGTCCAAGGCTCTTTGGTCAAAAGTTTGTGATCTGACTTTCCGGATTGCACGAACTTCATGGTAATTGTTACTTATTGAAGTTTTTAGGAGAAAAAAAAAAGACATCATGTAGTGATTGTTTTTTTATTCACCTTTATCTACCTTAGTCGCTTGAAGTGTTTAATATTTTTAGTGGCTAACGAGCAGCGTTTGGTCTTTCCCCGAGGCACAGCTAGCATGCCCGAGGGGGGAGCGGAAAGAGTTTTGCGTTACTATGACAACCAGCAACCGTAAGCATATCTAACAGGAATTTGAATACGGTAATTGGGATGTTTCTAGCTAATTTCTTCCCTTTTGATATGCCTGAAAACTTAATATAAAGACGTAATTAATGTAAATGTCGCCGCGCCCTCGGCCCGTTCTTAAAAACACCCACTTTGGGAACCCATGCTCGAGATCATCACTAAAATCCTGCAAGAACGCGAATTCTCACGGGTTCCTGAGCAAGACTGTGGTGGCTGACGGAGCCCAACTCACCGCAGCTTAAACATAAAGAAAACAAAGGCAACACGTTGGTCACATTTAGAAAACGTTGCGAGTCGTCCACAACAGGAATTTCTGGGGGACGAATCGTCAACCACCCGTCAATGATATTCAAAAATGTGCCAGCCAATGTTTATTTAATCTTTAATTTGATTATTCTGATATTTGGAATATATTGGCTGTACACCCTCTAACTTTACCCTAATTACCAGCATGTCTATCAGTTTCTAGTGTCCTCTGGACATTTCTACAATGTTGTATGTTTCATTGAAGACTTGCAGCTTTTCTGTATTTGCAGCAGCTGTACTGTAAACACGACAGGAACAAACATTCATACAGCAATCTGCACAGAAGAGGGATGGGAAAACTTTTCATTTGCATGAGATGTTGGATGCAAACATGAGGGCAACAGCAACCATAAACTCTACAGAGAGATCAGGAGGAGAGAGAACTTCATCAGAGTGAGGTGAACTTCCAAATGTTGGACCGTTCCTTTTATCTGTTGATTTGGCGTCACGTTGGCAGTTGTTGTCTGATCACTCACCTGTGGACCAGGAGCACCTGGGCTGCCCCGAAGTCCTGGTGCTCCCGGGGGTCCAGGTGCACCCTGCAAAAAGACACACACAGAGTTTAAAAAGAGTATTTCAGTGTGTAATGGATCTATCAACCTTTGTGTACAGGACCGAGTGCTGTTTGAGTTCCTCTTACCTTCCCACCGACTGCGCCTCTTCTTCCATCTGGACCCTGCACAGCAGAATAACAGTTAATGTGAACAATAACATATTTAAAGAATGTATTACTCACTACATCAATATTAACAGTCTGTACTGCTTGGCTGGTTCACATAGAGGCTGGAGCGTGAAACCCTTCTGATGCGACTGGATTGAAAAGGCACGAAGCACGATCCAAGTGTAACAAAACAAACTATCATTCAGAAATCTTTCAGCACTTGGCTCCTGTGTGTTCGGACTAAATGCACAATACAGCGATCTGTACGGATGGTTTACTGGCCGTTTGGGTGAATAAACACAGACTTCAAAAGTAGTCCAGTAGTTAATTTTGTTGCACGAATACGCTGCTTTGAAATATAATCAGTTGAGAACAACAACAACAAAACACGGACTTATATTCAAATATATTTTTTTAATATACTACCCTGATACTGTATCTACATATGTATATTATACTGTATATCATATAGTATACATATATATATATATAAAAACATATACTGTAGATGTGTATGGTCATATTATATGACCATATAAAAAGACAAAATGGAGATCAGAAATCTCACCGGGTTTCCATCGATTCCACCCTCACCTGGCCGCCCGTCCTTTCCAGGTGGACCCTGTGGATTTAAATACAGGATGAATACAATAAAATAGGATTCAGGACTCGTGAAAGAGTAAAAAGCTTTGTCAAAATGGAGATTTTTCGCAGGGCAAAATTCCCAACCTTACATGCAGATTTTTTAGACTATTGAAGATGACGGTTCTGGAAGTATTTTTTATTAAAGTATTAAATTTGGATTATGAAGAGGTTCCCTTTTAAATTAGACTTCAATACACCTGAACACAAAAAACTGCTTCTTTTTACCTGTTTGTTATCTGCAGTAGAATGACTCTAAATACTACAGTACACTTGATCCAAAATCCTAAAGTGAATTTATTCAAATTGATGATTTATCCAACAGCCTCTAACTTTAACCCACTATTAGCTGCAGCTGAGACGCTCTCTGATTGGATGTGGTAAATATCCTGAATGCAGCTATTCCCAAAACTTTCCGCTGTGTCGCATGACCTTCTTCAGCAAATTTAACTTGTTCAGGTGTCTTCATATGACCAAAGTGAGGGACCTCGGTGACGTCATAATAGGTGATTATAACGGCATCATAACTCCTGTCTCTGATTGGATGTTCTCACAGCAGTGCTTTGTGGGACTTGAAGTTTTATCATCAGTCTTAATACACGTGCAGTCTGATGTTTCTCACCGGTAAACCTGGGTTCCCGGGCTCTCCCTTGGCTCCTGGGTCGGTGTTATCAGCACCCGATTCACCCTAGGCGAGGCGAGGCGAGGCGAGGCGAGGTTATTCGTATAGCACATTTCACAACAAGGCAATTCAAAGTGCTTTACATAAAACATAAAAGCAACATAATATATAAATATATATAAATATAAAAAACACATTTAAAAACACTTAAAGCGTTAAATAGAAAATAAAAAGATAAAACAGGAGAGGAAATTAATCATTTGATTTAATAAAAGGCAGCGGCAAACATAAAAGTCTTCAGCATTGATTTAAAAGAACTGAGAGTTGCAGCAGACCTGCAGTTTGTTCCTGATAGAGCATAAAAAGTGAACGCTGCTTCTCCATGTTTAGTTCTGACTCTGGGGACAGAAAGCAGACCTGATCCCAGACCACCTGAGAGGTCTGGATGGTTCATAACGTAGCGGGAGATCAGAAATGTACTTTGGCCCTAAATCATTCAGTGCTTTATAAACCAGTAGTATTTTGAAATATCAGACAAAACACGAAGCCACGGTCCGTCCTAAAAGATAAACTCCACGTAGTGTTTAGTTTCCTAAAGTGGAGGTTCCAGCTGTGTTCCAGCTGTGATTGGCTGACCCGCTTTATAACAGAAGACAGAGCGGATATTAGATTTATTGATAGTATAGCCATTTAATAAATGTCCTTTTAAAAATATGATGGCAATGTGATGTGACTGCAGGGACGCTGGGAAGTCTAAAGAGACTGAGAACGAGAAGCAAAAGTGTCCATGTGTGACTGATGTGGAGAGCTCAGCCAGAAACTAATGGAAAGGAGGTTTTGTTTTCACCCCCGTCACTTTGTTTGTCTATTCGCTCATTTTCTCAAGAAGTTTCAAAAGGATCTGGCAGAGATCTGCAGGCCTCTGCTCTAAGCTTAAGGGTTTGTTGATCGGATATGTCGGATGTGGGGATTTTGAACTGGGACGTAAGCCCATGAACGTCTTCTGTTTTTAACTGCCAAGAGTGCAGACTTGTCTTTTCTCAGCAACATCCAAATATGTAGACTTGGCCTGTCAGAGTTTTACTGGATTGGGGAGGCTCCTCTTTGTGGCTGTAATTTACGAGTTTTGTTTGGTATGGTTTAAGTATGAAATCATTCGTTTGGTCATCTCACACGCTAGGATGCGTAGTGCACCCTGTCACCTGCACGATAAATGTTGTGGTCAAAGCATCTTAGTGAACTATTGTGATACACTTATTCTATTCTATTTATCACACACATTCATATATGTTTCAAACTCGGTCCTGGGCGCGTTGCAGTCTGGATGTGAATGTACGATAGTTTGATAATTCTGCAATCTTTATACAATTATTTGGTTTCTGGTATCTGGCAACGATGAGGAGAAGATCTGACAGCAACTGTAGTAATCCCAAAGGGCAACTAATTCCAGTGGCTAAAGCGTAAAAAGCCAGCTGAGTCGCTAATAGCTGGAAACTGGTGCTTAGTAAGAATGGACTTAAGCATGTTGAGTAGAGGAATGTAAAATTCACGAGATCTACGGAAAGAAAACACTAGAAATAGAGTTTGGTGAAATTTACAGCATATAATGGTACTAATCAGACAACGGTGCCAATGTTAACTTCATCAGCAGAAACTATGGCAAAAATATTCTTTGACAATATTTATTTTTCATGAAGGAAACTAAATAAAAATATATTTTCATCAACAATAAAAAACTAAAAATAATGTGAAAGACAGACGTATGCACAAATAAACTAATTACCTTTTAAATGAATTATTTTCTTATCCAGTGACCTGCATGAGGAACCTTTGCCAGCCAGAGTGTCTGCTCTTAAGAAGTTATTTAGATAATTACATAGACAGGTGATCAGATCTGGATGCTACGTGGCCATGTAGCTGTTGCCATTTGTTTGTTGTGATTGGCCCTCTTCTTGCAGATGAAAACATGAGAAAATGGTCCTTAAGAGCGAATAAATTTTGCATTTCAGCAGAAACAAATTTTGCAATGTATGTGTTGTGTTTCGTTCAGTAATACATATTTTTAAATGACATGCGAATTAATCACCCTAAAATTCACGCTCTATGTAAACGGGCCTTGCGAGTGTTTGTGAGTGGGAAGCCAGTGAGGGATCATGACTCCTACTGGTTGGTCAGCGTGCCTGCACAGATGGGGGTGGGATCTGGGAGAGGATGGCATGAACTTCTTCCCAAACTGAGAAACTGATGCCTGCTCTGGTGAAAAGTAAAAAGACAGAAAGAGAGAAACTGTTGGGACTCACCGGATCTCCTCTCAGTCCTCGCTGTCCTTTCAGCCCCGCCTCCCCTCTGATACCTGGGATACCCTGAGGACGACAGTTCAACCCGTCAGTCAACCAGGTCAGAGGTCAACGCCTCCTCGCTCCACTGAGACGAGCTGATCAGTGTGGATGGATAAAGGGTCATTGCACTGATATTAATGACAGTAAAAAATGTCTATTATTAAAATTTTTATTTTTCAAGCGTTATTCATTCTATTCTATTCATCATACTTGATGCTGAATTAAATGTTTTTCAATGTTTGATAAATATAAAGAAAACAATCTTCGATAAAAACGTATCTGCACAACCCAAACACAAAAGACGAGCACCGCCATGCAGGGAAATTAAAATAAATATGCAGGTTTTTAGTATTTTTTTTTTTACTGGGTTTCCTGGGTGTCCTCTCTCTCCTCGAGCGCCATCCGGTCCCGTCAGCCCCTGCGAACACAAAACCAGAAACACAGCTCAGGACCAAGAGTCTCCTGCTCAACTACAGATTTACTGCATTCATCTGACTTTACTAGCTTGTTGTTTGCTTTCACAAACACAGAGACCAAGTGCAATAAGTTTACATTATTCCACACACGCATCTACTTTTATCATATTGAAACTCCAAATTCATTAAGATTAAGGCACTATAATTAAATAAAAGTGTTTTCCCCCCTGTGCAGAAAGTCAGACTGTTTATGAGTTGTGCAAAATGAGAAAATATGATGAAATATATGAGAAAATTCTATGTTTGCGACAAGTTAAATGACTCTTACGTGCCACGAGAGAAATAATATGTTCGTACAAGTGGTGCTTTCATTATTTCGAAGCTACCGAGAGGGCTAGAATTGTGATTAGAAAAGTTCGGAGGATTAGGATTCAAGATGTTAAAATAATTAAAAACTGACTAAAATGATTGGATTTGTTGAAAATGAGAATATTACTCGAGGCCTTGGTTTATCTATTGACTTTCTTTAAAACTAAAACCGCTAATAAGATGTTTCGACGTTGACATTCGTACCTGCTCTCCGTTGACTCCGTCCAGTCCGTCTTCTCCATTTTCACCCTGCAGCGTTGGAGGAGAATCAGCTGTCACAACTCACTGCTGCGGCAGTTTAAATCATTTAATTATTCTAAAACTCTTCCTACATAATAATAATAATAATAATACATTTGGTGTATAATTATACTGTTTTTTATCTATGTTAAAATAGCCGTTATTGAAGGAAAGAAGAAACATCAATATAACAAGTGACTCCAAACTTTTGTCCAAGCATACTTCAGTAAATGCAGCACTTCACATCACTTCTTAATTGTCTGTTGACTACATTCCAGCTGTGTCGAGTCACTCACCCTGTTGCCCGTAAGTCCTCGGTAGCCCTGAAAACACAAACAACGGGATTAGATCTGAAAGGCTGCTTACAACATGCTCTCTTATAAATTATCATTATTGTAAACATCTTTCAGCCTGGTCTCACGGGAAACTGGTAAATATTTGTATAAAATTAAATGTCATGGTTCTTTTGTCTGATACGTATGAAGAGCAGATAACTGTGGACTTAAAGTGAAACGATGATTGCAGTCTTAGATAACTATATCTAAATTTTTTTTAAAAATAGTGCAAATACACAAAAGGTGAAAATTAAAGATACGGTTGTAGCTTTATGTAGAACCAGATTTTCATGAAAACATATTACATTTATATAATTTCTATTATTTATTATTATTAATAGTAGTAGTAGTGGCAGTAGTAATAGATATGAAGAGGTCTGGGTATCATCGGGGGGACATTTTAAATGCTAGTGCCTATACTACACCTCTTCTGTACAGGCACTGTCCGCACACTGTAGCTCCGTTAAGTGCAACTTATTGGCACATCCCGAGCGGTAGCTGATACTGAAACAACACTTTTTACACACTTATTTTGAGAAATATAAACATGTTTTTCTACAAAATCCTGTTTTAAAATGTAACAAAAGAAGCCAAAGTTCTCAAATATTAAAAAGTTGTCTAAACACAAGTAGCAGCTAAAGAACTTTGCCTAAATAAAATAGTCTAAAACTGGCAAATCAAAGTATAAGTTAACATAATCTCCGCAGTACAGAGCCCCCCAAAGTTATAAAAGATTTTTTTCATCAAACAAAATCAATACTGTATATACTATATATACTATATCCTATGTGCACAAGATACTAAGTTGTGCGCATAAGTTAATATGATCTTTCGGGGCTCTATCAAAACTACCAAAAGTACCAAAAGGGGGCATTGAATGTCTGGTTTACACTCGGTGCAATGAACACATTTTCACTGGTACCAAAAAAGTAATAATCAGAACCAGATATGAAAGCAAACGGTTACAGTCTTTTAAGGCATTGACAATATAAGCTTTTACAGTAGCAGTAATTGTAGTAGTTGTAATATTAACATAGTCACACACAGTAGAGTAGGGGAAGCAGTTTTAGTAGTAATCAACTTTGTAGCAGCAGTAGTAACAGTGATGGTTAACAACAGTAGAAGCATTAATAGTAATCCATAGAAATAATTTTAATTGATTTTTAATAATTTTCTACTGTTGGTTGGACAAAACAAGCATTGTGAAGGTGTCACTTTGGGCTCTGACGGCATTTCTCACTATTTTCAGAATTTTTACAAACCAAACAATCAATCGATTAATGGAGAAAATAATCAGCAGATTAATCAGCACGATTTATATACATAACATTGCTTCTTATATACATCTTTATGCTGATGATTCTATGTTATACTATAGTATAATAATACCAAACTGTAAAAAAAATACTCTGTTATCTGCATTTAAATTTGTTAATTAAGTAAAAGTATGTCAAAGTATAATCAGGAATCTGAATACTTCCTCCACCACAGACTGTACCTTCTGTCCTCTGGCTCCAGGACAGCCCTGGAGGCCCTGAGGTCCACTTGGCCCAGGAGGCCCTCGCTCACCCTGCGACAACCAAACAAAGTGATCAGAGACACAGCAGACTACGCTGGAGTCCAGAAGGTACCAACAGGTCCAGCTAACACTGTTTCATATTGTAAATCTCAAATATAAACGCATTATTTTCTGTGTGTAACAGAAATGTTTTCAGGACTTCAGTACAGATTTCAGCAGCAGACTAGAAATCATTCATGACCATCAAAAACCAAAACATAAAAATAAAAAAAAAAAGATAGTACTTAGGTACCACATGGTTCTGCCCATTTGGTCCCACTGGTCTATCAGTTAGTTAGCATGATATTTCAACAACATGTTAACACATTTCAAAGAAATTCAGTAGAAAGTAAGCAGATAATTGTAATTTTTATAAAATACCCAGACTTTTAAAAAGGCTTCCAGGCTTTTCACCACTCCTCCTAGTTTCATACCATCTTGACCAAATTTGGTATAAAAAGAGTAAATGAGTAAACACAGTATGGATAAACTGACTGAAGAAGCACTTACAATGACTCCCTCCTCTCCCGGGAAGCCTGGTTGACCCTTCTGTCCATACTCACCCTGTTTATAAAAACACACACAACAATATCAGGCGCAGAAAAATATCAAGTAAAGCAGCTAACTTTATGCCTGTCTGCCTTCTAAAACTGCATCTGAGCAACCTGAGGATAATAAGGCTGACTGTTGACCTCCTGTACTATCACTTTATGAATACATATAATATTATCCCCCAGAGGAGAATAGTAAAAAATGTAGACATTTAAGTTTAACCTTAGAATGCACAGAAAAAGGGCTTAAAGTGAAGTCTGACATCCTCTTCTTTGAAATATCAAAAGTTGAACCAGACCTGTTGCTTACTTTATGAAATCACTACAAGTGTCTGCTCGCTCTCAGCCCAGACCAGCCTTCTTATTGCTTTTGACACAACGGTTTTAACACCCTGTATAAAGTTAAAAAGGTGTGTGCATTCCAGTCACCTTTATCCCCGGTTTGCCTGGAGACCCATGGATGCCTTCATGTCCCGAACATTTGCACATGACGTTGCAGCACTCCCTATCTGACACCATGTCCTGCAGAGAGACAGAAAGCAGAGGACAAAATAAAAAAAACAATGCAAATTTCCTGGTTTCTTTATACGGTCCTTATTTCAAAAAGCAAACAGTAACAGACAACATGTAAATCAGACAGCTTTGAAGTTGTTGGAAGGTGTATTTTTTCAGTTTTGATCAATCTCTCTCTATACATGACACAAGTCATTTTTTGTATACTTGTAAACCATATATAGTAATAAAATAACACCGTGAGATTACTTGACTTTTTTCTGACATAAATTAAACTATTTCAACATTTTCTGAGAATCAAGTGTTGTTCTCACGATAAGACGTACTAAATCTGAATACTACCTGTCACCACTCTCTAAGCATCAGAGTAATGCAGCTTCATTCTGGAAAACTGGAAAAAGTCTTAAGAAAATCACTCAACTTTACTACCTTTGCTGATGAAACTGGTCCGATCACAAACAAACTTGATATTGCAGAAACTTTTAATCATCATTTTCACATTCCTCTCCTGACAGCACTTTTTCCCTTTCGACTTTTCAGTAATTATGAAGTATTCAATATCAAGATTACCATCTGCCTTTAATGTTCTTCAGACCTCTCAGCACGATCTCAAGCTTGAACTGAATGCCGACAAGACAAATGTCATAATTCCAGATCGCATCTCCGTGCCATCCACACACACTTAACGGTAGTGAAATTGAAATTGTCCAATCTTATAAATAAAATAATAACACAAAAATGGGTTTCTTATATTGGAATAAAGCACGCCTCTGTTTTGAGGACAGGAAATGATTGTACAGTCAACCATCATGTCTGTGCTTTGGAGAGATCCTTTATTCTCATGCTGCTCGCTCGACCTTAAAAACAACTTGATGCAGTTCATCGTTCATCGTGCTTTGCATTTCATTTCAGGAGATAAAGATCGTACTCATCACGGTGAACTATATGAAAATCATTCCATCATTTTTATTTATAAAAGGTCTCCTGCAAAAGCTGCCTCACTATATCACTTCTCAAATCTAAAACAACTGCTCAACAGAGCAGATCTCAACTCTACTTAGCCTCGGGTAAATACTGACCTTGGTCAGACGGCCCTCCACTACTTTGCACCTTATAAATGGAATAAATTACAGAGGATTGTAAAACTTGAATGTCTCATTCCACTGGTCGATTTTAGACTTTTAACTTCAAATCTATTTAGTGACGTCTGTTATTGTCTCTGATGCATTTGTCCTTTAGTTTTGTCTCGCTATGTTCTCTCTGCGGTACTGTGCAAAAGAGATCTTGATCTCGATGAGATTACCTGGTTAAATAAAGGTTATGTATATTTTATAATCATGCAGAGATCTGTCCAATCAGAGCAGAATAAGTAAATACAAAGTTCAAACCCTGTTCAATCAACAGAATGGGTGGAGGTTACATCCTACAATCTGACAATCAACACTCCGACCTCATGCACTGATTAGCCAGCTGTGTGGAGGTGTGACAGTAAGTGGGAAACCTACTTCTGTCACTTTTTGTTAGAACCATTGAATGCAACGCCATGAATGTCTTCAAGGAGAGACTGTCTGGAAGGGTGGGCCGTTTTCCGCATTTTTACGATTCATGAAAGACTATAAAGTCACACAAAAGACGTTAAAAAAAGAGTTGTTGGAGAGAGATCAGGAGGGGATACGACAGCGGACGTTTCACCCTGACTTCCAGCGTATCCATTCAGAACAGGTAGAAGCAGTCTGACTTTATACGCGGTCAGACGACACGTCCTAAGAACTAGTTTCTTGAAGCAGACTGAGGCCTTGAAGCTGTTCTACCTGTGGTTAGCAGTGACATGAACGACTCACAATCTGTTTGAGGATGGTGCTGCCGACGCTCGGCATGCCGATGCTGAGAGGAAGCTTGTAGCCGAATCCTCGGCCAAACTCCACCTTCTGCAGCTGGGCGGGGTCACGCACTCCCTCCAGAGCCACAGTCAGCAGAGCGCTGACCTCTGCACACAATAAACAAAACAGCAGACTGTAGGCTTACTGTCTTAAAGCAGCTCATGTGTTATTTCTCCACAAGCATAGTGCCTTCAGGCACGCCAAAAAATGAAATGTTGGATTTCAAATAAAGTAATTGGGTTGGGTTAGTAAGTGGCTCAGTGCAAGGGTTTAGGAACTTCTAAATGCTTGATTTAAGGATGTCTCATGCAGATTCTCAGGATTGGGATTAATGGGGATCCAAGCATTTTTTGATGGCTTGCTGTGATGTATATGGAACCTGATTTTTTCCGACCCTTTGTTTGTTTGCTCTGGACATGCCATCTGTAAATAACGCCCCAGTGAGCTCTGTTAAAACACTGGAGCATCTCCAATCGCACAGCATTGGGAGCGACTGAGCCACAGAGCAGAGTTCCTATGTTGACTGAAACCTTTTTTGTTCATGCTGGAGATGAAGAGGGGCTGTCTAAATCCTATCCAAACCTTTGTGCCACAGTAGATCCACACTGACACTCCTCTCTCCACGGATTTTATATAAAACACTATAGGACATACTCAATATTAGGTATAGTAAACGATCAGAAATTATGATGCAGGCTGTATTTTCTAAGGCAGAGCTGTTCGGCTGCCAAACATATTTAATGCTTTAAATATGCTTTAATATATTTTATGTATGCTTAATGTGTAGGCTAACGTTCCCACAGAATTTCGACTGGCACTCGGACCCAGCATGTGCTTCTTATAACAAAGCTCCTCTTTGATAATTGAATCACATCCTCTTAATAATTCAACAGCAACCAGGCAAACATATTTCTAAGGAGGAGAAGAACGAGGAAATAAGAAGAAGAAAAACACACGTGCTGTACAATGGCAACATGCAGCCATTATGAAAGTTTTAGGGCCGAAACAATAGCACAAATGTCAAACGTTCTCTGGATCCAGCTTCTACGATGTGAGAATTTGATGCTTTTCTCTGTTTTATATAATTGGAAATTGAATCTCTTTGGGTTTTGGCCTGTTGATCGGACAAAACAAGACATTTGAAGACGTTAGCATGGACTCTAGGGAACTGTGATGGACATTTCTTCACTATTTTCAGTTGTTTTTTTGCAGAAAGGACAAGAGCGCGACTCGCAAGAGTATGTACACATTGGTTGAAAGGAGATGTTATGTGGGGACTGGACTTAGCCTGTGAGTGTGCCGACCACTGGTGCTTCATTTAAAAAAATATTTTACAATTACCTGCATGACACTTTTTACCAAGTAAAGGTGGGAGGGGAAGTAGGAGAGGGAGAGGCCAGGAAGACGGAAAAAGGAAGTAAGGATAAGGGAAAAATATAAGAAGCGAAGAAAGAGGGGCTAAAGAGATGAATGAAAGAAACAACTACAGAAGAGCAAAGGGAACAGGAACGGAAAAATGGAAGCGTTAGTTTTGGGATGACTCCAATAAAGAAATGATTAAAGAAGGGGATTAATTCTACTATTTCTACTTATCAGAAAATTGGAAACAACTCTGGCTCCCAATTTTTACCTGACTGTCGCAGCAGCTCTGATTCATGCTCCAGTTTCATCACGTCTTCATCGAATCCGTCTGTGAAGATCACCAGCACCTGATGGATGAGGTTAGTCACATGTTAGACTGCTTTTAATGTGAGCGTCCTTGGTAAGAATCACCTCATTCTGACAGGTCTGCAAACTATTACACTTAATATAGTGATTCACAGTCGGGAGATGGTTAGTAACCCATCCTGCTTTTTGTCCTCATGTATGTAAACTAAGGCAACACTTTGCATGGTGATTACATGTTTGTAATGCAAACAGACATGGCACAGACATTAATGTCCCCCTCAAGGTGAATTGTAATTGTGGTGATCCTCTGACATCTAACACCATCATCAGGTTAACATTTCACTATGTCCAATGTCCACCAACCTAATGACATTCCCATCAGCCTCAGTTGTACGTTGTGTTTATTTCTAATTAGTATATTTTGGCATGCTAATATGCTAGACCATGATTGTGAACATGGTAAACATTATACTTGCTTAACATCAGCATGCTAACATGCTGGCAGAACGTAAACTATGGCCACAGAATGAGGAAGCATTTGCCACCCCAAGATAACTTCATGATGAATAAATGAAAACACAACTAAGGATTTTGCGGGGTTGCAAGCTGTGTCACTCTCACCTTCACACCAGCGTTGGACATTTTGAACCTCTTGTTGAAGGATTTCAGCAGGGCAGTGTTAAAGTAGGTAGGTTCCGACATCTGCAGGGTCATGACTTTCTTCACCACATCCTCGTTGTAGACTTCAAAGTTTGTGTCGTACAGGGAACGTCCATCACGATCCACCACTTGGAAGGCAATGTTGGTATTGACAGGTTCCGTCACGCAGCACAGGCCTTGTACCGAGGAAACGTAATGGACGATCTCTGGCAGGAAGGTCTGGAGCTTGGTGTGGCCGCTGATCAGCATCTCACCAGGAGCTCCAGTTCTTCGAGAAATATCGAAACCCATGGCGATGTCTATGCTGCAGTCTGTAGCAAAGGGAAATATGTCTTTACCTTTGGCAGTCATAGACACAGAGGAATATGGTGGGAAAGAAGGGGAGACAGACAGAGAGGCAAAGTCACACTTTTAAAAACTCACCAGGGGGATCTGTGGGGGTTTTGCAGATGGTGTCGACCACCTTTTTCTTGATGTTTATCAAGTTGTTGAAGTTCCGCACAGTAAACAGCCTCTCCGGAGTGCCAGTGATCTGCAGGAGCTCCAGGTCGTGGACGTCTCCAACACCGATGACCAACACCTCGATCCCCAGAGCCCTGACACGATCAGCCGCGTCCTCCACGTCATCATGAGAATCGCCATCTGTTATCAACACCAGATTCTTGGGGACCAAACTACGGCCGCCCCGTAACGTGTTGAAGTAATCCTTAATGTGATCCAAAGCCTTTCCGATAAAGGTGTTTCCACCGCGGTATTCCATATTGTCGATGTGCGTGATCACATCCTCCTTCTTGGAGTACTTGTCGAGGTCAAACTCATGTTTAGGATTATCGCTGAACTGTGCAAGTCCAACATGCACAGACTTTTCACTGACATTAAAGCTGTTCACTACTTCTTTCGTGAAGTTTATCATGATTTTGTAATTGTCTCTGGTGATGCTGCTAGAATGATCGAGTAGAAAGACCAGGTCGGCCTCATCTTTCTCGCAAGCTGCCAAAGCAAAACAAGAGAAAGGCATTTGTCCACATTACTAATAAACAAGTGTGCTGTGAAATGATCACTGTATACTGTAGCATAATTTATGTTTGGCCACACCACACTCTCAACTCCCTAACTTACAGTGGTTTGAGGTCTCGCCATTCTCTGCTATTGACAAATATTGATCAAGCTGAACACACAAAGTGGGACAGGTGCAAAATCCTTGCCCATCACAGAGACCAGTAGCGATATCTCCGGCTTGGTTGGGGGTTCCAGTAAACTAAATTGGCAATGTTCACTGGTGGGAAGCCAATGAGAGATGTTATGAACTGTCTCACCAGAGAATCATGAGTCACAAAATGTGACCAATGTGTGTCTCTTGGGGTCCACAGATAATCTGGCATGCAGGGATTTTTTCCATCTTTCCCAGCTCTACCCACACCTGATCAGGTGGATCAGCTGGGTTCAGCTGATTAAAAGCTGGAAGGCACATTTTTTGTGTGCACTGTTGAGTGCATTGAGTGACCAAACATAAATACTGCTTAATTACGCATTCATATGTTGTATGAAGTACCATCATGCAAAAAGGGCCTGGTGTTGGGGGAAATGATTCCCATAATGTAGTAGTTTGTGCCAAAAAATTATTAAATTGAGTACTCAGCTTAGTAATTCAAACCCAGAACAAAAATATGAATTCCCTCCAACTGACAGCATTAAGTTGTCACCTTCATTCCCTTTGTCCCTGGCATGTCTAAGGACCACTTGGAATTAATGGCTTTTTGGAATTCGTAGAGTCAAACAATTATAACTGTCAGCATGGTCAAAGTGTGAAATATGTATTTTGTGAGTTTGCTGAACTGACCCATTAACCCCTTGTAGCTAAAGCTGAATTCAGAAGATGCGGGACACCTTTTGGCACTATGAACCTTTACATCTTAACTTGATGTGTGTATCAGTGCCATAAATGCGCCATGATACACTCTTACCTGGCTTAGTGGAATTGCAGAGGACAGAAGAAATATTCTTGTACAGAGTTTCTAAGGCCTCAAAATTGTCCACATAGAAAACTTTGGATGTGTCACCACCAGCCATGGTCTCCAACTGGTCCCTGATTGCTTCTTTCACTCCGATACTGAAGACGGTGATCTGGTTGTCTCGCAGTGCATCAGATGTCGGCTTTAGTTTGTGATGGTCGGTGGCATCCCCGTCTGTGATCACCATGAGAATCTGAGGCACCTTCCGTTGTTTCCGGCCGCCATGTTTAGTGTTAAAGAACTCTAATGAGTATGCCAAGGCCTTGCCTGTGTAGGTGTCTCCTCCTGGTGGCACCAAATTTGTTATTGCTTTAAGAACGCCTTGTCTGGTGTCATAGGTGTTTAGAGTAAAATCCAACTTTGTTTCAGTGGAGTAGAGAATGACCCCAAAACGAGTCAGGTCCTTGCCAACTGTGGTTTGGTTCACTATTGACTGCATAAATGTCTGCATGCTTTTGAACTCTGTTGAATCTATGCTTGTGGACCCGTCCACCAGGAAAATAATGTCAGCTTTCTCTATCTTCTTACATTCTGGTTGAAGAAAAAAGACAAGGAGCAAAAGGATGGGTTAGCAGGGAAAGTAAAGAACTGATTAGTTCACATGACAAAAAAAATCAGTAACTTAAAATATCACTCAATTATTTTATGAGATACACGTGATTGATCAAATGAAAAGTTAAATGGCAAGATAAAATCAACTTAACCTCTGTGTTAAGTACAGAGATATGTCTAGGATGTGTTTAGCTCAGCTTAGCACTAAGACCAAGCTGTTTTATTTGTATGTTGGATCTTGGCAAGCTAATCACCAATCCATTCTGCAGTCAGCTGGGTTTGTTGACAGTAAAGTTTGGGCAGAGCACTCAAACCTGGCAACCCCACTATGGGTACAGGACTTTTGAGATACGGCATGCAGTAACTACGCCCAGCAGATGTTTGTCAACAATTAGCTCCAATGCTAGCTGCTAAAATTACTAATTAAAGACTCCTTTGAACAATTTTATTTCACCAGTTCAATAATCAAGATATAACATGTAAATCATTCAGCTCTCACACAGCATTTGTGCTGAGATATCAATAGGTGCAATACATGGATATGTTGTTGAACAAACTGTAAAACATTTTCTTGCTTATTTGAACAGAAGACTAATTTAGAGCAAACTGAAAAACCTAAAACCTCAATGCTTTTATAAACTCATACTCTGGTTGTAGTATTTTTTTTGGGATATTCCCATACTGCTCTTACCTCTCGTTGGATCGCAGATCTTCAAGGCCAATTCACTCTCCAGGGCCTTCAGCGCATCAAAGGTCCTCTCATTATATATCCTGTCCAATGAACCACTGAGCTCTAACAGCTGGGAAGTTTCAGCTTTCCCCACTCCAATGGCATAGACCACCACTCCCTTGGCCCTCAGAGCTGCAGCGGGGCCTTTGACCTCGTCTTTGGCCCGGCCATCGGTTATCACTATCAGCTTCTGCCTCAGATTAGGACGCCCTCCTCTGGTTGCATCGAAATACTTCGACACCTCTGTGATGGCCTTTCCTGTGTGCGTGCCTTCACTTATCTGCTGCATATCATTGATGACTTTTGCCATTTCCACTTTGCTGTAGTAGCGGTTGAGGGGAAACTCTAGTTGTTGGATGGTGCTGAACTGCATGACACCAAAATGCACCTTATTCTGCCCGATGATGGACTTGTTAATGATAGATATCATGAATTCTTTCATTTTCTGGAAGTCTTCTGGATCGATGCTGTCAGAGCTATCAGTTAAGAAAAAGACGTCAACCGGTATGTCTTTGCAAACTGTAGACAGAGAACACAGAAATGTTATGGTGAAATGGTGTTCCTCTTTCCCCTCTTTTCTTGCTTGCAGGCAATAAGACAAGCTACTAGGGATGTTAATTTTAAATGACTAGTTATTAAAAGGCATATGTTTTCTAGAACTAAAATTGGTACCTTTGGAAGGCATTGTTTAAATGAGCAGTTCTCAAATGAACCCTTTGCCCAAATTAGTGAGAATCCACTTGTGCAGTGAAAGAGAGAGTCCACAAATAACTGAAGGGCCTAGCTAAGGTTAGGATCGCCGAATGCAAATGAGTGCAAGCTTACTTTGTCTGCTTTACTATGTGACAGTGATTACCAAGGTTAAGAATCCATTTCAGTTCAATTACTCTTCCTCGCCTGTTCGTTCTTTTTCTGTGGCTCCGTCTGGCCACTACACTTCCAGCCTGACAACATAACCTTACTCAACAGCGGTTCACCCCATTTGTCTAGACATGGTAATATTGGATGGCATAGTTTATGGTGAGACATGAGTGGACATAAATTTGCCCAGAGCAGCTTGAATTGAGGTGAGATCTAAATGTTTTAACAAAAGCAAAACATTTGCATTATAACCCAAGGTTTGGGACTCCATTTCATGAAGTATACAATAACAGAAAGAATTGAAGTTTTGAGGTCTATCAGAGACTGAGCTGTCACCTGAACACACACACACACTCTGCACCTGCTAGCAACATACACACCTACAGTCAACATATTGTCTGTTCGGGATGAATAAACAAAGACTGTAAAATTACCCCAGCATTCAAATTCCTGCGAATAACTCAAAATCCACAGTCCTCGTTCTGTGCAGAAATGCATTCTTAAATTCAGCTGAAGCTAATTTGAGGCTTTGGCCTCAAACATACCGGAAAATCAGTATCGGCTTATATGTTATCCGATACGAGCCGACATAAAACTGTTTTCTTTTCAGTATAATAGACATAAAGAAAGGCCTGTGTTGATACATTTGTGTCATTACAAAGTTTATCCAGCAGAGTGCGCTGTTCCTACAGTGGTATCAGCATCACATGACAGAAGAAGCAACTCTCAAGAATTCCTCACGCAACTGAAATACAGCTGGTGTCAGGAAATTTAACAGCCACCTCACTAATGGTTAAAACTATAAACCAGCACAAAAATGCCTACTACCAACATAAACCACCATGTTCTGAACAGACTCATTACAAACACTAACAAAAAGCTAAGTGCTTTCAGTACCAGGCAGTGCATGCTGGGAAATGTGGGTCATCGCTATGGCTACAGTACTCCCAGCACAGCGCAGCACATCTATTAGTGTAGCAGATGTAGTGTAGTCAAAGCGGTGTGTTCACGGTAGGCTGCTAACTAGTTTGTGAAATACATTGCTGGAAAGTTAATAAACAATGAACCCATCATGTTCCCCTTTCAATATAACTCCAATATAACCCTGTCCCTGACAACTGTCACGTCACTCATGCTCATCACAACTGTTTGCTGTGTTAGCGAGGCAGCTAGCCAGCTATAGTTAGTCAGTCAGTAGCAGTCAGTCTGCAGCTCAGCAGACGACGATCCGGTGGTGGTTTGAGTCTTTTGACTGTTGTCTACGTTGTTACCTAGCTGGTGAGATTCAGTGCTGGAAATAAAATAAATAACATCCCCATGTTGGAGTCAAAGGAGCCTGTTTTCACCGGATACGTTGAACGTTTAAACCAGAGGCGCTGTTTATCTCTTGACTCTGCAGCAACAAACCATGAGTTAAAGTTTGTGACCGCTACATTAACAGTGAAATTTTGCTACAGATGACATGTTTTGATTAGCAAAAATAATCGTTTCTGATTGGAGTTCCATCCTTTTAAATAATGGTTCAGAATCGGAAAAAAGCTGCAGCATGAATCTCAGAGCTCAACAGAGCAAGTTAGAAAATATGTGGCTTAGAAGAGAGCAGTGGTGGAATGTAAGTACATTTAATACTGTACTTTAGTACAGTTTAGAGGTACTTGTACTTTACTTGAGTATTTCCATGGCGTTTTCTGCTACTTCAGTAACTGACTGATACCAAATAGAGCTGATGTTTATTTATCTATTTATTTATTCTTTATTTTCTCTCTGTTCATTTCTAGAATTGGTTGACAATGTATATGTTAAATTATTATTAAAAAACTACAGCTCCCATACAAATGTACCCACGTTCAGCTGGTGACATTTAACCTGTGACAGTCCAGGGAGATGGTTTTCGTTAAAAAAATGCCAAAAGCAGAAATATTAAATGAGCAATCATAGTAGTATTTTTTTACCATCATAATGCATGTTATGGAAACACAACTAATGTGATTTTAAATTAGTTTTTTTTTTTTTTCTCAGTTTCACTTCAGCTCTCCATATGATAGATATGCATTTTACAGTCCAGTCTAGTTCACTTTTACTTACTATCTGGAGAACAGATGTCTGTGATGATGCCATTGTTGATGGACTTCAGGGCATCAAAATTACTAACAAAGAAAGTCCTCTTGGGGTCGCCAGCAATCTGTTCCAGCTCAATCACGTTTGAATCTTTCACCCCGATGGCATAGATGACGACATCCTGTGCCCTCAAACTTTCTGCAGGAGCCAAGACCTTATCGGAGGATTTTCCATCGGTGATGATGATCAGGTACCGTGGGACATTGTGACCACGAGTTCTCTTTGCGTCTTCAAAGTAGGGTCCCATGGATAATAGCGCTTTTCCTGTGTTTGTCCCACCTCCTTTGTGTTCAATACCCTCCACAGCTTTCTCCAGTTTAACAACATCTGAGTGGGTTGTCAGGTCAAATTCCAAAGTTGGCGCATCTGAGTATTTAACAAGCCCCATGCGGACATGGTGTGGCCCAATACGGAAGACATGAAGAAACTCAATGATGAACTTCTTCATGTCATAGAAGTCTGCGTTACCAATGCTTCCTGAGTCGTCCATCAGGAAGAAGATGTCTGCTTCATCCTTTTGTTCACATGCTGGAGAGGAAAAGCAACTAGAAGAGTTAGTTCTTTTCACATAATCAAAGAGAGAGTAATACAATCTTTAAATGTTGACTTTTTGCGTTAATAAAGGATGTCAATATTCACGTAACCAAAGATGACTATCAAAAAACACTGGTTCAAACCTTCTTTGATGTTTCCTGTGGTTGTACTGATTGTGACAGCTTGGTGAATGATGCTACTGCACAGGGTTTTCTGAAGGCTCTGCTTCAGGGGTTTAAGCTTGGTGAAACTTTTCTCAATAAAAACGTGCTGATAAGGGGGGTAAGACGCCATCTCTATCAGTTCGGCCTCGTTGGCATTTTCGATTCCTACAGCGTAAATGGTGACACCAGTCCGACGAAGAGCGATTGCCGCTTCGCTCACAGAATCCTGGGATTTACCGTCGGTGATCACTATTGCCACCTGCTGGACACCCTTCCTGCTTCCCTTTTTCTTATTGAAGAGTTCTTCCCGAGTGAAATTTAGGGCAGCTCCAGTGTAGGTACCACCTCCATTGTAAGTGAGGATCTTGATGAACTGCAGGATTTCGGCCTTGTCATTGAACGTGTCGAGGTAGACCTGTGCTGTGGGCCTTTCGTTGTATGTAACAATGCCTACTCGGACGTTAGACGGACTGACATCCAGGCCGCTCACAATTGAGTGCAGGAAAGAGCGCACCAGCTGGAAGTTGTCGGGTCCAATGCTTCCCGACTCATCAACAATGAACACGATGTCTGCCACATTGGCTCCTTTGCAATCTGTGAAAGGAGTGTAATTAGTTAACTTGAGCCATCTGCTACATAATCATTCAAATAAATATATATATATATATATATATATATGAAGATTAAATATATTACAGGAATACTCTATGTAATGCAGTCCCTAAAATTTGTGAGCTATTTCTCGATAACAGAGCAGTGAACTTGTTGATTATGGGTCTACAAGTGTCTAAAAGGCAGAATCAGTAAGTGTGATTTGGGGGAATTGCAGTTGTAAAGGCGGCTAGGTTGAAAACGGGCATACAATTGTTTAAAAAGGTGATGTTTTTTAGAATCTACTTTACATTTAACACTAATTTCAACAGCATTCAATAACATTATTTCAAAATGTAGTACGAGTCAGAATGAATTCAATATAACTGAGAATGTCGTTCTTTTTCCCCTCACTGCCTGTAAAGCAGCTGTACAATGTCACTAACTGAAAAATGACAAAACAGGACATACAACTACTGGTTAGGTGGGTGATGGTGGATGATGTTTCTCACCTTCAGTAATGTTCTCCGGTTTCTCAATCATGATGACATCTTTTATAAGACTTAGTCTGGAAGAATCAAATGCATACCCAGGGCTGGCAAAACGGTCTATTACATCCATTGTTGCACCTGCGCTCATCCCAATGATAGTTATCCCTTCTGATTTGATCCTACGAGACGCCTTAGACACAGGATCGTCTGAGTCTTTTCCACTCAAAACGACTAGGAACTGTCGGGAGCCTTGGTGTGCACGGCCCCCCGTCTCTTTGCTGAAAAAGCGAGTGCTAGCGTACTCCAGAGCACTGCCCAGGTTACGTGGCTCGTTGGGTTGTGAGCGCAGGCGGAAACGTTTGACACCAACCAGAGTCTCCGGTTTAGTTTGATAAGCATTGAGAAAGAATTCGACGTTGGTATTTTGACCGTACTGGGCCAAACCGACACGGTAGGTGGACGCTCCAACATTCATTTGATTGATCAATTTGACAAGGTCAGATCTAAACACGGAGAACAGTCCTTGAGACATGCCATTGTCCACCAGGAAGAAAACATCTGCAAACCTGTCCACCAAAGCTGAAAGAAGACAAAAATAAAAACAATTCATTAATTAATAATAGAAAATATTACTTTTATTACAATACAGTCTGATTATGAGGTTAAGGATGTCAGTACGCTCCAAAAAAGGTTTGTTAAAGTGTAACGGCCCTCGGAGTCTTTTCGGCATGGCGGAAGAGTTGACCTTTCAATTCAAAGGAGACGCATACGAATTTTTGTATTTTCAGGTTTTGACCAGCAAAGGCTGACTGTTCACACAATATGATCTCAAGCTCAGACTATCACACAACTACTTTTTTCAAGTGCACAAGTGGGTGCAACACCATGAATGCCTTCGAGGTGTGTGCACCGTTATCCCCATTTGAAAATTCATCATCCCCACCCCCCCTGTAGGAACTAGTGTTTTGGAAGCAAACTGACACCTACCCATACACATTTTTTCAGCATTTGTCAAAACAGGCGTAAACCCACACTGGAAATGGCAGTAATCAGTTGAACTTTTTGACAAAATGATATCTGATAGGAACAATAGTAAACAAATTGTACACCGTAAGTGTTAGAAGCAGGGTGGGACAATCAATCTCTGGTTAAGATTTAAACAAACCCAGTACAATCTCAACCTAATAGACTAAAACCTTATTAGTAGCCACAGATGCTCTCAGCTTTTCTGCATTTCAAAAGATAGATTTTGGCTAATGTTTCCTCCAATCCTTTGCCTTACCTTCTTTCATTTGCCCCACAGAGACACATACAGTTTGCAGCAGACCCTCTGTCAGCCTCTGCAGAGCCTCGTAGCTATTGATGGTAAACAGGAAGCGATCTGGAGGCCAGTTGGCGATGGACACAAGCTGCTTTTGGTTGATTTGTCCCACCCCGATGCCAAACACAATGACTCCTTGCTGCCTCAGGTGCTGGGCGGGTGCTACCACATCATCCGTGGACTCTCCATCTGTGATGACCACAGCGATCTGAGGCACCCGTTGGCTGACTCGGCTCCCTGCGTCTTTGGTGAAGTACTGCGTCAGGAGGAAGTCGATGGCCTTGCCCGTTTCTGTGCCTCCTTTTCGGTAGGGAAGGTTTTCCACCGCAGCCAGCAGGGATTTCTTGTCCGTGTGATCCTTCAGCAGGAACTCCTGGTAAGGATCATCACTGTACTGAGCCACGCCGACCCGAACTTTGTTGGGGCCGATGTCGAGGGCCTTGATGATGTTGCGGAGAAAATACCGGACCTCTTGAAAGCTATCAGTGCCAATGCTGGAGGAGCCATCGATTAGGAAGACGATGTCAGCTACGGTGGCATTTTCACACTCTGGACAGGATAAGAATAGGTCAGCATTGCATGATACAAAGTCTCAGAGTAGCATTACAGGTCACAGTGTTACAAATTGTGATGTACGAAGGAAACATTATTGAACGGATAGCCAGTTGTGAGGTACACCATGAAAATTACTTTTTTAAATTCTTAATATCTTTTCTTTTCTACTCTTTCCTTGTTTGTAAACATGATGTTGAAACTGTAAAAAAAAAATCATTCACCATTTTTCTTTAAAATGGACCCCGTTAGTGTACTTTACTGTCTGTTATTCACTTTACTTGACCTCACGTTTCGAAAAACACAACTTCACATGTTCTGTTTAAATACCACCTATTGCCTGAGCAGCGATGCCATAGGAATACGCTGCGATGATGAGGAAGAATAGAAGACTCGTTCTTCCCTTCATGCTGGGACGGCTCGTGAGTTTCTGTCTTCCTACAACACAGATACAACAGGAGTTAGTTCAGAAGTTTATTTTCTACACTGTGGAAAATGTAATTAAAAACAAGACAACTAAAAAGGAAAGTATCTTGATTTTTTTTTATGAAATTGGAAGCATCATTCTTCAAATTCAAAAATCACAGTCTGGAAGTTCAAGTTCAGAAAGACTGAGCTGAAAGAGAGATTACAGAAGCTAGTGGAACGGAGGCTAGACGGGACGGGTCGTCATGTCTTCTGCTCTCTATGCAGTTTCACAGGTTGCTATGGAAACAGCTTTACATCCAACTTCATGTCCTGTCTGCAAAAGTAAGTAACTGACTATAATAAGTATAGTATATGACTATACAAGTATAGAGACTAATAACACAAACATAATTTAATTATTTAATTTACTTTTTGTTTGGGAAAAAGTTAAATGGGAAACAGATGAACTACAGCTGTTCAACTCCAGTCTAACTTCAGTTCAAGTCACACTAAGCTGAGCCGCCCGTTTATTAAAATTATAATTGCATTAAGATTATTAATGACAAAACTATCGACCAAGTAAAAAGAATTAAGCTGTAATCAATTCCACACAGGATCTGAGAGCAGGCAGGAAAACATCTGTTAAAGATATTTCGAAAACCAAATCCTGATTTGTGCACATTCTTCAGTTTTCAACACCTCCGTCGCCACCATCTTTGCTACGGTTAAAGCTGCATCTATCTACATTTTCTATATTAACAGTGAGTAACAAAAATGTCTGTAAGCAGATTTTAATCACTTTCAGCATGTTGCTTTGGATCTCTGGACCATCTAAGCTAAAAACAGTATCCATCTGCATAACGCCATGCTCCCATCACAGTTACTTTACTCGCTTAAAAAGGATCCGTCTGGTGTTATTCCACATTTTTCTTACTGCTAAAAAATCCCATGTGCAGATCCAAGCAACGCAACACACTGTGTTAGTCCAACTCTCAGTACTTTCTGACTTTCTTACCCTGTCTGTGGCTCTCAAAATCCCAAAATAAGCCTTCCCTTACATTAATGACACCTGAAAGAATGTTTTAATCAATACCTACGTTCTGCAAAAGGTGAGTGAGCTAAAGTCAAATTTCACCCTTTCACTCCTGACTGAACTGGCAAAATCCACATTATCTGTGCATTTTCCATCACTGCACACAAGTAAAGAGACATTCAAAGTAACTTACAGAGCTGCTGCTGCATCTGCTCCCTCTGCACCCAAACACAGGAGTCCCACTGTCATGCAGGGAGCTGCAGGCTCTGGATGATGAAGAGGAGGAGGAGGAGGAGAAAAAAAGGGTAGGACCAGCTGTCAGATTCCTCCTCCACCTCCCACCACATTGTGAAGGAGAGGTAGATGAACTCCATCCTTTTAATTTCTTTATGTGTGTATGTGAAACAGAGTTGGCTTATGACAAGAGACGGATTTCAGAGGAATCTAACAAGCAGGGCAGCTGTTTCTGGCCATCTTGGTGGTCTAGACCAGAGGCGCCCCAGATGGCTTTATCTTCTCACAGCCAAATAGTGGAATGATATTTTAGTTTATCTCAACTTCAGGATTGGGTTGCACCAGCTCCATCACTAAGTCTGTGTCCTTCCTAAGTTCTTAGTAGCTACTAGCTCAGGTTGCATGACTAAAACTTAAGGAAACAGAGAGCCAAAGTGAAACCAGAACTTCTGGGTTCTGGTCGAGCGTCTGCGGTTAGTTCACGTGTCTGTAATAACTGCGGGACAGTCGTGCGTCTGCGGTTAGTTCACGTGTCTGTAATAACTGCGGGACAGTCGAGCGTCTGCGGTTACTTCACGTGTCTGTAATAACTGCGGGACAGTCGAGCGTCTGCGGTTAGTTCACGCGTCTGTAACAACTGCGGGACAGTCGAAAGAAAGGCTGATGAAAGAAATGTTGAATGAGAGACTGCACTGAGTTACAGAAGCTGGTGGAACAGGGGCTAGACAGGAAGCGATGTCACGACTTTGGCCGTGTATAGTTTGACCTTTGGGTAAATACACCTTCTTGCTTTCTTGTTGAGAGTTAGATGATAATTAGATTAGAGCTAACTGGCTCTGTAGTTATTTCATAGTTGAACTTTCTTAAAGTGGAATTTTTAATTTTAACTTGTAAAGAAAAATCTAATAAACCGTAAATGTCTAATACATTGTTGGCTTCTTCCATTTTCAAATCTATTCTGCTTTAAAAAGGCAGAAACAGATGTCTGAGCCAGCACACACTTGGCAGAAACAGTGTGTGTGTGTGTGTGTGTGTGTGTGCGTGTGGAGAGTTTTATGTGGGAAAGAGTTAGTATTGGCCAGACTAGATATTCTGGGGGATTTCTGGAGAAGTTAACGCACTCTGTGTGGAGCAACAGTTGAGGGAGAACAGCTGCTAAATGTGAGACAATTCTAAAGAAAATCACTGAGTGTTTTCTGTGCCACATAGTGTGCTTTGATCACGTCATTCTACCTAACTATACACTGAACACTGCACATATTCTTTATACTTCCTTAGTCAACATGCTGCACATTTCGGCACAAACTCTTTCATTTAAAAACAGATATATTGTGCATATTGTTTATAATGTTTAGTCATATTTTTATTGTAACTTTTATATTTATGTTTCTTGACTTTTGCAGTACTTGCTTTTTAATTCTTTATTTTCTCTTACTATGTTTATTGTTATGCACCAAAATGCCAAAACGAAACTTTGGATATCTTTTGAAAATGAAACCCCTTATTTATTTATTAATTTTATATATCAGTTATAAGTTATTGCTAAGGTTGTGCCATGATCTGCGTAGCTGCTGGGCTCTATCTTCACATCTCTGAGTGTGCTGTCCTCGACGGAAACTCTTAACTGCACAGTCGTAAATCGCTCGTTCCTGATCCAGACGTTGATCTGGATCCTCGTCCCCCCAGGAGATTCAGCCTCTCCCCCAGTTTGCATGTTATCATGGCTCTCTCTCCCCGTGTGTTTGTTTCTCCTCTGCGCGAAGGCCTGTCCTCCTTCCAGGTCTCTGTGGGGGGAGACAGGTGGTCTGGCTCAGACCCTGCTTGGTGGGCGACACCTGAAGCTGCTGGATCCGTCCTCTTCACTTATGTTTTACAATCTACATTTTGTCATCTTAATACTACGATTTTCTGTTGTGAATCGAGGGTTCGAGGACAGAGGGCGCTGTGCAGATTGTAAAGCCCCTTGAGATTGGTGAGATTCGTGATTCTGGAATCTGAGACCAACTGAAGAACCATGGGGTCCAGATTTCCAGTGAATTTCAGGACGGCTTTCCCACAAGAACACAATCTGTTGCTACATCATTAACTACAGAACTACAAAATTACTAAAATGATTGTTGTGCATTAAATATAACAAGGCTGGTCTACAGCCATGCAAGCTGCTCTGTGAAGTTGAGCGCAGGCACAGTGGTGCGTTGAGCTAAATGCTAACATTAGCATACTAACACGCTCCCAATGACAATGCTAACATGCTGGTGATTACCAGGTATAATGTCTGCCATGTTTACCATATGTTGGTTTAGCATGGTTTAGACTTTGGAGCGGCCTAGTCAAAGTCCTGACCTGAATCCTATTGAGATGCTGCGGCGTGACCTTAAAAAGGCAGTTCATGCTCGAAAACCCCCCAATGTGGCTGAATTACAACAATTCTGCAAAGATGAGTGGGCCAAACTTCCTCCACAGCGCTGTAAAAGACTCACTGCAAGTTATCGCAAACGCTTGGTTGCAGTTGTTGCTGCTAAGGGTGGAGCAACCAGTTATTAGGTTTAGGGCGCAATCACTTTTTCACACAGGGCCATGTAGGTTTGGATTTAGTTTTCCCTTAATAATAACAACCTTCATTTAAAGACCGCATTTTCTGTTTACTTGTGTTATCTTGGACTAATATTTAAATTAGTTTGATGATCTGAAACATTTAAGTGACAAACATGCAAAAAAAATAAGAAACAGGAAGGCAAACACTTTTTCACACCACTGTATCTGCTCACAACAAATCTACCGTGGACGCTTACGGGAAACAGTTAGTTTGAAAAATAACACCGGCAAGAACAGAAGGGGCTTTCGTGTAACAACAAAGCCAGCTGAGCTAACGTTAGCGTTGCAGTATGAAGTTCCACAAAAGGCAACGTGAGAAAAAACTGTTTCCCACATCCAACCTACTACTCTGTTATTTTACTGGCTTCAAATGAGGCTTAACGTTCACACAATTTCTCTTGACTCTCCCTCAATATTACAACATTAGTCCAACATGGAGTACAATAGAAGCTAGCCACATCAGCCCCACAACATGCTACGGCCAAGTTCAACAGGCTGCAAAATAAACAGTAAAGCAACATAAAAATGTACAAACTTACAGCTTCAAAGTTTGAGGTCGGTATCGATCCATCCTTGAGCTTCAGTTCTGAAGTGAATCCTGCTTTGTACTGGCCCCCGTTGAGAAGGCAGTCCTGTGTACAATGGTTAACTTAGCGCGCACATATAAGAGTTCTCCAGTTGTTGTGGGGACATTTGCATCAAAAATGAGGTTAATCCACTGGCTCTTCACTTCCTCAGATGGTGGGAGTAAATGAAGACTTTCGTGTTGGTTTTTGCAGCTAACAACAGAGGAATTGGCGCGCTTTGCTCGTAACATTATCTTCCACATGTTCGTGTTACCGGAGTCGCCATTTGCGAGGAAAATAGTAAGTTACTGGATGTAACTCCAGTTCTATGAGTACGTGCGTAGCCCTCTCCCTGCATGTTATCGCAGCCACAGTAAAGCACATTGGTTTTAATATGCTAAAACATTTATCACGGTAACGAACTGCAAAATCCATGTCCATGCAGAATGTGACACCGGTGACGAAACCGGTATACCGCCACCCCTAGGCTGATGGGAACGTTGTGAGTTCTGCAGGTATTTGGCCAAAGTGTTGGACACATTAACGTGTCGACCTGATGACGGCGCTAAATGAAACGTCAGAGGATCAGCAGAGTTACTACAGTTCATCCTGAGGGGAACATGAACGATGAAGCACGTTTCAAAACAATCCATCCAGTAGTTGTTGAGGTATTTCAGTCTGGACCAAAGTGGTGGACCGGCGGAAACCTACAGTCAACGCTGCTAGAAAGGCAAAAAAACCCCAAAACAGAGTTTTCAAACTCTCAAATATCTATTTATCGGTATTGGCCTCAAAAACACAGTACTGATCGGGCTCCAGTCTAAGTAACCACACTGTGGTTTATACAAGCCTTTAGGGAGTATTTTACTGATGCTGCTGCTTCGTTTTATAGCTTTCCAAGTAAACAACTAATTAGCACAATGTTACAAGCTACACACTGCAAGGCATTTTACCTGGTATGTGTACACGCAGTGCCAGATGGTGTTGCATTGTGCTGTGAAAAAGGTTCGGCCAGGAGGAACTTTTTGCCGGACGACCCTCGTGTTTTTTTGCCTGAGCTCTCTGTGGCGACTCCCTGCTGTGTCCTCTCTGAAATAAAACACAAAGACTGTGTTTTTGTGGTGTTGCCACAGTTTGAAAGGGTCCGTGAAAGAGCATGAGGGGATAAAAGTGCCATGGCATGAAAAACAAACACTTTGACGTAAACATTAACAACAAAGCCAGCTGAGCTAACGTTAGCGTTGCAGTATGAAGTTCCACAAAAGGCAACGTGAGAAAAACTGTTTCCCACATCCAACCTACTACTCTGTTATTTTACTGGCTTCAAATGAGGCTTAACGTTCACACAATTTCTCTTGACTCTCCTCAATATTACAACATTAGTCCAACATGGAGTACAATAGAAGCTAGCCACATCAGCCCCACAACATGCTACGCCAAGTTCAACAGGCTGCAAAATAAACAGTAAAGCACATTGGTTTTAATATGCTAAAACATTTATCACGGTAACGAACTGCAAAATCCATGTCCATGCAGAATGTGACACCGGTGACGAAACCGTATACCGCCACCCCTAGGCTGATGGGAACGTTGTGAGTTCTGCAGGTATTTGGCCAAAGTGTTGGACACATTAACATGTCGACCTGATGACGGCGCTAAATGAAACGTCAGAGGATCAGCAGAGTTACTACAGTTCATCCTGAGGGGAACATGAACGATGAAGCACGTTTCATAACAATCCATCCAGTAGTTGTTGAGGTATTTCAGTCTGGACCAAAGTGGTGGACCGGAAACCTACAGTCAACGCTGCTAGAAAGGCAAAACCCAAAACAGAGTTTTCAAACTCTCAAATATCTATTTATCGGTATTGGCCTCAAAAACACAGTACTGATCGGGCTCCAGTCTAAGTAACCACACTGTGGTTTATACAAGCCTTTAGGGAGTATTTTACAGATGCTGCTGCTTCGTTTTATAGCTTTCAAGTAAACAACTAATTAGCACAATGTTACAAGCTACACACTGCAAGGCATTTTACCTGGTATGTGTACACGCAGTGCCAGATGGTGTTGCATTGTGCTGTGAAAAAGGTTCGGCCAGGAGGAACTTTTTGCCGGACGACCCTCGTGTTTTTTTGCCTGAGCTCTCTGTGGCGACTCCCTGCTGTGTCCTCTCTGAAATAAAACACAAAGACTGTGTTTTTGTGGTGTTGCCACAGTTTGAAAGGGTCCGTGAAAGAGCATGAGGGGATAAAAGTGCCATGGCATGAAAAACAAACACTTTGACGTAAACATTAACAACAAAAGGACAATAGAGGATGTCCTGATGTCGATCCTAATTATCACAGCAGACATATATTTTAATGGATCGTTATCGGCTAAAATAATGCAGATCAAAATCGGATCCTTTCTTTAGCGAACCCTGCTGCGGCGTTTTGTCACCTCGGCCTGCTTGTTGCGGCGCTGCTCTCCTTAATGACAGCCGGCTCTACGGCGCAGCGTTTCACTGCAACGTGAGAGTGAAAATTACAGTGTGTTAATGTGAAAGATTAATTTGATTACACCGGTGACTGACTCTGTTCCGACACCCAGCAAAATTCTCTAAACTCAGATGGTTTCTAATCCGTTCTCCTCTCTGTTTGTCGTTTGCAAAGCTCAGTGTACAAAACATTCAGGTAGCTAGCAGCATCTCATTTTAAGCCGGCGCGGACCGTCACTTTCACCGGTTAAAATGACAACCGGACATTTGCCGCATCGCTCTCTTCTCTGTGTGATCACACATCCTGTTGCCGTCCATGATAAGGTCGTAATGATGTGGCATGACTTGGACAGTAATGGATTATCTATCTGCAGTGACTCCTAAGTCCCTCCAAGTTGATTTTCATAGATATGAACTGAGACCAATGGCTGTGTGCCCAGTTACAAATAAAAAGGCTAAAAAGACAGTGATTTGGAGTAAATGGAATAAAACATGCAAAAACAACCATCAGGTTTTAGTTTAGTTTCCTCACAGTTCACATACTGTACAGCATGAACTGAGATGTGGGTGAGATTTGTTCTGGAATCAGACTAAACAAAAATACATTAATTTATGCTTCTTTTACACCTTAAAAAGACAAATCTCCTCTTCCAACGACAGAGGAGGGGAGTAACATACATACATTCATCTACTGAGGTTCTGCTACGTTAAGAATGTCTAATGTGTGAGACTTATACCAATACTTTATCAGCTGCTGGTACTTTGCAAACTATAATACGTTTATTATAATAAAAGTATTAAAATAGGACGTGTTACCAGAGAATTTTTAAAACCGTAATAGGCTCAGAGATTAAGCAAAAATACCAAATTATTCTCTTGTTCCAGCTTCACAAATTTGAGGATTTGCTGCTTTTCTTTGTCGTATGTGACAGTAAACTGAATATATTTGGCTTTTGGACTGTTTGTCGGACAAAACAAGATATTTGAAGACGTTACCTAGAACCATTTTCCCACTATTTCCTGATATATATATATATATTTAAACTATTAATTGAAAATAATCACAAAATGAATCGATCATGAAAATAATCACTACTTGCAACTCTATCAGAGATTATCATTAAAACACTATGAGAATCTTACTTAAAACTTTGTTTTCAGACTAAAGCTTCACCCCCCCCCCCATGCTTCCTCCCTCTTAGTGATAAAGGCTGAATGTGAAGGTGATCTTGACTTGGCTGATTTTCATAGATGTGACCTGAAACCAATGGCTGCCTGCCCAGTATGCAAAGAATAGCTTCAGATTTAATAAAGTTAAAGCAGTTTATTGTGTGCTTTGGCAGCTTTGTGATCATTACAGACTGTACTTGTTACTACAGTTCATCCTGCTGGGATACAGTTCGGTCCACTGTGAATATTACAAAAATAGTCTTATTAAAGCGTTTTATCTTTTTTGGACGGTGATACTGCTTCGCCCTGTAGTCCATCAGTCTGTCCAACACTTCGTCAGCAGATATCACGATATCTTGATTTGGACCAAACCGTCATTAAGTTTTCCCCAGAGAAAGACCCCCTTAGATTTTAATGGCCGCATGATCTGTCCTCTAGCGCCACCCTGAGGACAAACTTTACATTTCAGTTCCGCTACTAAAGACCTCAAGAATAGATAAATCATCTCTATGTTGTTCGTTCTGGCCAACACTTTCATATTGTGGCTGTAATGAACATTGCAGCCCGTAGGGGACGCTAGCAGCCCTTTGTACTGTCACTCTTTACCCAGCTCTGCATCATCTGCTCGGTGTTTTAACCTTTGACGCCGTTACTGTTGGCATCTGTATCTGGTGGTATCGGTACACTTTAATTTCTTTGGTATGACTCATCATATGAAAGCATGTGTTTCTGTGTGAGCAGGGTGGGCGGGTGGGTGTGAGTATCAGGTCTGTGGCCAAGTAACAAACTGCGTCTGCAAACTTTCATCTGTCAACAGAAAAAACACAGAGCAGCAGCAGCAGCAGCAGCAGCAGACATACGCAGTGTTGTTTTATTTTTTAGGCTGCGTAGTCAGGGACAACAGATAAAACTAAAACTCTCAGCTCATTTACACTTTTCTGTTCATCAGTGAACATTGTACTAAGTAAGCTAGTAAAATAAAAAAAATAAAGGCGTGTTTAAATATTAAACAAAAAAAAGCTGTTGTTTTTGTTTTGTTAAAGGTCCAGTGTGGAGGATTTAGTGGCCTCTAGTGGTGAAACTGCAGATTGCAACCATTTGAACACCGCTCGCCTCGCCCTCCCCTTCTAAGCGTGCAGGAGAAACTACGGTGGCCGTGAAACTCACAAAAAACACAAAAGGCCCTCTCTAGAGTCAGTGTTCGGTTTGTCCGTTCTGGGCTCCTGTAGAAACATGGCGGTGCAAGATGGCGGCCTCCGTGGAAGGGGACCCGCTCCCTCTGTAGATATAAAGGACTTATTCTAAGGTAACGAAAACACAACAATTCTTATTTTCAGGTGATTAAACACTGATGAAAACACACTTATGAATATTATTTTGCATTTCTACCAATAGATCCTCCTGAAAGTTTCACACTGGAGCTTTTAAACTATATTAACACTATTAAACATAGTTTAAAAAAATCTGGTAAAATATTTACATCTACTGGCTTAATTAAATTCTAATATATATATATATATATATATATATATATATATATATATATATATATGTGTGTATTTATTTATTTTAAGTCGTGTTTTAATTAGGGCTGCAACTAACGATTGTTTTAATTATCAATTAATCATCATTTGTCTATAAAATGTCACAAAATGCTGAAAAATATCCATCAGTTTCCACAGAGTCCGAGATGACATCTTCTTGTTTCGTTCGACCAACAGTCCAAAACCCAAAGAGATTCAGTTTAATGTGATATTAAACAGAGAAAAACAGAAAACCGGAGACATTAGAGAAGCTGGAACCAGATAACGTTTAGCATCTTTGCCTTTAAAATGACAGTCAATTAATTTTCTGTCAGCCGAATAATCAAATAAACGATTCAGCTTGAAGTTTAAAACGCATGTAATTATGCATGTTATTTATATCCATCATTACGATAGGTTCAAACTTACATTTGATGCTCTCTCCTCTAATAGTGATCCATAATGTCCCCGTTCTGTACAATTATCATTGTAAAGGATACAACTTTTTAACAAGTCTAAGACGCAAAAAAGTAAAATAGATGAAAACACTAAACTCGGCATTGAACGTATCCTGTAGGTGGGAAATATAAAAAGGTGCAGTAAGAATATCTAAATGGGAAAAAGCATATAAATACAGTATGTTGTTACTGAATTAGCCTTCACTCAGACCGAGCACGTGCTGCGTAAAAAACATGAAAGCTGCTCTGGTGTGGGCGTGTTTGCAGGTACAGGTGTGAATTTGAAATATCCAGTTTATTTGCCCCGTTTGGGATTTTTTTTCAGTCTCCAATGCATCCCATTGCAAAGTTTAAGGATTTAGTCATTTGTCTTGTAAAAAAGAAAACATACAGTTTGATAAAAAACTAACCATAAAAGCATAAATTCTCACCTTTGCTTGGCCTGTTTGTTTTGGAGCGCGGCGTCTTCTTCGCCATTTTGTTTCCGCGGGAACGGGCTCACTGCTGCCTCCGGCGGCCGATGGAGGGAAACACTCATTACAACGGCGGTTTAAAAGAACGGTGCCAACTGTTGAAACACACAATTTCGGTGTGTGAAATAAATAAATAAAACTAAATTAAAACCCAAAACTGGACAGTAACCGTACATCATTTTCCCACTCAGGTGTTATGAATTTAAGAGGATAACGGCCTTCAACTCAATCTTAACAGAACGACAGAAAAACCGGCAGTTTGCGACAGTTCTCCTCGTTATACGGTAACGTAAAGTGTTGCAGGAGAAGTAAACATGTGGAGAGTCCAGTAGCCAAAAAAAAAACCCCACCTGGTAAGATTATAAACTTATAATTCATATATTTTAGTCGATACTATAACAAAGAAATCACAATTTTATCGTGGCTCTGGTGTTTTTGTATCCAGCACATTTCCGTGAACATAAACTAAGGCTATTAGCCTGTAGCTTAGCCGCACTTGCTAACATTGCTGATAACGCAGTCGGTTCAGTTTTCTGTCGGTTTATTCAGCATTGGCTGAACTACTTGAAGTCTGTTAGATTGGTTCAGTGACTCTGCTTAACTTTCACCGTCTTTTATCAGTCTAACGTCTTTTTTTAGAGCCTCAAACCGCCTGTAAAGTCAGAAAAGTCAACCCGCCGATCTCCGTTTAAAAACACTAAAGATATAACGTTTTCTTGGTCACCGGTGAAGCTACACTCGTGGCTGAACATGTCTAAACCGTTTCTGGAATCATTACGACCCTTTTCTAAATTCGGCTTACATCCAGTACACCAAGCACCGTTGGTTTTAGTTTAATTGTAGTAGTTGACCAGCTTGCTGACTAACTGTGATGTTAAGTCTTCACCAAACGTCATCACCGTGGAAGTAAGAAACGGACCTCTCTACAAAAAGATCAAAATGTTACTTCACCCTGGAATGAAATTATTTATATCAGAGTTTTCTGTCCAGGTTTCGGTACTTTCCGATATGTAAAAGGAAAACGTGGCTTTCTGTAGAGATCCCAACTTGGCAGTATAGTATAGCATCCATAATGTTAATACAGAGCTCTGCCGGTGAAGTTAGGCTGATGTTACTACTAACAGGTCCTCATTCAGGATCTGCATGGACGCCACTGTGAGGACACCTGCTCTGTTTGGAAGACTTCTTCTTTCTCATTTTGGTGTTTTACACACATGAGAAGTTTGTTCTCATGTAATGCATAACACTGGAACACACTGATCATCAGTTCGACTATTTTATACGTGATTCTGTGCACGTTTGTCTGTATTGTGACTGTACTCCACATCTCTTCCGTCTGTCTGCAGATGGAGAACTACAGTAAGGCTCGGACGGTGGAGCAGCCGTCCGTCTGTCCGTTCCCCGGCCTCCCCCCTGACACGCCAGAGGTCCGCGTCAAAGATGGCAGCAAGATCCGCAACCTGCTGCGTTACGCCCTGAGCCGCATGGAGGCCAAACCCCGAGCAGCTGAGGACGAGGGAAGACCCACGCCCGAGGAAGGTGGCGTGGCCGTGGAGGGACAACAGGAAGCACCGGGGCGGCCGCTTTGCAAACAGGTCGTCTTCACGGCGAGCGGCAAGGGAGTGTCTAAAGCCATCACGTGCGCTGAGATCGTGAAGCGGCGCGTGAAGGGGCTCCACCAGCTCACCAGGCTGCTGTTCAGCACCGCGGTGGAGGTGTGGGAGCCGCTGGAGCCCGCCGCCGGCCTCGACAGCCTGACGGTCAGCAGGAACGTGCCCGCCATCTGGATCCTGCTCTCCATGGAGCCGCTGGACTGCAGCCAGCCTGGATACCAGGCACCGGGCCGCTACGACACCCTGTGGGCTCAGTCTAGCAGGGAGGAGGGTGGAGGGTTCCCCGGACAGAGACCGGGGCACAAGAGGAAGAAAGGTGGAGGAGGAGGAGGAGGAGGCAGTGGCGGCAGAGGGAGGGGACCTGGCCGTCAGACTGGTCGGCCCAGAGAGCCAGCTAAAGGACAGAGTTGATTTAGGTTTTACAAACTGCATGGACATAAAGACTAAAACGCTGCGACGGAGCGTGAAGCAGACACTTAGCAAGCACGGAGCGGAAATCTTGAATGTTTTTAGCACATTAGCTACAACTTTAATTGATTTTTACATTCCTGCGTTTTCCAAATCATCCATCAGTGTTCAGATTGATTTTCTTTCGCCTTCACTGTAGTTTCAGATCATCTCTTTAAATATCAACCTGAAGGGACGTACGCCCAGAGTTATCCATCACAGTCAACGTTCAGCCAACATTTCTTCTTCTTCTTGTCAAAACAACGTTATGGACTGTTGTGAAAACTTGTGTAAGACCATTTAGAAATTGAGCGTCAGCTGCTGAAAAGAGTTTGATTGTTTTGGAAAATTGAGGATAATTAGACCTGAACAGACTCAAGTGGACAGAGTGGACGCCGACGCCGGCAGCACGTCTGGTCACGATTACGAGGAACCGAGCAGACTCGTGAAGACCTCCATCGTACGGCTGCTACGTAACTTTGACAGTCGGCTAAAGGAGACTAAATGCTGACTGTGATGGATCGGGGCGGCTGTGGCTCAGGAGGTAGAGCCGGTCGCCCGATCGATCGCAGGTTTGGCGGTTCGATCCACATGTCCAGGTTAACCCCAAATTGCTCCCGATGGTCAGACCGGCACCTTGCATGGTGGCTCGCTGCCATCAGTGGGTGAATGAGAGGCAAAAATTGTAAAAGCGCTATATAAATGCAGCCATTTACCATTTAGTTATGTGCCAAAACTGATCATTTGGAAACTTTTCAACAAGAATGGGAAGTTTGATTCATAGACAATTGCTAAAACATGATTCATCTCAAGTAAAGTCCTGTTTAAAAAGACGGCTGTTCACGATGCTCCGTTCAGTAACCACCAACCCCATTTTTTAACTTAACTTTTTTTTTTTTAGGTGGGGTTCATGCAACTCAAAAGGTTTGAAACCTGCCGTCTGAGCAAAATGTCCCGACCGTGGTTTTCTGTCTGCTGAAATGTGGATCTACCTATAAACAGGTTTCGAATGCGCCTGAAATCTGAGTTCTGAAAATGTGTTTTTGAAGTTAATTAAAGAGATTTTATTTGAAATTGTGTCCAGGTTCCCTCCATTCAAACCCAATGAAAAATGAGCCGAGTTTATTAAATAATCGCATGCCAATTCCATTTAAAAATCGCCTTCGTCAATCTGTTAAAATCGTGTCATTCGTGTCTTTTAGCCAAACTAGCAGCAGGTTCACTTTGTTTCAGAGTGAAATATCTTCACTTTTCATCTACAGTGGACACGATCAGGCTCAACGCTACTGTTCCAGCCTCGCTGCGTCCAGGTTTAAAGGCAGAATGAGGAGGATTTGTCTGTTGCTGTTTGTCAAAGTTGGCCCCTCCTCCCGGCTCGGCGAGCGACGGGGAGAGAGAGCGGCGGTGGTCGACAGAGCTGGAGAGCAGTGAATCAGAGAAAACGCCATTTTCTGATTGTGTCACGGCGCTCACGTTCTAAAGCACAAGTAATGGCGGCCGCACAACCCTGCGGGACGGAGCCACATTGCCGTATTTTGTGTGAACATGCAGCCGAAGCAACGCTTCATCCTGTCCGCTGTGTCTGCTCTGCCTGGGTGTAGCTCGGCCCCGCCCTCGGCCAAACAGACACCCAGACCTGCAGCTCTTCATGCATCCGTAACCCGACCTATCTCCACACTTCGTTTTAGCGCCGTGACAGAGCTGGAGACAGCGATGTAACCTGCTCGCTACGTTTTAATAAAGTCCCGACCTCGCAGCCTGCGCTGCCATTGGCTGGCGGCTGCACACCGCTGGGCAAAAGGTCGACGCCCAGAAACGTCCCGAACGCAACAAACTGAGAAAGTGCAGGCAGAGGGCGGCAGCTCTGCAGATGCAGACACCGCCACGCACTTCTCGTGGGTCGTAAGCGATGATTGAGAGGGATTGTTTTGTATAAAATCCTACTTATTCTGCCTTTAACTGAGGTTCGAGCCGACTGTTAAAAAGCTAAAGTTAGCATGTTAACATGCTCCACTCAGTGGTGGAAGTATTGAGCAAGTTAAGTAAAAGAAGTAATACCACAGTATAATAATACTCCATTACAAGTAAAAGTACTCATAATGCAAAAAAAATGCCTCGTTTTTATTTAATTTTACATTGTTTATTTTACATAATGAGCATAACAAGTGAGAAAATGCTCTAGAAAGGAATTTCTGCAGCTTGAAATAAAGAATGAAGCCGTTTGCTTCACTAGAAATGTGAAAAATGTAATTTTAGAAACAGGTTGGACTATTCTTCCAGCTCTGGTAGATTTAGTCGACTTTTTAAAATCACCCAAAAAGCAGATTTTGTCGCTGAAAAATGCATCATATTTTACAAACTGTTCGTATGTTTTTAAAGTAAAATCTTAGTATGCGAAGTAACTAAAGCTGCCAGGTAAATGTAGTGAAGTAAAAAGAACAATATTTCCCTCTGAGATGTAGCGGAGTGGAAGCAGAAAGTAGCTGCCGAATGAAATACTCAAGTACCTCAATATTGTGCTTAAGTTCATCACTTGAGTAAATGTATTTAGTTACTTTCCTCCACTGGCTCCACTTGGTTTCTTGATAGGATACCTTTAAAACTAACGACTGGACCCGTCATGGTTTAGCTTTTACCATCAAACAGAAGACTTTGGGCCCCGCGGGTTAGACTGCACAGGTACTGAAACTCTTTCGTTACACCAGGGATCTGCTGAAATGCACCCAGTTAGCGGGTTTTAAGACTTGTACACAGAATGAATGAATTGCACTGTAGCTGCTTGTTGGCGATATTCGACTGTAGTACAAATGTTTGGTTGTGTGGTTTTTTTTGTCGTGTATGTTTTGGTACGTGCGCTAAACAGTGATGCAAAACCAATCGCAATAATGTCAGAAATCTTAAAGTGAATCTAAAAGCAATCTTAAAAGCATAATTCAGCTTGTTAACGTGTGTTAGCATGCTAACATTCAAACGTTAAGATTTTTTACATTGAACATTTGGTACTTAATTTATCTATTATAGTGTATTATATTTTTTTGCTCAGTGCTTCTCTTCCTGTGTGCGCTGACGTGACGGTGAGCTGCTGGAACACAAGAGTTTCCCCTCGGGGATCAATGAAGGATTTCTGATTTAGCTCAAAGTCCAGCTGAGTCTGATGAAACTTGATCCGAGAAGCTGGTCTGAAACGTCCAAAAAAAAAAAAAAGGCCGCCGTTCAGAGGACAAACCCGTTGATTTAGGTAACTCCTGTATATGATCTTTGTCCTGAGGGTGGCGCCAGCGTAACGTACCAGGTTAAGATTAGATTAGTTTGGTTTTCTGGAGTGTGATGAAGATTATGTCCTACCTCCTGTGTGTCTTCAGCCGGTAGAAACAGTGAGCAGTCTGTGCTGAGGATCCTGGTGACATCTTGTGTCGATGTTGATCCTTTTATCTCCTCGGTCGGCCTCCTCGGGCTCTCAGCTGCTTACAGCACAAGAGGATTAGCGTTTCCCTGCAGGAGGATCAGCGCAGAGCATCGGGCGGAGAGGAGAAGTGTCTGCAGCTGAAGCAGAGAATGGAGCGGCGTGGACGGGTGGAGGCGTTCAGGCTGCTGCTGGTCTGCTGGCTGGTAGTCGGGCCGGTGCTGGCTCAGGTCCGCCACCCTCTGCCTGTGCTGTGGATGATGCCCGTCAGCTGTGGGTCGGGCAGGGAGAACGTGACCGCTGCTGTGGCCCCGGCTGTCCGACTGGCTCTGCAGGACCTGAAGAGACAACCACCTCCGCTGGGAAACTATGAGATCCAGCTCCAGCTGCTGGACTCTCAGGTAGGTCTCAGACTTCTGGACAGAGAGCTGTATGAGATCCTGACAGACTGCCGTTAGCTGGTCCTGTAAGACCCCTTCAAATACAGCAATGACTGCCTGAAGTAAGAAAGACCGGTAGATGTTTGCAGTCCGCCACATTTTAGGGGTCACAGGCCAAAAAAGGTCGGGAACCGCTAATTTAAGATGAGAAATTCAGCTCAGAGTGCTTCACAGAAAGCAGACAACTTCTAACAGTTAAGAATTTTAAATACACCCATTCGGTAAACGAACAATGACTTTGTCCCACCGCTCCTTCACCTGGCGGCACTTTGACCCTCATTAAAGCACCACCGTCCTCTTCCTGCTCTGTACGTCTGGAACCAGGTTTCACATCAGTGTCCCGTGTTTCACAGTGTGATCCTGCTAAATCACTCAAAGCTCTGTTTGACGCCATGTGGGCGGGGCCGAAGTACCTGCTGGTGTTCGGAGGGGTGTGTCCATCTGTGACGGCGCTCATCGCCCGCTCTCTGCCAGCTCTCGACCTGGTGCAGGTACACACCTAGTCCACTTCACACTTTTCTCATTGCATTTTGACAGGTTCGCTTACGTTGTTTCGCGTCCTCTGATGTCCCCAGGTATCTTTTGCGGCCTCGTCCCCCAGCCTGTCCAACAGGAAGTGGTACGGGAACCTGTTCAGCACGGTGCCGTCAGACCGAGCTCTGAACCAGGCCACAGTGAAGCTGCTGCAGCGCTACAGGTGGACCAGAGTCGGTATCATCACACAGGAAGGACCCAGACGCTCAGAGGTGATGTTGAAACGCCACAGGGATGTTCGCGATGCTAACGATGATGTTCGTAACGTCCTGCAGCACCAACATCAAGCCAAACTCTGTGTTTGAATGACCCTGTGACCTCTTCTCTCTATATTTTTAGCTCCATAAGGGTCTAAATTGTGTGGCATCACACGTGATTTTCTGTGTTTGTGCAGATGAAGAAGGATCTGATCAGACAGCTGCTGAAGGCTGATGTTCAGGCTGTTTCCACAGAAAGTCTCTCTGAGGACGTCTGCAGCAGCGTGAGGAGGCTGAAGGTACGGAGGAGATTTAAGTAGAGTATTGCACGTGTGGATTTACATCTGGACAAGACAGTAAAATGCTCGTCTGTTTGCATTTGATCCAAAACTGATCAGAGGTATTGTGACGATTCATCACCGATTCACTCAGAACTTTTAACAGGAGTAATATATTTGCAACCGTTGCTTCTGTTTTCTTGCAGGAAAGTGATGTTCGGATCATCATCGGACAGTTTGAAGAGGATTCTGCCTCTGAGGTTTTCTGCTGTGTAAGTACGCTATATGGCCATAAGTATGCGGACACACTTATGGTCTGTTTTTCCAGGTTTGGGCCCCTTATATCTAATGCTTCAGCATACCGTGATATTTTAAAACAGCAGTGTTCTTCCAGCTTTCTGTGAGCGGTTAGTGTTTGTCCCTTTCCTGTTTCAACATGACAACGTGCACCACGCAGCTCCGTAAAGAAATGGTTTTCCCAGTATCATGTGGAAGAACTCGACTGGCCTGCGCAGAGCCCTGACCTCAACCCCAAATGTCCTCATGTTCCTCACATTCTCTGCAAAACTGTCCAAAATGTTGTTAGTTTCTGAAAATGTCCCCACTTCCCCAAAAATGTCCTCAATATGTCCTCCGACTGTGATCACCAGCATCACTGATGCTCTGGTGTCTGAATGGGATCAGATCCCTGCAGCTGGTTCAACATCTGGGAGGAAACCAGACGAGTGGAGGCTGTTAGAGCAAAACATTAACGATCGTGGTGTGTCAGTCACACCACGATCGTCCAAGTCAGTCACCAAGGCCAGTTACGCCGCCCGGATTGGCGCTACCGGGGCCCCACCCTGAGCCAGGCCTGGGTGGTGCCCGACGGCGAGCGCCTGGTGGCCGGGCCTTTCCCCACGGGCCCGCCGGGCACAGCCCGAAGGAGCGACGTGGGGCCGCCTCCCGTGGACCCACCACCCGCAGGAGGATCCGTGAGGGGCGGTGCAGAGAGATCTGGGCGGCAGTCGAAGGCAGGGGCTTCGCCACCAGATCTCCGGACACAGAAACTGGCTCTAGGGACATGGAATGTCACTGCTGGGGGAAGGAGCCTGAGCTTGTGCGGGAGGTTGAGCGTTACCGGCTAGATATAGTCGGCCTTGCCTCCACGCACAGCCTGGGCTCTGGAACCCGCCTCCTCGAGAGGGGCTGGACGCCCATTTCTCTGGCGTTGCCGGGCGGGAGAGGCGGCGGGCTGGTGTGGGCCTGCTTATAGCCCCACAGCTCAGCCGCCACGTGTTGGAGTTTACCCCGTGAACGAGAGGGTCGCGGCCCCTCCGCCACGGGTGGGGACAGGTCTCTCACTGTTGTGGCGGCTCACGGGCCGAACAGCAGTGCAGAGTACCAGGCCTTCTTGGAGTCCCTGGGAGGGGTACTAGACAGTGCACCGCCCGGGACTCCGTTGTTCTACTGGGGACTTCAACGCCCACGGGCAACGACAGTGACACCTGGAGAGGGGTAATCGGAAGGAACGGCCCCTGATCTGAACCCGAGCGGTGTTCAGTTGTTGGACTTCTGTGCTAGTTACAGTTTGTCCATAACTAACACCATGTTCAAGCACAAGGGTGTCCATCAGTGCACGTGGCACCAGGATTTTAGGCCGGAGGTCGATGATCGACTTTGTTGTCGCATCATCTGACCTCCGCCGCGTGTCTTGGACACTCGGGTGAAGAGAGGGGCGGAGCTGTCAACCGATCACCACCTGGTGGTGAGTTGGATCCGCTGGCGGGGAGGAAGCCGGACAGACTTGGCAGGCCCAAGCGTATCGTGAGGGTCTGCTGGGAACGCCTGGCGGAGCCCTCTGTCAGCAGGGTCTACAACTCACACCTCCGGGAGAGCTTCTCCCAGATCCCGGGAGGTTGGGGACATTGAGTCCGAGTGGACCATGTTTTCCACCTCCATTGTCGGCGCGGCGGCTCGTAGCTGTGGTCGCAAGGTTTCTGGTGCCTGTCGCGCGGCAATCCCCAACCCGTGGTGGACGCCGGAAGTAAGGGATGCCGTCAGGCTGAAGAAGGAGTCCCATCGGGCCTTGTTGGCTCGTGGGACTCCCGAGGCAGCTGACGGGTACCGGCAGGCTAAGCGTGCTGCAGCCCGTGCGGTCGCAGAGGCAAAACTCAGGACTGGGAGAGGTTCGGAGAGGCCATGGAGGAGGACTATCGGTCGGCCTCAAAGAAATTCTGGCAAACCGTCCGACGGCTCAGGAGGGGAAGCAGTGCTTCACCAACACCTTGTACGGTGCGGGTGGAGAGCTGTTGACCTCGACTGGGGATGTTGTCGGACGGTGGAAGGAATACTTTGAGGATCTCCTCAATCCCGCTGTCACGCCTTCCAAGAGGAAGCGGAGGCTGGGGACCGGAGGCGGACTCATCCATCACCCTGGCCAAGTCACTGAGGTTGTTGGCAAGCTCCTTGGTGGCAAGGCTTCGGGGTGGATGAGATCCGCCTGAGTATCTTAAGTCTCTGGATGTTGTGGGACTGTCTTGGCTGACACGCCTCTGCAACATCGCGTGGCGGTCTGGGACAGTGCCTCTGGACTGGCAGACCGGGTGGTGGTCCTCTGTATAAGAAGGGGGACCGGAGGGTGTGTTCCAATCACAGAGGGATCACACTTCTCAGCCTCCCGGTAAGGTCTATTCCAGGGTACTGGAGAGGAGAATTCGTCCGATAGTCGAACCTCGGATTCAGGAGGAGCAGAGTGGTTTCGTCCCGGTCGTTTGCAGTCCGCCACATTTTAGGGGTCACAGGCCAAAAAGGTCGGGAACCGCTAATTTAAGATGAGAAATTCAGCTCAGAGTGCTTCACAGAAAGCAGACAACTTCTAACAGTTAAGAATTTTAAATACACCCATTCGGTAAACGAACAATGACTTTGTCCCACCGCTCCTTCACCTGGCGGCACTTTGACCCTCATTAAAGCACCACCGTCCTCTTCCTGCTCTGTACGTCTGGAACCAGGTTTCACATCAGTGTCCCGTGTTTCACAGTGTGATCCTGCTAAATCACTCAAAGCTCTGTTTGACGCCATGTGGGCGGGGCCGAAGTACCTGCTGGTGTTCGGAGGGTGTGTCCATCTGTGACGGCGCTCATCGCCCGCTCTCTGCCAGCTCTCGACCTGGTGCAGGTACACGCCTAGTCCACTTCACACTTTTCTCATTGTATTTTGACAGGTTCGCTTACGTTGTTTCGCGTCCTCTGATGTCCCCAGGTATCTTTTGCGGCCTCGCCCCCAGCCTGTCCAACAGGAAGTGGTACGGGAACCTGTTCAGCACGGTGCCGTCAGACCGAGCTCTGAACCAGGCCACAGTGAAGCTGCTGCAGCGCTACAGGTGGACCAGAGTCGGTATCATCACACAGGAAGGACCCAGACGCTCAGAGGTGATGTTGAAACGCCACAGGGATGTTCGCGATGCTAACGATGATGTTCGTAACGTCCTGCAGCACCAACATCAAGCCAAACTCTGTGTTTGAATGACCCTGTGACCTCTTCTCTCTATATTTTTAGCTCCATAAGGGTCTAAATTGTGTGGCATCACACGTGATTTTCTGTGTTTGTGCAGATGAAGAAGGATCTGATCAGACAGCTGCTGAAGGCTGATGTTCAGGCTGTTTCCACAGAAAGTCTCTCTGAGGACGTCTGCAGCAGCGTGAGGAGGCTGAAGGTACGGAGGAGATTTAAGTAGAGTATTGCACGTGTGGATTTACATCTGGACAAGACAGTAAAATGCTCGTCTGTTTGCATTTGACCACAGTTAATGTGACGATTCATCACCGATTCACTCAGCACTTTTAACAGGAGTAATATATTTGCTTCTGTTTTTTTGCAGGAAAGTGATGTTCGGATCATCATCGGACAGTTTGAAGAGGATTCTGCCTCTGAGGTTTTCTGCTGTGTAAGTACGCTATATGGCCATAAGTATGCGGACACACTTACGGTCTGTTTTTCCAGGTTTGGGCCCCTTATATCTAATGCTTCAGCATACCGTGATATTTTAAAACAGCAGTGTTCTTCCAGCTTTCTGTGAGCGGTTAGTGTTTGTCCCTTTCCTGTTTCAACATGACAACGTGCACCACGCAGCTCCGTAAAGAAATGGTTTTCCCAGTTTCATGTGGAAGAACTCGACTGGCCTGCGCAGAGCCCTGACCTCAACTCCAAATGTCCTCATGTTCCTCACATTCTCAAAAATGTCCCCACTTCCCCAAAAATGTCCTCAATATGTCCTCCGACTGTGATCACCAGCATCACTGACGCTCTGGTGTCTGAATGGGATCAGATCCCTGCAGCTGGTTCAACATCTGGGAGGAAACCAGACGAGTGGAGGCTGTTAGAGCAAAACATTAATGATCGTGGCGTCAGTCACGTGTTACGCTGTCCACATACTTTTGGCCACATAGTAGTCACACTATAAGGAGTCATTTTGCATTTTTGCAACCCTTCCGTCTAATGAAGTGTTAATCCAGAGTTGTAAAACAATATCCTGTTTTAAAAATAGTTTTAAATAATTCCATCTATATGCGACTTTAATACAGAAATTCTACTCATGTTATGCTCAACATTATATTTCATTTGGCGCTTTTGTCAAAGAATAAGTTCATTCAAACTCACTAAAAGAGCTCGAAGTCATCAAATAATCGAGTACATACTAGACTTCTTGTGCGGCATTTTATGCACCGTTCCCCCAAATGTTGACATGTTTGGGGTCTTAAACTCACGGCTACAACACAAAACCAGTCCAAAAGAGAGACACGGCGAGTGCAGCTGGTCAGGGTGGAAAAAAATAACCAGAAGACCTTATTCTGATATTAATGTGTATCTTGACTGCTGTGCAGCTGATGTTTACCACGGTGGACTGTATGACAACAGGAAGTCAAACTGAAGCTGCCATTTTCTTTCCAGGAGGTGGAGCCAATAAGATTCACTGTCACAGGGATTCATTTAAAAACAGTCGGTGATAGCAGTCGGCAGCGCAGCAGCCGTGACGCGTCTCTCTGTGTGACTTTCAGGCCTACAGACTCGACATGTTTGGAGCTCGGTACCAGTGGGTGGTTGCTGATGGAGGAACGGCTGGATGGAGGCTGGGGCGGCAGGTTTCTGGCTGCGCGGCCAACAGTCTGCTGATGGCTGCGGACGGATCCATCGGGCTACAGATCAGACAGCTCAGCTACACAAACACGCCGGGAGTCTCTGGACGGGTCAGAAACTACTATACTAACACACTCCCGCTGTACTACAGTATACGGCGTGTGGAAGCAGCTAACGAGTGAGCCGTCTCGCTTCCTGCTCATCTCTGCTGAGAGCCGCACGTGCTCAGCACCGATCGGGCGGGACGTTTACGGATGTAGCGACGACGGCGATCATATCTTTCGCAAATCAGCGTTTTCTCGTGTGAGCTCCGACCAGCTGAGCAGCTTTTTTTTTTAAAAACATCTGGCTGTCGACAGTCACAAGCAGGAAGTGCTCTGCTGAACATATGTCTCTGCCAACCAGTGAAACGTAAATCTGACCATGAAAGCCGTCAGTTTAAACGCCGCCTGGACCGGCAAGTGTTACCGCCATCTCCAAACGCCTGCTAGTTTTTCATTACATTCATTTGCGTTTGTTTAAAATTTGTCGTTACCAAAAAAAATTTAATTAGGCTGCTGAAAATGTCCGGCCCATCTGCATTTCCTGGTTTTACTACCTGACTGACTATTTTACGATACTAACATACCTCAGTTGTTATATCATGACAACTCCATCCACCGATGAAGACCGCGAGATGTGGCTGGAAACTGCGGGAAAAGCTAATAAATAAACCTTAAGTTAAGATTTTTTTTTGTCAGGTTTCAAGTGATTTTACCTCTCAGTCTTTTCTGTGTGCCGTGTTTTACTGAAGACTCCGACTCCAGTCCTGCTGTCTCTCTGCAGACTCCTCGGGACTACCAGGACTCCTACCTCAGACGTCTGATCCAGGAGGGGTCAGAGGTCAGCCCCCTCCACGCCTTCGCCTACGACGCCGTTTGGGTCGCGGCCAGAGCTCTCAGTCAGGTGATGGAGGCTGTGAAGCACAGAGAGAAGTACAGCAGCCAGAGAAACGTGAGCGTCAGTGAGGAGGAAGTTCACAAGAGGCTGCTGGAGGCCGTGAAGCAGACGCAGTTTGAAGGAGTCACAGTGAGCACTTTTACACACCTGCAACACACACCTGCAACACACCTGAAGCACACACCTGAAACACACACCTGCAACGCACACCTGCAACACACACCTCCAACGCACACCTGAAGCACACACCTGAAACGCACACCTGAAGCACACACCTGAAACACACACCTGTAACGCACACCTGTAACGCACACCTGAAACACATACCTCCAACGCACACCTGAAGCACACACCTGTAACGCACACCTGAAGCACACACCTGTAACGCACACCTGAAACACATACCTGTAACACACACCTCATACACACCTGAAACAGACGACACCTGAAGCACACACCTGTAATACACACCTGAAACACACAAGAAACCTACACCTGTAACACACACACACACACACCTGAAACACACCAGAAACACACACACCTGTTAAACACATCTCTGATACACACCAGAAACCTACACCAGAAACGCACACCTGAAACACATACCTGTAATACACACCTGATACACACATCTAATACACACCAGAAACCTACACCTGTAACACACACACACCAGAAACACACACACCTGTTAAACACATCTCTGATACACACCTGTAACACACACCTGCAACATGTTTACTGTGTGACACTGACAGTATATGTATACTGCAGGTTGTGTATTCTGAGAGGGAAGAACTGCGCAGACAGACAGTGCTGCTGTAATCGGTAGTTGTGCTATTGATGCTTATACTGTAACTGCTGCAGTCTGACATTTTAACACACGTAGACAAATACAGATACTCACATTCACACCTGGTTGAATACTTTATAATGCTGCTGTGTCATAAATAGTCACCTTGCCCTGATCCCGCAAAGTTCTTTCACCAGCTGTTTTGTTTATTTGTGTGTATTTGTACATTGAGATATGTGTTTTGTATATTTGAAAATCGCCGTGTGTTTTTAGGGTCCGGTTTCCTTTCGGAATGGGGAGAGAGTGACGTCGATCGAGCTGATCCAGTTTCAAGGTGCTTTTAAAATCACCCGATGCTCTGCTGTAAAGTCGGCGTGTTCTTATTAATCATTCAGAACGTGTGTGTGTGTGTGTGTGTGTGTGTGTGTGTTTGTGTGCGCTCAGGCAGCAGCGGTGTGCTGGTGGGGGAGTTCAGTACTGCCACCCAACAGCTCCGACTGATGAACCACCTGCTGCGGTTTAAAGGCGAGAAACTAAACTTGTATTATAAGCCATAACCGAAAGCGCTGAACTGTCGGTCAGTCACGATAAGTTATGGGTGGATGTTAAATGTTCGGTCCTGCAGGTCCAGGACCAGCCAGAGACCGGACTCTGGTCCTCGAGCGGCGGCGGCACGTCAGCCTCCTCCTGTACGGCGCCGCTTCATCGGCTGCAGCTGCGACCATCTTCGTCACTCTGGCTGTCCTCTGCTTCAGCATCGTCAGCCATAGACGCTGGTACAGCTCCTACAGCTCCACCTCAGAGTCACGCCGCGCTGTCGGCTATTAAATGAAGCCCCTAGGTTTCGTCATCGTCTCTCCGTTTGCCCGCAGGCCGCTGAGATGGAGCGGTGGATCCCAGGACGAGCTGCTGCTGCTGGGCATCCTGCTCTCCTCCTCCTCAGTCCTGATCTCCGGTCTGGACGGAGCCTCGCTGTCCGACCAGACATCTGAGCTCCTCTGCTCTGTGAGTTCAGACGGCCGCATTTAAAAAGAAATATATATAACGTGCAACACATAAGACAAGAGCACAGTAGAGTTCACAGCTACATGCAAATACAACATGTAAATATGTACATACACAATCAATATTTTCTGCCTTGATCTGTTTATCAGAATCAGAAATACTTTATTGATCCCCGAAGGGAAACTCTTTGTTACAGCAGCTCGCCTTTACGTCAGTGCACACAGGAGGAAGTACTAGCAAACAATATGATACACTATAAACACTTTAAAAACAGGTCAGAAAATAAATTAAGTACCAGGTGGGTATAAGTATAAGAAACTAAGTGTGAAGTACCAAGTGGGTTTACCGGTTGATGATGATAGTACGGTATAATAATACAATGTAATAAAATAAGTAAAAAGTAATAAGCAGCGGTATATAATATCAATATCAATAAATAAGAAAAACTAACATGGGAAAACTAAATATTGCACAATTATTCAAGTATTGCAGAGATGTTAATGATCAGTGTCCAGTTTAGTGACTTCGGGTCATACAGACTGACACTTAGAGGGAGGAGCTAAAGAGTCTGATGGACACAGGCAGGAATGACTTCCTGTGGCGCTCTGTGGTGCATTGTGGGAGGATGAGTCTTCCGCTGAAGGCGCTCCTTTGTTTGACCAGCGCGTCATGGAGCGGGTGGGAGACGCCGTCCAAGATGGCGTGTAGTTTGGCCAGCATCCTCCTCTCTGACACCACCGCCAGAGAGTCCAGCTCCGCCCCCACAATGTCACCGGCCTTACGGATCAGTTTGTGGAGTCTGTTGGCGTCTGCTACCCTCAGCCTGCTGCCCTCAGCCTGCTGCCCCAGCATGCAACAGCATACAGGACAGCACCGGCCGCCACAGACTCATAAAACACACAGACTCAGGAACTGTATATAAAGCAGCTAAAACTAGCTAACTGTATATAAAGCAGCTAAAACTAGCTAACTGTATATAAAGCAGCTAAAACTAGCTAACTGTATATAAAGCAGCTGAAACTAGCTAACTGTATATAAAGCAGCTAAAACTAGCTAACTGTATATAAAGCGGTTAAAACTAGCTAACTGTATATAAAGCAGCTGAAACTAGCTAACTGTATATAAAGCGGTTAAAACTAGCTAACTGTATATAAAGCGGTTAAAACTAGCTAACTGTATATAAAGCAGCTAAAACTAGCTAACTGTGTATAAAACAGTTAAAACTAACTAACTAACTGTATATAGTTAAAACTAACCGTATATAAAGCGGTCAAAACTAGCTAACTGTGTATAAAGCGGTATAAACTAGGTAATCTCAATCAACATTTTCTGCCTTGATTGTTTTCTGGCTGATGTTTCGCCTCAGTAAACAATATTCTACCATGAAAGTGACGTTTGAGGCCAGCTGCATTTGTTTTGTTGCTGTAGAAAACACACGACGAAGCGATCGTAGGATTAATAAAGACACTGTAATAGGCAGCAATAACTTCCACAGTCCTGGGGTCAGATCTGTGGGGGGGGAGGCACTGCACCAGTTTTTACCAGGATCGTCTCATTTTTCTACAAAGACTTAACTTCAAAGATGCTATAATCATAAAAATCCTACACATGGTGACTTGAATTAATGTGTTAGTTTACACTTTTGGCATCTTGTGCATAACAAAACGTGTTTCACCACCTACAGTCTGGAGGAAACTGGCTGTTTTCACACGTTTGGATTTATTTTTGGTCCCGCAGGTTCGTCTGTGGACTCTCTCAGTGGGACACACTGTGGGCTTCGCTGTGCTGTTCACCAAAACATGGAGGGTTTACTCACAGAAGGTGAATCACAACCACTAAAAGCCTCATTTGACCTTTTGCATATCTTTGAATCAATTCTTCAACAGTAAAATGTTACTGTAACTGATGGGAATGATGCACAAAACTATGAAAAACAGGTTGTAAAACCACAGTATTTTCCTTTAAGTGTAGATTTGACTGTTACACACTGGGAAGTAAATGTTGTTTGTTTGCGTCTCCAGCAGCAGACTCGTCTGCAGCGAGCCGGCTGTGTGGTGCTCTGGATGGTCCTGCTAGATGTGTTTGTTTTAACCTCCTGGCAAATCCTGGACCCCCTCAGACGGGTGGTGCTGCAGCACAGCTTGCAGGTAACAACAACAGGATGATCTCACAAAAAGGTGTCTGTGGATGAAAAGAGAGGTTATCATCAGGGGTGGAAGAAGTCCTGCATTCAAAATCGTACTGAAAAGCAAAATGTACTGCAAGTATCAGCAGTAAAATTACTGATATTATTATACAGTATATTACATAATAGATTGTTAATCCTGAAGCATCATTTTACTGTTGTAGCTGCTCGAGGTGGAGCCAGTTTTAACTCCTTTATACACAGTTATCTAGTTTTAACTACTTTATATACAGTTAGCTAGTTTTAACTACTTTATACACAGTTAGCTAGTTTTAACAGCTTTATATACAGTTAGCTAGTTTTAGCTGTTTTATATACAGTTAGCTAGTTTTAGCTGTTTTATATACAGTTAGCTAGGTTTTAACCGCTTTATACACACTTCTGACCCGTGGCCCCCTGTGGAGGGCAACAAGAGTTAAGACTACATGGAGCATCTAAATGTCACAGTATTATTTTATTTTTAGTTGTTTCTCAGGTGATCTGCTAAACACTTTCCTGTGGGGTTTTTTTTTTTCCAGCGTGACCCTGCTGATCAGGACGTTATTGTCCGGCCGTACTCTGAACACTGCAGCAGCATCAACATGGAGCTGTGGCTCACTGCTGTCTACGGATACAAAGGACCTCTACTGGTCAGTACTGAGCTAAATGCTAACGTCAGCATGCTAATATGCTAACAGTGACAATGATAAGATGTTGATGTTTAGCAGGTGATGCCTGTAGTTAGCATGTTAACAAACATGTGGGGACCGTGGATGTCTGAACTAGAACTAGACCGATAAATTGGCCAGGTCGATATATATCGGCTATTATCTCAGATATCTCAGTGTCAGTGTATATATCAGCTTATAAGTAACAAGAAACTGCAGTAGAAAATACCAAAGGTGCAGTTTGTTCATACGGTTATTTAGAAACACAGTTTGTCCACCAGAGAGCACTGACAAGCTTATTTTGGCTCTAACGTGTCCCGCTCAGTATGTATCTTGGTTGCAATTCTTAACATTTAAAAAACAAACAAAAAAACACAACTAATAATGGCTGATTAGAAACTCAGCTGTTAACTGCGTTGAGGTTCAAAACATCGACGCTGGGAGATGATTCGTTAAAATAAAATGTGTTATTTCTTCAGGGTCTTGGATGTTTCGTTGCCTGGAACATCAGGACTGTGCAGGTAGATCGTCCAGCTGTCAGCAGTAAACACCTGACACTCAGTATGTTTGCTGTGACGGTGTTCAGTGTGTCAGGAGTGGCAGGATCACTGCTGACGTCCCACAATCCTCCTGTTCAGTTCTGTCTGACCAGCGTCCTCATCCTCTGCTGTAACATCTTCATCCTCAGCTGGCTGTTTGGACCAAAGGTCAGTGCGACGCTCTCTGCTCTCTCTTCTTTTAGTGTCGCTTTGGATACTCTAAGAATGATGGCAGATGGTAACGTTACAGACATACGTTGACAACCCTCTCTTATCCGTTTTACCTGTGGTTTTATTTCTTTGCAGTTTTGGTATGTGTGGCTGAACGGCAGCGAGCTGCAGGGAGAAGCCGCGGAGGGAGAAGCTGAAGAGCAGCTGAGCAGCTTAAACCAGCAGCTGAAGAGTCTAACTGCACAGGTGAGGACACAGAGACATCACCTGACGCTCCGTGACGAGACTGGCGTGTGTTGGACTTTAGTGGACTGTCCGGTTGAGTGATGGTGAAGTTAATTAATACCGCAGTGCTGTCTCTTGTGTTCCTTACAGCTCGATGTAGAAATAGAAACCATCACCATGCAACTCTCGGAGACGCCCGAGTCAGCTGCTCCTGACCAGAAGCTTCACCACCTGCCGAGAGAAAAGACGACGGTAAACAAAAACCTGAAATCATTCGGAGACACTGTGAAACCGAAGAGGTGTAAAACTGAACTTTTATCCAAAAACACCTGACAGTACTGCACATCAGCGTACAGGAAACCTAAACCCCGACACTGTCCTCATTACTCAAACATCAAGTACAAGAATTGTGAAGAACTACAAAACATAATAGTATAAAAGTCTTTAAACTTGAATCAATGTCAGTTTTAATCTCTGTTCAGGATGTGTTTAGCCTAGCTTAGCACAAAGAGTGGAAGCATTGGGAAACTGCTAGCCTAGCTCCATCAGAAGAGGAAAAACAAAACAAACAAGCAAAAAAAATTAAATAATAGTACACCTTCCAACGACTCAGTACAGTGCAAAATATCGTACTCTGCCAGCATTAGTACATAATGGGTTAATCCGGCCTTACCATTAACTGCATGTGGAGGAAATCTACTAAATTAGACAATCTACAGACACAACAAGCAGCTTCAGTCAGCTCTGTTTACAGGTCAGTAGATGTTAACAGTTTTTCAGTGTCCCTTCATGATGGAAACTACGAAGTCCTTACTTAATATCATAAATCAACCTTGTCCCCTCCCAGCAGGTGAAGTCAGATCCGTGACGTTGACTCATGTAGCTCAGGTCTGTGCTGAGGACAGAAACTCAGAGAGGAAACCGACAAGTCCAGACGGCATCAACTCTCCTGAACAGTGAGTCCAAAACAAACCGGAGTGAAACGTATTTACTCGATTTGCCCAATAATGTCATCACTCTGGCACCATCTGTTGTTTCCCCACATGTAAGTGCACGGTTTCTGTAGGTGCGTCTCCATCCACCTGTTTTTATTCACATTTTGAATGTGCGCATAAAGAAAAAGTCGAGATATCGCAAGAAAGAGCTTCCTGTCCGAGGCGTGGAAGCTGCAGGACTCAGCTTCCACGCCATGTTTCCATCATGGTTTCCCGTCGTCTGAGCTTCCACTGGTGCTCTTTTTAATGACGTCATCTCGCTGCGTCCTCTTCTTCTGTGACGCTTTAACGGCAGCGACTGGAGGATCAGCTCCGCCAGCTGTTCACCTCCATCAGCCAATGAGCTCGCGTTCACGCAGCAGCAGCGGGTGGAGACGAGCAGCGAGTCACGTTTTCTTTAGATGGTTTTCTCGAAATTCGTTTGAAATTTGGATGGAAACGTGGCTCATAAGTAAGTCCAAGAGAACTGATTAAATAATAATAACACGTTGGCCAGTGCCCTTAGTTCCTGTCTTCTCGCTACTGCCGCTGTCAAATAAAAAGGCAAAATATCCTGAGAAATAATGATTGAAAAAAAGAAATAATTCACTAGACAACTCATTAACGTACACTCCCTTTGAAATCCACAGTTTCTCATTAATTTTAGAAGATAATATCGAGCAACAATTTGAAGTTTGTGGTTTTATTTCCTTCCTGTGGTTTCTCTCAGTGTGCGGCGGCGTCTGTCCCTGCAGCTGCCGATCCTCCATCACTCCTACCTGCCCGCCATCGGTGGCATCAGCGCCAGCAGCTCCATTCTGTTCGGCAGCCGGGAGGCCTTCGTTCACCGCGACCTGCTGACGACAACTTCCTGTACACCTAACGGCACGCAACTGGAGCCACTTTACTGCTGAGCCAATCAGACGGCAGCCGCGACCTTCACTTGTGAACGCCTGTTCTGAACTAGAGGATTTTGGTCCAGTATTTATTTTTATATATATTATTATTATTAGATATGGAAATATATATGGGACCATGTATATTCACAATAGTACCCTTTCCCACCCAGAGTAACAGCGCCAGTGAAATCCCGACTCTTTGTGATTTTAATCTAACACTGTTACGAATTAATAACGTGATTTGTAAGAAAACATTTTTGCCATTAAAATGTTTTTAATCTACTGAATATCCTACAATTATTCCTGCCTAATCATGTGAGCAAGAAATCCCCGGAAAATGAACAGAGATAAAATTGTTGGATGGAATATTTTGAGCGCCATGTGAGGAGAAGCTGCTCTGTGTCGTCTGTTTGCTTGAAGCACATCAAAATTTTGTCAACAAAGTCCTCATCCGTAAACATGAGCTTTGACCTGCTTCAGGCTGCAGTTTAACCCTATAAACTGGTCAGACAGAGGAAGAGTTTGACTCCAACAAGTTTCTCTTTTTTAAAAACGGGAACTGATTATAGAACAAACCTGTTCAGTTGCTGCTGTGTCCTGCAAATGAAGACAAGCTTCATACAGGATTTACGTTGTTTTGAGATGTACACTCCCTGACAAAAGTCTTGTCGCCTATCCAAGTTGTAGGAACAACAAATAATAACTTGACTTCTAGTTGATCATTTGGAATCAGAAGTGGCTTATATGAAAGGCCTCTAGATTATGCTTATTTAACCAAAATAAAATCTTATGCCTTGATTTGTAATTATTTAATTAGGACAGAGAGGTCAGACTTTGCTTAGACAAAAGTCTTGTCACATCTTTAAAGGATTCAACCAATCACAGATTAGAGCATCACCTGTGACAAATACTGTAATTAACACATTCCCAGGTGTGTAGAAGAAGAACCCCAGCACACCCAACCTTCATTTGAAATGCATCCTGACCTCTGACAGCATGCCGAAGATTCAACCACAGACCGAAGTGCTGATCATCAAGAGCCTGAAGACCAAGTCTCCTGCCGAGGTGGCAGACATCTTTAATGTATCTAAACGTCAAGTGGAGAGGGTAAGAAAAAGATTTGAAGAAACTGGTGGAAGTTCATGACAGGCCCAGGTCAGGCGGACCCCGTAAGACTACTGTTCGAGAGGACCGTTTTGTTGGTTCGACAGTCCAGGGCCAGCAGAGCTACATAACAACTGGTCACCAGAAACCCCCGTATCTACAAGAACGGTTTGTCGAATTCTGTCACACAGTGGTCTCAATGGCCGAGTTAGTGCTCAGAAACCAGCATTAAACAGAAGACAACTAAAAAATCGTGTTGCATTTGCCAAGGCCCACAGCTTGCAGGAAGGATGGACTGTGGAAAAGCGGCAGAAGGTTGATTTTTCCGATGAATCGTCTATTGAACTGCATCCCAGTCGTCGCAAATACTGCAGAAGACCTACCAGAACCCGCACGGACCCAAGATTCACACAGAAAACAGTCAAGTTCGGTGGAGGAAAAATCATGGTTTGGGGTTACGTTCAGTACGGGGGTGTGCGAGAGATCTGCAGAGTGGATGGCAACATCAACAGTCTGCGGTATCAAGACATTCTTGCTGCCCCTTGCGTTCCAAACCACAGGATGGCGCTCCTTCTCACACTTCAGCCTCCACATCAAAGTTTCCTGAAAGCAAACGAGGTCAAGGTGCTCCAGGATTGGCCAGCCCAGTCGCCAGACGTGAACGTTATTGAGCATGTCCGGGGTAAGATGAAGGAGGAGGCATTGAAGATGAAACCAAAGAATCTTGATGAACTCTGGGAGTCCTGCAAGAATGCTTCCTTTGCCATTTAAATGACTTTATCAATAAGTTATTTGAGTCATTGCCGAGACGTATGGATGCAGTCCTCCAAGCTCATGGGAGTCATACACAATATTAATTATTTTTCCACTGCACCATGACTTTATGTTCTGTACTGTACATTATTTCTTTTAAGTGAAAAGACTTTTGTCTAAGCAAAGTCTGACCTTTCTTTCCTAATAAAATAATTAAAAATCAAGGCATGATGAGATTTTATTTTGGTAAAATAAGCATAATCTAGAGGCCTTTCATATGAGCCACTTCTGATTCCAAATGATCAACTAGAAGTCAAGTTATTATTTGTTGTTCCCACAACTTGGATAGGCGACAAGACTTTTGTCAGGGAGTGTAGAACTTTGATTCTGATAAGTAATCACAGATATTGGCATTAAAACAAAAATCCAACCAAACTTGCTTTGATTCTGCTAACTGGACTAACAGTCTGAAGTGTTCATTAAAAGCTGAACCAACAACATCCGGATGATTTCTCTCTCTTTACATTTTTAGTCCTGTAAAGACTCTAAAGTTGGTCCTGAGGGGAAAGTTCAGGAAGGTCACCAAAATCATTGGGTAAGGCAAGTCAAAGTGCTTTGCATAAGACAGAAAGGCATTAAGAAAATATATAAAAAGACACATAAATGGATTGTAAAATAAAGAGCTACAGTGCAGTGCAAAATAAGAACAAATAGCACCAGGTTTAACTTAATCAAATGCAAGTTTTTGGGGAGTTTGTTTCAGATATGTGGAGCATAAAAACTGAATGCTGCTTCTCCATGTTTAGTTTGGAGTCTGGGGACAGAAAGCAGACCTGATCCCAGATCTGGACGCTTCATAATCAATGCTTCATTAAAAAACAGAGATGGGCATCAAAAAGTATCTTGTTAGAAATTACAAATACTTGCTCATCAAATGTATCAAAATAAAATGCAAAATACTGGTATGAGAAAATGTATTTAATTAAAATTTGTAATTTGAAAATATAAAAATACATTCTATACAAATTGATATTATCACATAGCCTCAATATGGGTCTGACCTTAACCCCCCTAACATTGATCATAGATTTGAAGTGGCCAATCAGGATATATTGGAGGTGGGAGGCTGCAAATTCAGTGGTGCATGATAGAAAGACTGATTAAGCTAATTGTTGCACAGTTTTTTTCCCCTACAGTTTAAACCTGGGGATTAAAATGTGTCTTATTTGAGAATAAAATGCCATATTAAAGGGGACCTTTATTTATTATGCTCATTTCCTGCTCTATATTTTTACTCTGGGCCTACGGTTAGCAGTAGTTAGCGGTTACTTTAGCAACAAGTAAAGCTATCTGTCCATCAAGAAACTAACTTTCCTTCACAACTGAAAAAGCACTTTTTGTGAGACTAACTGAACAACCTCCAAAAACTTGAATCGAGTCCTGAGCAGAGCGGTCGAGGGTGGATGGGCTTGTCCCTGTACTTCGCCTGGAGCAGATCATGAGCGAGCATAACCGAGTTGACGTCAGCTCGGCTGGAAAGCATTAAAAAAACCCAGTTGGAAACCTAATATTCAGAGCAGTCTGCAGGGATTACTTTTACAAAGGTTTACCTCATTATTTGAAACTTTGGCCACGTTTAATATGAACATCTGAGACCTGTACAGACAGCGTTACAGTAGTCGAGCCTACTGAAGATAAACTGACATTAGGATAAATCTCGTAGGGACCATGAATATTAACAGCAAATTTCAAATTTGGTCATCAACGCTGGTCGTTTCCTTTGGTCCAGCTTTCATTCTTCACCAAAAGTGCACATGAAAAGTAGGCCAAATAAAAATTAATCAAACATACAAGATAACAAAAGCATTGTACAACAGAAAGGGAATGATCCCAGCCATTCGAGTATTAAAAGCAAGGAAAAGGAATCCTTCAAAGCTGCTCTAATCCATATTTTATATTACCAATGGATGAAATGACTCTTTGTGATGGTCAAGTATCTCTGGTAGTTGTGACCCCACAGAGAATCATCACCTACTCTGCAGCTCTACGGAGTTGTTTTAGCCTCTTTTAGCTGCTTGTTGAATGCAGCTTTCAAAAGGAGATTTAAATGAGAGCGACAACCTAAAATAACTGGGCAGATCACCTTTTAGGCCCTGCCTCCCTTTAGAAATGAACAGACTATTTGTGTTTTCAGGTTCATATAAACCTCAGACCATTGCGGAGTGAAGGTATGATTCTCTCTCTAAACCTACAGTGGTGTACAAAAGTGTTTGCCCCCTTCCTGATTTCTTATTTGTTTGCATGTTTGTCACACTTAAATGTTTCAGATCATCAAACAACTTTAAATATTAGTCAAAGATAACACATGTAAAACACAAAATGCAGTTTTTAAATGAAGGTTGTTATTATTAAGGGGAAAAAAATCCAAACCTACATGGCCTGTGTGAAATAGTGATCGCCCCCTAAACCTAATATCTGGTTGCTCCACCCTTAGCAGCAACAACTGCAATCAAGCGTTTGCGATAACTTGCAATGAGTCTTTTAACACCTGAATCCTATTGAGATGCTGTGGCATGACCTTAAAAAGGCAGTTCATGCTCGAAAACCCTCCAATGTGGCTGAATTACAACAATTATGCAAAGATGAGTGGGCCAAACTTCCTCCACAGCGCTGTAAAAGACTCATTGCAAGTTATCGCAAACGCTTGGTTGCAGTTGTTGCTGCTAAGGGTGGAGCAACCAGTTATTAGGTTTAGGGGGCAATCACTTTTTCACACAGGGCCATGTAGGTTTGGATTTTGTTTTCCCTTAATAATAACAACCTTCATTTAAAAACTGCATTTTGTGTTTACTTGTGTTATCTTTGACTAATATTTAAATTTGTTTGTTGATCTGAAACATTTAAGTGTGACAAAAATGCAAACAAATAAGAAATCAGGAAGGGGGCAAACACTTTTGCACACCGCTGTATGTAGCATGTTCTTGCTTTGCAAGGTGATTTCATCTTCTGTACTACAGATACGTTTAAGCCCGTAAAGTTGACTCACGGCGATTTTTTTGGTCTGTGGGTTTCCTAAAGATTGTTGTGGTCATTTTATCTCCATCTTTGATTAATTTAACATCCAAAAAACGTATGGACTCTAAACTCTTCTCCATTGAGTTTCCTTCTGCTGATGTGACCCCCGATTTGATGAAATCTGGTGTGTTTACAGTCAACAGTGTGGAAATAACAGAGGCAGCCTGCCAAGTGACAAACACTGATGTTAACTGGGACAGATGGGACGTGGATGATGACTGTGTCCAAACAGGGAGGAGTGTCAGGACTCTATAAAATCTCACCTGTGACTGGGAGGCAAAAACCACATTACAATCCAACATGTTTTCCTTCAAAATGCTCCTCTCTGCTCTGGCTCTGACTCTGCTGGCTGTTACTGTGGAGTCCTGGTCTGATGGCAGTAAGTCCTTTAGGATATTGGGGCTTGGGGTCTGTGGTAAAATGTGGTTTAAAACTGCTGCAGTGCTGCTCTAAAAACTTTCTGTTTGTACTGATCTGCTGCTCGGACAGACCTGTCGGGGTCCGAGCTGACGAGGCTCTACAACTCTCCAGTTTATTTAGCTGAGAGGATGAGACGACCAAAGGGATCCAGCTCATCCGCAGTCGAACCATTAAGGGCATTCTTCTTCGCACTATTCGACTCACCTGCAGTCGGACCATTCAGCCACACTGGCGTCAGGTCAGTCCACACACACTGAGCTGAAATTACATATTTATATGTGAATATTATTAGTCAACCAAAAATGAAGATAAAGCACTTTAAGCATCTTCAGACTGCTGTTTGTTTCCCAGAGTGACGCTGGGCGACGACACTCAGTGGCTCGTCCATAAAGGACCAAACTACGGCATCTCCTCCGATACGGTGGTGACCAGGGATCGACACATGAGCTCAGACTGGGAGGTATATCTTTGCGTTTTTCCAAAATATATTCGTATCTTTACAGAACACATGGTCAGCGGGTCTGTGTTTTTTTCTCTTTGCAGGTTATCGAAACTGGGAATTTCCAGGGGAGGAAGACTGTTGCTGACTTCGTGGAGAGCGGCGGCTCAGACTACAATCTCATCTTCGATAACTGTCACTGTGCATCTCGTCGAATGATGGATCAGTAAACTTTTCTGCTTTCTGAAAGGCTGAAGTTCTGAACAGATAATAAAAGGGGAAACCTCCTAGAAGGTGTCGTGTGCTTTTTATTCCACACTCCGTGATACAGACGTGTTAGCTCTACAACACTTTACAGCTGTTTTAAACCTGTCTCTTATTTAACTCTTTCTTTCACTGTTTCCACAAACAAAATCTCTGGTTTGCTATTAAGGAATAATTGCGAAACCCTCAGTAAAAACTCAGTATTGTTTAGTTTTGTATGATGATGCTTCACTTTACTTGGGGGTGCACAGAAAGAGTAACTAGAGATTAAGTAATGAGTAATTAATGAGTCCTTCTGTTTTGTGCCGCTCAGTGGCTGATCGATATTAATAAAGTGGTCAGTGTGTTGATTCACAGATATTTATGAACTAATCATTACCTAATGATTCATCAGTATATTATCTCCCAGTCTGTTCTCTAGTTACTCATCATTATCTGCTATATAGTCCTCGATTCAGAGTAGGGGTGTCGCGATGTAACGATACTGACGAGAATCGTGATATTTAAAAATTAAATATTGATATGTTAATAATACACATTTGATCATATCATGTAAATAATTCAGCGTTTCTTAAAATAATTTCTGTTTCTTTCCGTTCTCGCTTTGTCATAGTAGGTGGAGGTAATGCACCTCAACGCTGGTTGCCACCCGCCGTAAAACGCAGTAACTGGCTACCACTGCCGTGCAAAATCAAGCCGTGGGAACAGACTCTCTCTCCACCTCCCTGCATTCGGATTTTGAGTGTAATTCATTTACCAACAATGAGACAAACACACAACGAACAAAGTTAAAGATGCATTTGATTGACAGCATTATTATCATTTAAAATGTTCTATAGATATCGCAATAATATCGTTATAGTTTATTCTTTTGGCCACGACAACTGTGAGAGCCCTAATTCAGAGTTATTCAGGAACTACTTATTAACGATTCATTAATTATCAGGTCGTTCCTCACTGGTGTCTTAGTAACTACTCACAGTTGTGTGTATACCGTATCGTTCTGCCTAATCTCTGAGTGATAGTGTCTGCAGGACGTCCAGTGCTGCAGGAAGTATTCAGATCCTCTACTGCAGTAAAAGTACACTCTGTGAAACCCTCTGCTGCAGTGAAAGTGTGAGAGTGTGATCAGGAAAAAGCCCTTAAAGCATTAAAGCAGTGCAGCGTCCCTGTGGCTGCTGTGCTGTTATATATTCTATCATCAGGTTATTATTCCTCGTGCATTAATGGAAAGCAGGATGTTGCTGCTGCAGCTGGTGGAGCCGGAGCTCATGTTGAACCGGTTTGTATCGGACTGCAGCTGATGATTTTAAGTCACTAAACTGGACATTGATCATTAACATCTCTGCAATACTTGACATAATTGTGCAATATCCTGTGTTAATACTCTGGTGCAATATACTCTTTTCAGTTTAAAATTCCCTATTTATTGATATTTATTCACACTTATATTACTGCTGTGCAATATCCTCCGTCTCATGATAATCTTAATAAGCTACACTTAACTGGACAGTTCATGCAGTATTACCTTATAGGGCTGTAGTCAAACAAAGAAATGCTTAGTCGACCAAAGTCCTGTCCTGCGCAACGATCAGTCGACTAAAAAAAAATAAAAAAAAGACGCGATGTCTTTTTTGATTGAACATTTATTAAACAATTATAATAGAGCATTTATAAAACAACAACGAAAAACATCAATAATACATAAAACTATAATAATAATACAATTCTTTGAAAATTAGGTTATTTTTTAAACTGCAAAGTGAGGAGTTCTGTCCTAGGTCTATAGTGACCGTCACAATCGTGCACCTGACCACACCACACGCTACAAAAATATAACTGCTAAAACTGCCAAATAATGAAAAATCCTAACAAAAGCTCTCGATTATGCAGGCTGTATATTCTTCTTTACTTTCAAAGCTATGGGTTAACTTTTGTCCAACCGATCTAGGCGTTTTAAAACACAAACAAACCCCAAATAGCCTAAAAAACACTAATAATAATAGGCTGTATAGTAGGAAGGCCTATAGATTTATTTTCGTTTTGTTACATTATATAGGCTATTTTCAAACGCGTCAAGTGTACAAATAAATTGAGTCAAAATCTATTGAGTCAGCATAATAAAGCAGTTAAGGCTACTTACAGATCTGCAGGCCTAGTCCACCTTTTTTATGTTGTGGGCCAAAAACACTAACATGTCCACATTCTTGGGTAAAAGACAGCTCCTCGACTTGTTAACAATAAATCCTGCTTTGGAAAATATGCGCTCTGCAGGAGTGGAGGTTGCAGGGATGCAGAGCAGGCGTTTGGCTGCCCGAGCAAGTCGTGGATATCTCTCCTCATTATTTTTCCACCACGCAAGTGGCCCAGCAGTGTCCACTTTACTTCTGTCCTGAAGATAATCTTTCATTTCGTCTCAAGAGGATCTTTGTGCGCTTGGCTCATCAGGATCATCCTCTGCACCATGTCCACAAAGAAGCATCGCTATCTCCTTCTCTTTTGCCGTTTTCAGTTTTTTTGCCAACGGGTCCTCATCATCCCCTGTCTGCTCTGCGCTGTCTCCCGAGAGGCTTAGCCTTTGTGCTAGTTTTACGACTTCAGAATAGGCCTCATCCCGTTTCTCATCATTAAGAAAAGGTAGCTGTTTGAAGCGCGGGTCCAGTACTGCAGTTAAAATGTACAGGCTGCTTGTCATCACAACTCGGTCTTTGAGTTTCCATCGACTATCTATTTCCTGCACAAGCTTAAGTTTCAACTTCTTCTTTGTTGGACTATCGTTATCTGTGATGGCAAGATGACATTTTTTTAGATTCTCAAGCATTGGGAAGGCCGCTGACAGGGATGTGTTAGCCTCCTCCGACAACAGCTCGGTCAGTGTAATAAAGGGCTTAAGAACGTCTGTGATGTCTTCAGCCATATTCCACTGCTCTGTTGTCATGTCCAAAGCTGTCTGACACATTTATATCTCGCTTACCGCTTTTAGGTGATTGGTCATATTGGTCGTTGAGCTATGGTAAGTTAGCTTTAGGCCGCATAGCTTGCACTCCACAGTCTTGTCGTCTTTTTTTGTAAAATGCAGCCAAACAAAAGATTTAGATTTCTTGGACATTTTTTCGACTAAAGCCCAAAACAAGTAGCGTTCTAACTGAATGAATACAGCAAAACTATTTATATTCCTTACTGAGCGCAAAGCAGCAGTGCAGCCAGCCACAGGTGCGGTTCCCGAGTGCTCATGTGGTGCGCTAAACTGTGGCGCCGTTATAAAATAGCCTAAATTAAAGCATTTAAAGTTTGGTATAAAACATAGGCTAATTATTTTTAGAATACAGTAATATATAACTGCTAATAAAGGAATAAATATCAAGGAGTAAATCAATGAAAACTTCTTTATTGGTAAAAAAAAAAAATTTTTTGCAACTGGTCGACCAATGAGAATGTCACTCGACCAAAACGGCATCGACCGATTAGTCGACTAAACGACTAAAGTTGACAGCCCTATTACCTTATACCGTATTATTATCATCAGCCAGTAAACCCACCTTGTACTTCACACTTATTTCATTTTATACCCACTTGGTACTTAATTTATCTGACCTGTGTTATAGTGTATTATATTTTTTGCTTAGTGCTTCTCTTCCTGTGTGCGCTGACGTGACACTGAGCTGCTGTAACGAAAGAGTTTCCCCTCGGGGATCAATAAAGTGTTTCTGATTCTTTTCATTCTGGATCCATCTGCTGATTCTTTTCTCCATCGATCGATCGATCGGTTTGTAAAACTCGTGAAAACGGTGAGAAACGCCGTCACGACGACCCAGAGCCCAAAGCGACGCCTTCGCCGTGTCGTCGTGTCCGAGCGACGGTCCGAAGCTCGACGTTATTAACAAACATCACAGTTATTACAGTCGTTCAGAGGGAAAGCAGCAGATCTGCACATCTGAGCAGCTGCAGCCAGGAAGTGATTTACAGGAGAAATGACAATGTTTCTTGACAAAAAAAAAGGAGGAAGTGACCACAAAGACACGATGCAAAATGTCTGGCTATATATCACTGCATCACATCATTTCCTCTGTCCACCTTCATTGGATGATACAACCGTTCTCCTAAACAGATACTGTTTCTCACCAAGTAAGGTGTCAACATCACAGGAAATGTTAACCCACACAAGGTAATGCTTCTTGATTAAAAAAAAATAAATAAAAAATAAAGGAGGAAGTAACCACAAAGATATTTAAAGCCACCTCTCAGCTTGACAGCCAGTCAGTGTCTTAATCAGCACTGCCGTAGTTTGATCAAACATCTGAACGAGAAAAAGGTTAAATTAAGAAAGTAAGGATGGCGTTTTGGGACAAAAAGATTCCCTGGGGCTTTCTGTTAATGCTGACTGGTAAGACACGGACTTTATCTAAGTTACTGTATGTTACTTTAATGTTTTCTGAAACGATACATGTCTTTGCTGCTATTTTTGTCACAGTTTGTCTCCTGTTTAGTTCACTCTGCATTTTCTATCAGCGTTTTCACACGAAAGCACTCGCTCTAAATCAAGGTCCTTTATTCCTAAACTCAGCCGTCATCGCCGTGTTGTGCGTTTCCAGGTGCTGTGGGTCAAAGCGTGAACTACCCAGATCCTGTTTGTGCTGTGAAAGGATCGACTGTCACCCTCCCCTGCACCTTCACACCGCTGAAGTCCGTCATTCAGGACGGAAGAGAAGTTTCCATAGAGATCGTCAGAGTCGTCTGGTGTCAGAACCATGCTGTTTGTCAGCTCACCACCCCGTCTGTGTACGACAGTGAATCAAACAACAACAGTCCTCGTTACAAATACCTGGGAGACAAGAAGGGAAACTGCACTTTACAGATCTCAGATTTACAGGAGGACGACGACGCGACTCTTCGCTTCAGAATGGAGGCTGATAAAAACAGAGGATATTTTACTGACCCATCAGGAGTGAAGCTCACAGTCACTGGTAACATCATCATATTATAATCCTATAGTGGCAATAAAAATAATAACTGATCATTTTTTCACTGAGAGCCAGGCTGTCTTTTGCAGGAACACCCCGTTCATATTAACACAGTTACAAAGGGTCACACCTAAAGGCTGCCCAGTACACCCGCAGGATCTGCTGGGGGTTAAACGTCTTGCTCAAAGGCACCTCAGAGGTTGTAAACAGAGAAAAATGTCCACAACAGTTTACCAGAGTCCAAGGTGACGTCTAAGCTGCTATGGTTTCGGGTTTTAGTTCAGTTACTTTCTGTTTTATTTTCTTCCTCGTGTGTCTTGGTTAACTTCACTTCCTGTCTTGGTATGTTTCCCACCTGTGCGATTGTCTGCCCGCCTTGATTAGCTGCACCTGTCCCTTCGTTGTCCTTCCCTAGTGTATTTAGTCCACGTGTCAGGTCGCCAGCGTCTGTCCCCGTGTTTGCTGTGCATTTCTGGTTTGTCATTAGTTCGTAGTATTAGTTTTTGTATTTCCTCTTCTGTTCTTTGCATCAGGCTGCTGCCACTGGTTTTAGTTGCCTGCCTCTTTTGTTTGACTTGTATCTGCTGTTGTTATTAAAGCTTGCTTTTATTTCTTCAATTTCAATCTTGCATTTGAGTCGTTTTTTTGCACAACTAACATAAACATCTTTTGTTTTGTCCGACCAACAGTCCATGTCCCAAAGATATTCAGTTTACTATCATAAAGACAATGAAAAGCAGAAAATCTGCACATGCTTGAAAAACAATAAAATAATAAATTATTTATCAAAATTGTTCCAGTTTGATTTTCTGTTTGTTTCAGCTCTATAAATAAACTAGGCCTAATTGAAGACATCAGTAAGTGACTTTAAATGGTGACTTCAAGCTCTGACAAGTCTTAAACACATCACTTTGCTCAAAACTGTGTACTAAATGTAAATAAAAAATATTTATAATGAAAATTAATTTTACATTACACTGATTTAGATTGGACTCGCATGGAGATAAACAGCTGCAGCGGTGACAGAGAGGCGAGAAGAGGTGAAACCGTCACGCTGTGCTGCACTGCAGACTGTACTGTCCACCAACTGGAGATCACCTGGTTCAGAGATGGCCACGCCCTCTCAGAGTCCGGCCCCGCCCTCCAGCTCGGCCCTCTGACCCCAGAGGATTCTGGGAACTACACCTGTAGTTTGAAGACTGACGTCAGGATGCTCGCCCTGCCGTACAGCCTGCATGTGGAGGCTGAAGAGGAAGGTTTGTTTCATCAGTTTTCTCTGTGGTGGAAATATTATTTATACTCACACAGAGTTGTGAAGAGGGAGGAAGCCATTACCATTTATTTCTTTAAACGATCTCCTTAATGTTACTGAACGCAGAAACTCAGGACTCTCCTGGATAATGCGACGATCACACGGGTTTATGTTCTGACCACCAGTTTGAATTTTTCACATTTAGTTTCTGAGAAATCACGTCAGTTTGGCTCACAGGTCTAAATACTACAATACCCATATGCCTCAGCTGCGGTTGCTATGGAGAAGCAGACAGTCGGAGGTAAAGCCTGGTTTACGCTTGACGCAGTGTCCCCGGCATGAGGGGCTGCGGGCCAAAATGACGTCATCGCGCCTTTCGCGTCGAGCCGCAAGCTGTCACGCCGCTTGTCTGAATTTCAACACGGACGCCAAAGGTAGACTTTCCGAGCAGGTTCGCCTCTACAAACACCTCTACCGCCCTTTTTTGAGAGACCACAGGTACAGCCACATGACTCCGTTCACGGAGAGAGATCGCCGCCACCACACAGGCAACATGAGTCATTCTCTAAGTGAGAGTGTGGGAAAGTATGAGGGCTCGCCATGTTGAGAATTCTTCGGTAACACTCGTTGACTTCTTGCTTATTCACAGGATATTTTGTTTGTACGCCCCCTGGCGTGTCGGAGAATATAGCAACGAACAATGAGCTGAGCACAAACGCCTCTGTGGAGGCCCACGCCACGGTGTCTCGCGCGAGCATCGACCAAGCTTAAGGGCGCTCCGATCGGGATTTTGGGGACGATCACTGGAAGCAGCATCGGCCGATACCGATCACGCGGTCTATTTATTGAGTTATTTAACATTGTATATGAAGCATTAAAATTAAGAGAAAGTATCGTGAATTGACAGTTTATTCATTGGCATTATTTATTTCTAGTTCTAATTTAATTTTTCACCTGCGATTCTGTTTTCACCGCGGCAGGTGAGGCGCACGCGGAGGCGGCTTGTTGTTAATGACGTATCGAAACGATCCAACCAACGTGGGACTGAACGGTCTCCGGCCATTAATATACCTGGGCAGCACTGCATCACCTGATCGGCCTTTATAGAGACCGCCGATCAAACTATTTAGAATGAAGATCGGCCGATAACGATCGCTGGCCGATCACTCTGAGCATCGGCGCCGTAGCGAATTCAAAATGCTTCTTCGCTGAACAAAACACGTCGCCATGTTTACCGAACTCTACGAAACTGAGCAAGAGTCTGGAAGTGAACTGGTTTAAGTTTGCGTTTTCAGTTTCCTCAACAGTGTAACCTTTAGCTTTAACCTCCATCAGCAGCACACGTAACAGAACGTGAAGCTCTGGGATTGGACGTTTGTTGGTGAAATGCACCCTGGGAGTCGTAGTTGACTTCTCTCCTTCGTGCCCACGGACTTCTTGTACCTTTTTAAAATCATAAAAACAGATATTTTCTAACACAGCTGTTCATCTTTCGGTCCGATGATTCGACAGGAGAGTTTCGCCAGAGACCGGAGCAGACAGAACCAACATCGTCTTTTACTTCTGGAACTACGGGCGCTTGATTTATCTCCACCCACTTCACAACTCTATATTACACTTGACTGAGATTTAAAGTATTTCTTGCCTTTAGAAGCCAGCGCATAATTCCTTGTGTTTGTTTTGACTTGCGTTCTTATTTGGTCTAAGCTGTAATGATCAAAAAGAGAATACATTTAATTGATCGAACAGCAGTTGACAAAATCTCACCTCAAGGTCGATTTACTAGCTGCTCTGGTGCTTTCAAATCACATCACATGATCTTCATCAGTCTTCATCGTCACTTGAAGACCAAAATGGGCATTTGAATATCTACACTTGCGTGACAACGTGACTGAAACGATAACATCAGAATTCAGAGAACGTATAGAAAAAGATAACCGAGTGGATCTTCCTGATGTTTCAGTCCATCTGATCTGCTTCACAGGAACAAACGGCGGAACAGCTGACGTACTGCTGGCCGTTCGCCTGCTTCTCTTCACTCTGCACACCGTGCTCATTGTCACAGTGGCAGCCATTGTCATCAAAAGGTAACGTTCACCTACACGAACCAAAAACACACCAGCGTGGTTCCTGCTGCTTCGTGTGCCTGTATTCATTACTCAGCCGTGAGAGAGTTTCCATAATCAATCCCACATTCACTGCCAACTGAAATGAAATGTTCTTGTCTGCTACAGCAACATATCTGCTCTGTAAATCGCTTGTCCTGTGTTCTCCTTTGACAAAAAAAAACAGGAACCAAGAGGGAAACATTTGTATTTCATATATTTTTTGGTTTCATGACGCTGGCCACAAGTTCTGCATTAATTCGATGGAATACCGTTACTTCTGTTTCTACGCAGATAAAAGACCTTATTTCAATACAACCGATCAAATCTTGCACGAAGCAGTGACATCAGTGATGTATCATAGGCAGCATAGAGCCAATCAGCAGCTACACAACAACCACATATTAGCTTCACGCTAACGTCTCCTCCTCCTCTAACTTACAAAATAAAAGTTATTATTGCATTTTTGAGTGAAGTCACATCTTAGATTCTTTATTTTTACATCTCCACAGGACGCGTCTGCGAGACAGCAGCAGCTGCAGCAGCAGAGAGCTGACAGATGTGGCGGCGCAGGTGGATCACTGACGATCGCATCAGACAGACATCGTTTTCAGTACGTAAGATCGAGCCTTCGGGTCTTTATGGAGGGTCTGAGCGTTCAGCCCTGCCGCTGAACGGGTTGTTATTGCACAGGAAGAGGAAACGGCCTCCTGTCAGAGGACGACGGCACTGACGGAACGTTTCTGCCGTTTAAAGCTGATAAAAAACAACAATTTGCTCTTCACATCGTCGTTTCAGCTGCTTTGCAACTCTGCTCCTCTCCAACATCTCCTATTTCTTCTGTTCGCCTCCACGAGAGGTGGAATGTGTTCTTAAAGCAAATAATGAATTACGCTCCCTGTTATCTCTGTGGACAGTAAACAGTCACATCAGTCATTAAAAACCAGCACAAGTCTGAATACTGACACAAAACCTTAACAAAACCACTTTTCTGTGTTTTGACCCGAGTCAGGATTTCACGTGCCTCTTTATTAACACTTTTCCTCCTCCACCACTTCTCTGGCTGGCAGTGAAACTCCATCCTTTCACTAGAGCAACTAGTGACGGGCGGATGAAGCCTCGTGAAGCTTGTTTGTGCCAAAAAGAAGACTCGAACCTTCGGGGCTTCAGACTCAGCAGCACGGAGACATCTGGTGGTTTGTAAAACTAACAGCAGCCTTTCGAGACTGGAGCCAAAGCACTTCAACACCCAGCTGGTTTTTAAGAGTTTCAGGCGGATATTTGTGCAATAAAAAGTCCAATAAGCCTGCATGTAAAACATGATACTGTAAAATAACTGCTAAATGTATTGTTGAACATGTACAATATCTTTGTTGACACAAAATATGAATGTACTTTATTGGTGTGGTGTATCCCAGTGTGTTTGATATTTACGTGTACACTGCCATATTTCTCAGTTATTCTCCCGTTTTTATCCCACCAGTGTTTGTATCACATGAACAACTTTCCAAACTGTCAAACTGAATGAATCTTTCTGAAGCAGTCGCCCGGTATTCTTCCTTTGACACAAGCTCCGACACGACGTACTAGCTTCGGTGTTTCAGTACCGTCAGCGTATCATTTTTAACATCGTGATAATGGCAATATTCTGACTTGACGCAATGACGTCATACCGTTACGCACAGCAACAAGCGCGGCTGAAAGCGAAAGTAACATTGCTACCGGCTCCACGGTGGAGGAAAAGGGGAGCCACTTCAGTGGTGTGGAAGGGGTTTCGGTGTTTCCCACGCAGACTTTACTTGGGCGGGCCGCCCAGGTATATTAACGGCCGCCGAAGTATATTTGGCGACCCATTTCAACATTTTTTTATCCGTCCAAGAGAAGGACGCCGTCCGCGATCGATTAACTAGTGGACAATCTCCCCTCCTGTGCGGCCTACTGACGGACTCACATGCCGTGCAGAGAAGTTCTGTTTTGGGCGGCGTTGTCTTCTGTTTTCTGGAAACATAGAGCTGATGAAGACACATACAGGAAGAGGCGGGGCGAGCAGGTGTGTGCAGTAAGAGACAAAAGGTGTGTGTGTGTGTGTGTGTGTGTGTGGAGGGGGGACTGCAGGGAAAAGCAAGGTGAGCAGATTAAAGTAGTTTGTGAGTAAACACTAAAATAACGTGGAGAATTAAGTACAATTAAAATGGTGAAATAAGGAATACCCTACTAGAAATAGGGTATTAATGTATTCTTTCAAATTATATATAAATTTGTTTTTTCCCCCCCCAATAGACAAAATACCCTGAAATATCGGGGTATTATTTGAGGGCCATCTCGCCCACCCCTACTGCTCTCTACTGCATTTCTTTGCTGCCCTTTCACTGCACACGAGAGTGATAATTAGTGTGAACGTGAAAAATTATTTGGTGCGACTGACTGAGTTCTGACGTCCACGTTGGCTTCATCAGACTCTCCCTCCTCCTCCTCCTCATCATCATCAAAGCTCAGAGCAGAAAACATTCAGGAAGCAGCTTCTCCTGTTCGGCCGGCGCTGACGTCACTTCCACCGGTTCAAAAGACAAAGCGCCTCCGGCAGCAGCTCAGATCAGCGGTCACTGATTAATGTTAATTATGTGAGAAACGCGATGACAGAACAAAAGTAAACTTGTCTGAACTCGACCAAAGATCGTCTGCGAGGGAAGAGGATCCACTCTGTAACACATTCAAGCTGTTGCCAAACCTCTCTGTATTTCACAGAGTTTTTAAATGTGTCTGTGGCGAAATAATGATGCATTTTACAACACTGAATCTCCTTGTTGTTGAAAAGGTGCATTACAAATAAACTTACCTTGTCTGATTGTGTTATTACTTTAAGGCTGTTAGGACACAGTGTTGTGTTACATTTCCTCCAGTTTCTTGTCTCTTATTTTCTTTGTAACTTTATTATTTAAAAAAAAAAAAAAAAAATGCTTTTCATCATAGCACAGCTGTCAGCTAACATTAACACCTTTACATTGATGTTGTTAATGTGCACTGTCCCCTATAAATAAACAGAAACAACCTCCATAACGTCAGCAACAAACAGCTTCAGAGTCCTGACACACAAGGTAACGCAGCACAATGTCCTCCATCGGGATTATACAGTAAACATACATCTTACTAAACATTTAGCCAGCTAGCAGACAAAGACACACAGAGGGCGTATTTTACTCACGTTATCTGCAGTCTTTTCCTTCGTGGAGGTGAACTGCTTCTTGTCCACTGTGTCTAATAACGTCCCGCTGCACTTGCTGCTGCGACGCCATCTTGTTTGTTTGTTAACAGAACTTCTCCCGCCATCGCTGCGGCTAGCTAACAAAAATAAATTAGCTTATATACGCAGAAAAACTAGCTAACTCGTTTAATTTAAATGACGCTGTTAACCTTCTGTAATTAGTTTGCTGTAAGGCCGGACTGCGACTGACCTGAGACTCGGTTTCTTTTCCAAAATCCTGTACTTTTCACAGTTTCACCGCATGTGAACGACATGTTTTAATCACCTTCACCTGCTTCTCTCTGGCAGACTCAACACGATTGGCGCCACTGCCGGAGTGCAATACCACCTTTGACCGCACGGGCTGCCGTTCACCAGCCGTTAACATCCAGAGGGGCGCTGTTTCACGCGTTTTGAAGAAACAAAATTAAAAGTGGTGAAGAGAAGAAGAGATGGCCAAAGAACATTATTTAAAAACAGCAACTAAACCCCAAAACCACTTTTTCCAGCTAAAAACCAAAGTACATGGGTAACTGGGAAATAGGAAAATTATCTAACCTTTTAACTGAAATGTCACTGTTACACTATCTGGCCAAAAGTATGTGGACACCTAGACCTGTCCAGGTGTAAAAACATGTTTGTGGCCAATTTAAACATAATTAAAAAAAAACTTCATTGCATTATGCAGAACAGCATTTTAAACGACAACAACAAAAGGCTGCATATACATAGATTTGTAACATAAAGCAGGGACAGTATAAAAAACATTATATAAGATTGTAGTCATCATTACCTGATGATTCATCAATATATTATCTCCCAGCCTGTTCTCTAGTTACTCATCTTTATCTGCTATATAGTAGAAAGTAGAAACCTCCTAGGAGGCGTCGTGTGCTTTTCACTCCACTGGAGGGCTCCAGCTGTACTTGAATCAGCGGTTGGAGGAGTTTAATTTATAACAAAACATCATATTTGACAAACTCCTCATGTGTTTTGTGAGCAAAACTCTTAATCTTAACTAGTAACTAAAGCTGTCAGACAAATGCAGTGAAGTATAAAAAAAAAAGTACAATATTTCCCTCTGAGATGTAGTGAAGTGGAAAGCGGCAGCAGCTTCTGACCTGTTTATATAGTGTTTTATAGTGTATCATATTGTTTGCTAGTACTTTCTCCTGTGTGCACTGACGTAAAGGCGAGCTGCTGTAACAAAGAGTTTCCCCTCGGGGATCAATAAAGGATTTCTGATTTCTGAAATGGAAATATAAGTACCTGGAATGTGTATTTAAGTACAATACTTGAGTAAATGTACTTAACCTACTTACTTGACCCTGCTGCTGTTTGTTCTTTGTAGTTTTTCTCTGCTGTGCTGTCAGGCTTCATTCGCCTCCCATCAGGAATGTTTCTGCACAAGAACAGGCGGCTGTTTGTAGGTGTGTAATCGGTTGTAATGACACGCTGACAGAGACGATGTCGCCACGCTGGGATGTTTCAGTGCAGAGTGCCACACATTACGCAGAGATTACGCAACTCACACGAGTGAGCAGAACTTGTTTCTCCATGTGAGGTGAATCCTGATCTGAGACTTTGTCTTTTTCCTCAGCGAAGAAGATAAGATATACGTGTTTTTTATGGCAGATTTGGTACTTTTGGAAACTGTTGGATCTCCACTAGACTTGAAATTAAGTTCTGTGAGTCTGAACTGTCTTCTTCTGTCTTCGGGCTGCACCACAAACCTGTCCTGCCTGCGACTTGTAAACCTGACATGACACAAAACCTCAGATCATCGTTAAAAAAAAACTGTGTCATGTAGTCGAACAGATTGTTTAGTCGCCACACTTTTAACATTTACTAGTACTACTGCTAAAGTACTGCTACTACAGTACTACAGGCTGATATACAGAATATATATCTGGCTCTTTAGCTGCTAAATGCTCCACTATCTGTCTGTCTGCTGTTTGCTGCTGAGCAGCTCGAGTTCAGAGAGTTTATCAGAAACGCTGAGACCGAACCAGACAGGAAATGTGCCGCCAAACCAAAAACTAGGAGCTGAAAGAGGCTGAAAAGCTCCGTGGAGCTGCAGAGATGGTGAGAATTGTTTTAGTTCACGACTACAAGCAACATCAACTGGTAATGTAAAAAGAGTGGCAGCAGGTGTGGATAAAAAAAAGAATGACTATGATTTTGCTGATGAATGTCTTCTTTCAATGGCAAATACATTATAAATTCAAATAACAAAACAGTCGATCATCTTTTTAGTTGTAGTTTCTCATCATGAATGTTAAATTGAGATTTTTGGACAAAACAGCCTCATAATATTCAACCAAAACGAATAAAGGTGCAATTAAACTACAATCATCTTTATGTCAGTTATGAAAACGTTTAATGTCACTGCATACTTTGTCTGCAGTTTCATTATATCTGATGGTGATATTATGTACTTCCAAAAGTAAAACTGTTAAATTTAAGATGAATTTCTGTAGAGAAAACAGAAGTAGTTGACGTTTCATTTAACTGATCTCGGTTTTGATTTATCTGCAGCGACGTTATGAACTTCAGTATTTCAGATAAGTTGAGGTCTGATTGAAGAGGAACTTCATTGTTCTTCAGCAGATTCTGGCAAAACGCCCACAGCAGGGCCGGGGTGGAGGAGGAGGACCGGGGGGGGGGCGTCCCCCCCTCTGAACACAGCACATAATGAGTTCAGGCTCCTGCGTCAGCCGAATGAAGTCATGTGGTGTGACGGCCTCACTGAGTTTCTGCACGGTCGGTCAGCAGCAACACCGGACGACAACGAGGAGGGAGAAGACTCCGAGGGAAGGATCGTAAAGACACTCTGAGCTCGCTGCTTCATCGCTTTCATCAGTCAGATCTGTAAAGTCGGACCTTTTTGAAAGGCAGAACTGGTATCACACGCGCGCAAAAGAAAAATAAAATACCAAACCGCTGCAAACGTTGCGTCCAGAAACTGCACAGTCCCTTTACAAGCAGGAATCGCTGTGCAGAGCTTCAGCCAACATGATGAAACAGAAGTCGTGCTGAATTTGTGTTTGAAAAAGAAAAGCCTTTATTGATTAAAAAAAAACTCAAACTCAGTCACTAACAAACATTCCTTAAAGAGGCTTCAGTTACACCAACTTCCTCAGTTTAAACTCTTAAATCTCTCTTGAATGTCAGACCTCGAGCGTCCCTTAGCTCGAAGGCTAAGGGCACAACTGGGCTTCAATGTTAGTATCAAACTTGACTGTTTTGCCACTTCAGTCTTGTCACTTATTCAATGCACTTAATGTAAAAGTGAGAAGTTTAGGGGCCATTTGAGGTTGAAAATGAAGCGGTTCTATTCTCTGGTGCATGTTAACTGTAAAAATGACTTCAAACCACCCGCGAGGTTTGTCGGCACAGAGTGAAGCAGCCGCGTCTCTTTCAAATCCTGTTTTCTTCGTCGCTCTTCCTCTCGTAGTAAACTCCCCCTCCTTCTTCTTCTTCCCTTTTTCTCGCCTCAGTGGTTCAGGATCAGAGGTGGAAGTCTTGGTCCTCTGCAGAGACTCAGCCGCGGTGTTTTCCCCTCTCAGTGGCAGTGAAAGTTCAAACTCTCCTCTCAAGTCTTTGCTGCAGAAGACAGAAAACACCTGCTCAGTCTCGCTTTCAGTTTCTCACTTCTCCTCTTTCTTTCAGCCGATGGTGCGGAGTGTTTGGTAGCTTCTCTTCTTCTGTGACCTCAGCAGAGGCGTCTGAGTGTCCACGTCTCGAGATAAAACCCTCCTGCCGGCTCGGCGGAGACGTGCACGAGTCCATCCGTAGACCAGACAGTTGAGGAATCCCTGCGAGGCCGAGGTGAAAGCCTGAGGACGGAAGACAGACTCGAGTCACTGAAACCTTAACAGCGTTAAAAGCGTTTCCTGCACGTTTTAAAGCTTCGTTCTGGTTGTTTTGCATGTTTTATGCCAGTTATGCTCAGCATCTCGCCGAGCTTCGAGCAGAGTGGTGATGTTCCTGAAGAGGTCAAAGTCTCCAGTATTTCACAAAAAAATGCAAAGATTTGGGAATAATATAATATTATTTTTCATACTTTTTCTTTATTAACTTGTTAATCATCTGCTGACCCATCAGAATTCTCTTGGGACCTATTGGGGAGGTCCTGACCCCCCGAAACCACTGTCGTAACTCAGCACTAAATATATATACGTGTAAAGTTACGAATATGAACTTTGGCCTCTTAAAACAGTGTTTCTATGTAATGAAGTTTGGCACACGGTGTGACAATGAAGTTACACATACGCTGCTTTTAAGGGCCAAAATCGGTACTTGTAACCATGCGTAGACTACTGAACAGGTCAGGGGGCCCCGGGGCCCATTTCTTGTTAGTCAGTCAAATGACTACAAAGAGACACATAAAGAGACTGTTACAGACATGTTACAGTGTGGAGACTTTTAAAGGCTGATGAACAACTACAGGCCCATAGTCCTGCTGCAGACTGACCTGTGATATGTAGAGGGCGACCCCGACCTTGCCCTGCCCGGCTGAGGGCTTCACCTCCTGAAGAAGCGCCAGACCCACCGCTGACGAAGCAACACAGAAACAGCGTCAGCATTCACTCGTCGCATCAGAAACATCTGACCTCCTGTCTCCAGTAACCATGGTGATTTGAATTAGGACGAAGAAACAAACCTGGACCCCAACAGAGGACGAAGATCAGCGGGTAAAGGAGCATCCGCCGGTCCATCACACTGAAGGAGGCCCGCTGCTGGTTGCCTAGGAAACCGTTTGAAGTCACGACCCGCCTGTAAATGCGACGGGCCTTCACCACGAGCGCCTGCAGCAGGAGAGGACGTTTAGACGAAGTGAGGCCAGTTTGTATCAGCACCATTTGGTTTGTGGTCCAAACTCCCTCAATAAATACGCTAAAAACTGGAGCTGCGTTGAACGCGAGCACGTAAAAACATAAATAAGTTCCCATACCGGGAGTTGAACCCGGGCCGCCTGGGTGAAAACCAGGAATCCTGACCGCTAGACCATATGGGAGCTGGTTTCTAAATCCTATAGCAGCTTTGTTGACTCACTGGTTACCTTTAACCTGTTAAATTAAGATTACTAACCATTATGTTGGGATTATGTATGTCCCATATGGTCTAGCGGTCAGGATTCCTGGTTTTCACCCAGGCGGCCCGGGTTCAGCTCCCGGTGTGGGAAATAACATGATCCAAGGTGTTAGTTAGTGTCAGGTAACGTCCTTTATGTCACTCACTACGATGCTGAGAAGTGTGAGGAAGAAGGTGGCGAGGAAGACGGTGATGCAGTAGGTGTGCAGCAGGCTGCAGGCTCTGATTGGCTGCTGGTGCTCTGAGGTAAGATACAGCGCTCCGGTGTGCATCAGCAGACACCTGGTTTGGTACGGTGCAACAATGAGGGTCAAAACAAACAAACAAAAGCTAATTTTAATTCAAACATCACACGCATTTTAAAAAACAAAACTTGAATTTTTAACGTAACTTCAGTTTGAAGTGGGATGAAATACTTGACATAATCGTTTCCACTGTTTTTCTAAATAACTTTGTAGGTAAAGTAAATAACCCGCTATAATCACGAGTGACTGCAGAAGTTCGGAGCAGGTCGAGTTTAGATTTTGTGTGGTGTGCCTCGACTGTGTCTGAACACGTCAGGTCTTCTCCTCACCTGTAGGGCTCGCTGAAGTTGGCTTGACATTGGCTGATGTTTCCTTGTATAAACACAGGTGTCATCAGCAAAACAGGGAACAGACTGCAAACACAAGAGGACCAGAGGAGCTCAAATACATTTAAAATCACAATTCCCTGTCAATACACGTGTGTTAAATGTAAATATGAGAAGTTTAGGGGCCATTTAAGGTTTTCCAACGGGAACATAAACACCACACTGCTTTCTTCGGCGTTACCGAACAGTTTATACTCACCCTGAAAGCAGCGCGGTGAGTTTGCCAGCGGTGCTCACTCTGTTGGAAAACTGGACAAAAAGATGGGAAAGACACGATTCAACAGAGACGAAACAGATTCACATTCACGCAAAAATAAGATTAGCTGGACAGCTCGTGAATTTCTGGCGTTAAAGGAATGGTTTGACATTTTGGGAAATTTGCTTTCTTGCAGAGTTAGATGCCCGGCAACCGGTTTTTACACTTCAGTTTTTGTACGGATTAAACAAACGAGATATAAAGTGTTAATCGGTGAGCTTTAGAGCTGCTGGCAGGCAGATTTGTAACCTGTGGACAGAGCCAGGTCTTCTTGCTAAACTATGCTAAGCTAAGCTAACTGGCTCATGGCTCCAGCTTCATATTTACTGTACAGACATGAATAAGCCAACAGCACTGAACTGAACACTTTAATTTAAAGGAACAGTTACTTATTATGAAGCTCGGCCAGACACCACTGCCAGTGGAGGACGTGTTCGGACCCTTTACTTAAAGTGAAAATACTCCACTGCAGGTAAAAGTCCTGCATCCAAACCTCACTGCAGTAAAAGTATGAAGTATAATCAGCTAAAGTTCCTTAAAGTGTGGCAGTGAGAGTCGTCCCTGTGCAGTAAAACGCTTCCTGTCAGTGTTTTATTATATCTGATGTTTCTGGATTCATCTTCCTGCTGCGTTCATGTGTGTGTTGCATTTTACTGCTGCAGGTGTTTCAGGTCGAGCTCATTTTAACTGCTTTACATACTGTTGGGCAGTTTAACCTGCAGCAATGCATCATGGTCTATAAGGTCATCACGTGTTTGCAGCGTCGCCGTCCTGCGAGAACCACGTATCTCTACAAAGTCTCCCTGAGCTCAGAGAAACAGCCTGTTTTCAGCTCTGTGACGATGCGTTTCCCAGCTGATCCGAGGGGGGGTTAAAGAGTTTATTCAGCTTCAGGAGGCGGGGCGTACCTGTACTGGGTATCCGTTCATGCAGCTGTAGAACTTCTCTCTGATTCCCGTGTAGAGGTTCCACACGTAGTTGAGTGTGTAGAAGAAGGAGGCCATGTACAGAATCTGACAGAAGGAAAACAGAGGTTTCGATCAGAATTTCTTTTCACGTGGAGCTTGTTCGAGTGCACGCAGACACTCGTGCCACACTTTCTGAACAGTAAACATCCGCCAGTGAAAAGATAAAAGGGGTAAAACCAGCAGCTAAGCCCGGGGCTCGACGCTTCTGAACAATCAATGTAGGTCAGGAATGTTTTGTGGTGTTTTCCCTCTTTACATCCAGTCTGCGAGTCTGTCCTGGTTCTGCTGCTCTATTTCATCCCAGACTGACCCAGTTCAGGATCAGTTCTGGACCGAGTCGTCTGGGACAAACCGCCCAAAATACCAGGACAGGATCTCTTCTCTCGGTTCACTGCAGAATCAATATTTCAATATTCAGCCAAATACTTTAAAGGACCATTCTGGTCTTTCTGCATGTTAAGCTCGTGTTTCAGGTAGAAAACAACTTTGCAGCGTAGACTTCAATAACTATGAAAGTTGTTGTTGATGACATTGAATTGTTAAAACGGGGGTTAACTGATTTAGCTGCAACAACATGCAAAGTCCAAATGTTTTTACGCTTAATCAGGATTTCAAAAGTGTTGAAATCAGAGGACAAGACCGCACCGGCTTTCTAACGTAAAGACTCGTCTGAGTTCCCACACCGGGAGTTGAACCCGGGCCGCCTGGGTGAAAACCAGGAATCCTGACCGCTAGACCACATGGGACATGCGTTTGAAAGTTTTATACACAGCAACACCTAAATCAATTAACCCATGTTTAAACAACCGAGCGTCATCATTAATAGGCCCGGGTTCAACTCCCGGTGTGGGGACTCAGACGAGTCTTTACGTTAGAAAGCCGGTGAGGTCTTGTCCTCTGATTTCAACGTTTTTGAAACCCTGATTAAGCGTAAAAACATTTGGACTTTGCATGTTGTTGCAGCTAAATCAGTTAATCAGTTAATGTCATCAACAACAACTTTGGAAGGTGTTGTTTCCCCACACCGGGAGCTGAACCCGGGGCGAAAACCAGGACTCTAGACCGCTAGGTCATGTGATGGGTCAGTAATAGTGGTCGTGGCTGCGAGAGTATAATGACAGCATGTTATTAGACACCCAACTAAGCTGTTCTACACTTTAAAAAGCATGTCCCATGTGGTCTAGCGGTCAGGATTCCTGGTTTTCACCCAGGCGGCCCGGGTTCAACTCCCGGTGTGGGAACTCAGACCATTAATTATGACACTCAGTTTAAATCTAAATATATATGGAACATAAGGAATTATGGTACAATTAACATCCAATCGTGCTGGTTTATAAAGTATGGCATGCTAACGAGCTTATGATTACGTGTGAGTGCAGGATTTCGGACACATAGCCAATCCCACAGATACTTTAGTCTGGACCAAAGCGGCCCTACAAACTGCCATCTCGGTGGAAATCCTGAACGTTAGACCGCACGGGACGTGACTGCAGCTGAGGACGGCTGCCAGAAGATTATTAGTATTATTATTATTATTAATAGGCCGAACATGTTAAGCAGCAACTCAACAAGGCTGCTCTCAGTTAGGGACTTGAGCTGGTTTACACCCAGGAGGACCTGGTTCAACTCCTGGTACGAGTATCTACCTGCGATAGCCTGAACCGCCGCAGATTATTGATTCTTTCTTGAGTCCAACACAAAAGAGGCTTTAAGTCTACAACAAGCCGTCCTCATCACAACTGATAAAAGTTTATCAGGGTTTTCAGCAGCAAATTGGAAAAAATCATTTCAGCACTGGAAACAGTTTGTAGGAAATCACGAGGTTGACTGACACACCCATCCTCCAATCACTGCAGCCGGTGACTGACAGCTGCCGTGTCTGCAGGTAAATCTCAGGTTGTTTGTTTGGAGGAAATGAGCAGTGACGTGTTTTAAACCGATGACCCGACCGGTTCTGTATCACATGCGATGCCTTTCTCCTGAAGAGTGCGTGGAGGCGTTTATTGAAATCAGGTTTATCTGATCGTTTTGGTAAATGCCGGTTGTTTAACTGGGAGTGTGGTTTGATGTTTGTGGTAAAACACATGGTGGTGGTGGTGAAGCGTCCTATATCGGCTGCAATTCTCAGAAGGAAGTTGAGATTTTCCAGCTGTACACCGTCGGTCCGGGTCAGGAGGATCAGCGTACGGAGGTTCCTCATTTTGATTGCTTTTTATAGAAACACGTATTGGTTTGTTTTGAGGAGAAGGAAATCCCAGAATACCTTCCAACATTAGTTAACAAGCACAAAAGTTTCCCTAAAAAAACCTGAAAAATACAGAGTATGTTTTTGCACAGTGCATCACATGTTTGTGCAGCAGCAGCTGACCTGCCGCCTGTTCAAGAACCCGAACGCTTGGTTTCACATGTGAAGTATTTTATTAAATATTCCATTTTTGTGACTAAATAATCAAGTTGGACTCGCCTGGACCTCAGACAAAACGTAAACACAGAAAGATCTCGTGTGAAATTACCAGAATGGTTTTAACTTTGGTAGAAAATGTTGTGTTCGTGTGGGACTCCATCATATATATATATATATATATATATATATATATATATATATATATATATATATAGATATATATATATATATATATATAATTAGTAAACAGCTGACTAACAAGATGCAGTAGATTTTCTGGGGCTTTAAAGGTTCAGTCTGCTGTTATTCTAGATTTTTCTTACTGTCATCAAATCTCATGTTCAGACCCAAACCAACAACATGTCGGTCCGTCTCTCAGTACCGTCTCACTTCCTGTCTGCGGCTCTCAGCTGCGAGCCCGTTGGTTCCTGCTGAAGACGTAAATCTTTAAATATATAGTTTCCTGTTTAAAAAGGCTCGGTAGTTTCCTCAAACAGCTGCTCGCTGTAGTTTTTATCAGACCAACAGGAGGAAACGGTGCATCTGTTGGGGACTATTTCCAGCGGCGGATGAATCCACATGTGGTGCTGTAGTGAGTGTTTGGGGCAGCAGGACGGTGTGTGTGGGCCTGAGTCAGAATAAACTACAGTGTGTGTGTTCATGGTGATGAAGGAACATGTCACCCAGTGCAACAGAGCGGCTCGCTGACGTGTTTTAATAGTTTCTGGACGACGACGGAGGAAGAAGTTACATCAGGCTGTGTGTGTAGTGTAGTGTGGTGTTACCTGCTCCACAGTGTGCAGGTGGTAACAGTGTGTGTTCAGGCTGCTGCAGTGTTGCGAGAACAGAGCCGCTCCGATCAGCCAGCAGAGAGCGAGCAGCAGGTCGGACACGCTGAGCAGGAACAGAGGCTGCAGCTGCAAACAAAACAGCCACACGGTGACGTGCGGTGGGAGTCGTTTCTCAGGTGTACATCCCAGCCGATCCCACCAGCTTTCACGTTATTTCACGAACCCCCCCGAAGGGACACGGTGGGAATTTCTTTTGCGTGGGAATGCAAACGCATTACAGAAAAAAAATTCCCACCACGACCTTTTTTGGGGAGAGACTAAAAGCTACAAATATACAAAATGCACGGACTTCAGTAGGGGTCAAAAAGATTTTAGAGTTTGTGAAATGATGAAATCATTTTTAAAGCATCAGCTTCTGTGTGGAACAAACGCTCCGCAGGATAAACTCAGGTTTATGAATAGGCAGAAAAGATCTTTGCACAAAGATTTAGGGAAACAGCAGCTCGTGTGAACGTGCGAGTACAGAATCAAAGAATCAAAGAAGCGACTGACCTCCGGCGTCCGGCTGAGTCTCTGTAACATCACACAGACGATGATGGAGCCTGAGCCCAGAATACTGCGAACATATAATCACAGACTCATCAAACATCTGCAGTTTCTGAGTAAAATGTTTATTACCAGTTAAACTTTTATCTAATAACAGAAACTTGCACAAAAACAAGAGGTGAAAACGTTCTAATTGGATCATTTCACGCCGACTGGAGCGCTGTGACCTTTGACCTTTGGCCTCCTCCCCGTCAGTCTCTTGCAGTGTAGATGACCCAGAAATGAAAGCTTAACGTACCGAGGAGTCTCCGGACGAGACCGATAAAGTAACGTCGAACCTGAAATCTGCACCATTTCCACAAAACAAAGAGCCACGATCCCGACGACAAAACAAAACGAAAGCAAACGCACGACGGCGCGTCTCCCCAACAACAAACTCTCTTCGTACAGTTCATCCTTCACCAGCTGAAACTTCAGATTCTGAGCTCTGTGCCGTAATTTAAAGCTGGTTTACAGTTTGTTTGTTTGTTTTTAAAGTCCACCTTTTTTACGTACTCTTTAATTTGTTCTTTTCTTTTCCGTTTCCAGATAATAGTCCGTGTCTTTCTCCCAGCGGAGCAGTAAACGTTCCTTAGATCCAACAGGTGAAAAAAGAATAACTGAGCTCTGCCGATACCTAACTGATACATTTTGAACTATACAAATCAATAAATTAAAATAAAATGTGATAACTAATGTTATATATCAAACCAAATCTTCAGAATTTTGAAACCATCTTAAACACTTAGGACAGTTTCCTGATATCTTTTATTAACGGTAGATCCTGTAAATCATTTTTTTTTTACTGGATTAAACTCAAATTTTCATTGACAGTAATATCCGATTTAATGAATGGCGTCTGGTGACGTCACTGACCTGAGCGCAGCCATGACGAGCTGGATCCACCCGATTGCTTCGTACACCTGCAGACAGCAGACGTCAGATCAGTTGAACATCACTGCTGTCGCATTAAAAACAAATCAGCTTTCAAAGAGCGAATATAAGAAAACGTGAACACACATTTAGGAGGCGAGCCTGAAAAGTACAACGATGCAGTTTAATCATTATTAATCATTATCATTCGATAAATAAATCTAAATGTTTGGCATCAGAAGCATTTTAGGAAAAGTAAAGTGATTTAAAGGATAAGTTGTGTGTTTATTCTATGTTGTTGTTTTCATCAAATCCCATGTTCAGACCCAAACCAGCAACGCGTCGGTCCGTCTCTAAATACTTCCTGACTTCCTGTCTGCGGCTCTCGGCTG